>SJYA01002030.1:633615-710375 GCA_006410615.1 Neotragus moschatus
CTCTCGATGTCTGGATTGGTCATATCTCACACTAATTGAGCCCTATCTCCAAGGGGCAAGGGGCACTGTGTATCAAATGCTCCACCCATAGGTGTGTGTGTGTGTGTGTGTGTTTCTTGTATGCACAAATCCTGAGTTTGAGCTGACCAAGACCTGGTTCTAAAATGATTCTAAAAAGAGCACGTTCAGCTTTGAGACTCAAATCTTTGTTTCAGGGTTTGATTGCCAAGCCTGGCTAACAGTGAAATGTTCTTTGATATATTGGTTATTTTTCCTGCCTTACGAATCTGCTTTAGGGGACTTGCAGATAGGATTGACTGTGGATTTGGGCAGGATCAGGGCCGTTTCTGCACTCTATTTCCTTAATCCTACTTTAATTTTAAAACTCTTTTTTCAAATATATTATTAAGGATTATTTAATTTATCCAAACCAAATACCAGGTTATTTGGTTTGGATAAATTAAATCCCATCAACATTAAAGGATCACCAGAAAGTCACTCCCTTAAGATATACGGGGAGTTCAAGATAGAGAAGGAAAAGTGGGTGTGGGTGTTTTTAAAAATCCCAGGTGTTTGTACTAAACCTTGTATCTCTCAACCTCTTTCCTCACAGTAAACTCCATGTGCCTTCTATCCACTCCAGGAAACAAAGCAGTTGAGAACAGCATGCTGAGGGGACATTCCTTTGATAAACATTGAGACAGACACCCTTTCTGTGTTAAAAAGAGAAGATGCCTTTCATTCGGATTCCATTATTCCTGACTACAGTTAAGAACTGTTTTGTTCATCTGGGCAAGACATTTAATAATGCAGCCATCTCAGCGTGCATGATGGTGGCTGGGTGTATGGGTGTTCAAATGTTCCATATGTCTACGCTAAATTCAGACACAGCTAGGCTCAGTCCTCCCCCTGCACTTCTTTCTTTAAGACACGGTTCCATTCCATGCTGAAGCTCACACGCAGGAAGTAATGGTGCATGCCAAATAGGGTCATTTTCACAAAGCAGCTTCCAGAGGACCTGCGGATTTCCTGACTCTGCCCACTTGGGCTAACAGCATGCCCTGTCCAATTCCTGTCGCTAGAGCTTGTGCAAACTCTGGCATTTTTCTGCAATAATATGTCATCATTAACCATATGTCTCCTTTCCACCACTTTTTATCCCCCAGCAATTCACCATCATTAATTTTTAGTACTCTTTCCCAAAGACAGTTGGCTCCTATCCAAAGGTAATGAGGTTGAGAGTCACGAAGTTCACTAATTGTCAGGGGAAGAATATACATGTAATAAAAAGCAAGTTTCTTTTCCTTTTTTATGCCTCTCCGTCAGATGATCTGATGGTGGCCATCTCTGTGAACTTCCTTTAAATTGAGCCTTCTGGGATCTTAAGGAGAGGTTATCTCCATGCCAGTCAACAAGCAGGCATCTTTGACAAATGTCAGGAGCACATTCATTTTCATAGAATATATTCTATCTGCAAAGAGAATCAGTATTCAATTTAAATCAACACTTATCAAATTTCATTAAGTGTGACACATACTGCAGTGGAGTAAAAAATTAATAAATATAAAGTCCTTGCTTTCAAAAGATGTCCAGTCATGTTAGGGAGATGAGTTATGCCAATAATAGAGTTCTCAGTTCAGGAAGTCCCTTAGCAAGGCTATAGAATCAGTATCTCCTGCTTTTATAGAAAGATCCATAGAGATTATTTTCAGTGTAGTGCGATGCTTTAAATTTTCAGTCCAGCAGTCTCTAGCCTCTCATAATTATTGAGCGCTTGATATATGGAAGGCACATCTGAAGAACTGAATTTTTACTTTAATTGTAATTCATTTAATCTACATGTAAACGATCTGATACTCGTTCGGTTATTGGAAAACATTTCACTGTGTTTGCAACAACTTGGGTATGTGGGTCTACTCTGCCACGGCAATTTTTGTGAAATCTCCATACAGATCACATACTCCCTAAGAAAACAGAGCACCTGGAATGAAATGCTCTAAAAGTGTGAAACACACATTCACATCTAAGATTCGGCACAGAGACACAAAATGAAAGCGATCTCATTAATAAATTGGTTATGTTGATTGCATGCTGACTTAACATTTTAGATATGTGGGGCTGAAAGTGAAAGTGTTAGCTACCCAGTCGTGTCCAACTCTTTGGGACCCCATGGAGGAGCCAGGCTCCTCAGTCCATGGAATTCTCCAGGCAAGAATACTGGAGTGGGTAGAATACTGAAGATTCTCCAGGGAGTCTTCTTGACCCAGGGATCAAACCCACATCTCCCTGCATTACAGGTAATTCTTTACCATCTGAGCCACCAGCGAACTTCCCATATAGGGTTACATGCATGCCTTATTAACATTAATTTACTTTTTCCTTTCACATAAATATTAGAAAAAATGTAATTGCCTGTGGCTTGCATTGTATTGGTGCCAGACAGTGCTGCTCACAATCAAAGTCATGCATTCCCTTCTTCACGGTGGATTCTGCCTTGACAGACCCAGAATACAGTGGCTCTGTCATCAAGAAGCTTCCCCACACCTCATATTTCAGTCCCCGCGGCGCAGTGCCAGAGGCACAGGGGTGTGCAGAGGCAGAACCTAAAACCTGACCGTCGGTCCTACAGGTGGCACCTGAGAGGTGCATTGCCTCAGATTACAATGTCACCTTATCAATGTTACATACCAAACTCCTCACCTTTACATATAAAGAGGCTGAAACTCAGACACAGCCAGCACCCGGTTTAAAATGACAATGGGGCATCCCTGGCTCTCCAGCAGCTAGGACTCCACTCCGAGATCCCACTGCAAGGGAGGTGGGTTAGCTTCCTAGTCAGGGAAATAAATCCTGCATGTTAAAAGTCCACATGCGGTGTGGACAAATAAATACATACATAATAAAACTAAGATGACATTAAAGGTTAATGACAGTGTAAATGCCAAGAGACCGATACCATATACCACGTCTTACAAAATAGATTAGAATTCCATGTCAAAATAAACTACTGATTTGAGGGAGTGAGGAACAATGTTCCTTTGGAAAAATCACTAAATGTTGTTGGAAAGGACATATATTTTTATTTCTTATAGCTTTTGTAAAAAAAAAAAATGTTATCTTTATCAGAGTAGAAATTACCGATCAATTCACCTGCTTAGACAAAACTAATGCACCTGTCTGGAAAGGCTTTATTGATTTTGCCCTGACGATGGTGGGTGGGGAGAGCGTGCAGCTGCCCTCTCCCTAGAAAGCAGGGCAACACCGCCACCTCGTGGTGTTTTTGTTAAGTTGTACGCAGTCTGTCAGACTCCAGAACTCCGAGCCCACACAGCTTCCAACACTGTCTCTGCCATATGCAGTCTCAACAAGCCGATCAAAGGATCAAGCATTTACTCAAAAGATTCACAAAGTTGCCATATCATGGCTTCCTTAAAGAAAACATTTTAATTGATAATTTGCATGTTTGGAAAGTGTCTCTGATGAATCCAGATAGATTTCCAAGAAGAAGGATTCCTGAATTTGTGATTTTAACAGTGGAGAGCATGGAAATAGACATCAATAAATAGATGTAGCCTTTGTGTCAGGCTAAAATCCTAGTTATTTCAGGATCAGACATGTATCCCCTCATGTTATATTGCAAGTTAAAATGGGCTTAACTAAATGGATAGATGGGTTTCCCAGAGAGCTCAGTTGGTAAAGAGTCTGCCTGCAACGCAGGAGACCCCGGTTCGATTCCTGGGTCTGGAAGATCCCCTGGAGAAGGAATAGGCTACCCACTCCAGTATTCTTGGGTTTCCCTGGTGGCTCAACTGATACAGAATCCATCTGCAATGCAGGAGACCTGGGTTTGATCCCTGTGTTGGGAAGATCCCCTGGAGAAGGGAAAGGGTACTCACTCCGGTATTCTGGCCTGGAGAAGTTCATGGGCTGTATAGTCCGTGGGGTTGCCAAGAGTCAGACATGACTGAGCAACTTTCACTTTCAAAGGAATAAATAAATAGGATACATCCAAAAATCAATGCGCAGATATTCAACTCGTTCAGTGTGACACCACATGGAACTATAAAGGATTTATTTATTTTCAGGTTCTAAAGAGGAAAGGGAAAAAGTCCAGAAGGGCCTCTGGACAAGTAGATGCAATATGTAAATTGTAGATATTTAATGAGGCTATCCAAGGCTTTGTCAGATGTAGAAATAGCTCAAATCATAGACCTGCTGCATGTCAACTTTTAGATGAATAGATACTGAAAATTTCAATCTTTGTGATCAGAGCGTTAGAACCGTAGAGACCCAGAATTATACAATGTTGGTTTCTTCGTTTCATTTAACTACAAAGCTAGTTTTGGAAAGCTCTGGAAAACAGTGCCTTTTCCTGCAGCCAGCTGCAGGGACAAAACTGAGGGAATTATTTCCCCCAGAGACTTTCATTTGTAAACAAGCCGTTCATTTTCTTAGGGAAGGGCTATGCTTCTCCTGGATCGGGTCTCTGAAACATTCTCTAGCAGACGGAGAATATAGGCTGAGGGTTCTCTGTGGATCATTTCAATCAGGGAAAGTCATATTAGGGGAGAAATGGTTCCCTGGGTTTTGAGAACAGAAGGTCAGTACAGTGGGTGAAATTTTGTTTCAGTTGGGAGAGGTAGTGATCAAGATAGGGAGCCCTTTCAGAAAGAAGAGGGTTGGTACTCAGACTCACAGTAATAAGCTCTATCTTTAAAGGAAAGCTTTTTGAGTGTTCAGGCTCTGCACTGAACTTTTTCCTGTGATGATTACTCTCAACTCCTTCTCTGCCTCTGGTGAAGAAATGAGGAAAGGCGTTAAAGGAACAAAGTGAGTTTAGCTCCAGTGCTCCCCGTGTCCCAGACATTTCATTCACAGTCTCATTTATTTCACGACAACTTCAGAACTGAGATTTATCATCTCTGTTTTTCAGACCAGAAAACGGAGGTGCAGAGTAATTGAATAAGTTGTCCGAGATCAAAAAAGCTGGCAAATGTAGATCCAGGATCTTAACCCAGATCTGTCTTACTCTCACACACTTTCTAACCGAGTGATATTTAATGACAGAAAGTGCCTGTTGAAATTCCTCAGTGCCATCTACTTTATATTGCAACCTTGCGTACAGCAGTGAATTTCATTCTCTTTCCCTAACAAAACCACCTTAAAGCCTTAGTTCCTTTCTCTCATGTTGCTGATGAGGTATATGAGGGCTGGGTCATCTGGGACATCTGGGTCAGCTGCCCAAAGGGATGTATTATGTGGTCAAACCATCATTCAATAACTATCCTTCCCACATCAAGACCCTGTGCTCTGGTCACTAAAATCCTTCTGACAAAACGCTCTCAAAAAGCATTCTTTTCCATTACTGATCTTTCTTTTTGGTCCGTGTTAGTTTCCCTCATTTCCTTCAAGTCTAACAAATTAATCAAAAAGATAATACAATTAGGAGCAATATCCCTCTGATGCTCTTCTTGAAAGCCAAGAATTGAATTAGAGGAAATACTGAGTGCGGTCTGAGCTTTGCAAAGCCTTTTCTCCTCTGGTTCCCTGTTTTCCGTATTCACAGTGCCTTAGAGGAACCACGGTGAGATTATAGAAAACGCTGGCCTTATTTCCACTAACAGTTGTTGGTTTTGTAATTTTCATCCAAACACCTTAGTCATAAGTAATTGGATTTCCTTACTACAGAAGAACTGGCATTTTTATGATAATGAAATTGAGTATAGGGATTCATTTGACATTAAAAGTGCTTTGTGTAAATATATTATGGAAATCTGGTTCAGAAGGGTATATTAAAGGATAGAGTGAGGGCTTGATTTTCCAGAAACCCACTGAAATGTCCAGAGAATATCAGTTCTTGAGTCAGGCCCTTGTTTTAAATTTCAGATTCATTTCACATTTTCATTATGTCTGCCAGGTGGCAGAAAAGCAGAAAGCTACTTGCAGAAACAACAAAAATCCCAAGAAACAAAAATTAAAAAAGAAACAAACCTGGAATATGAACTTCTTTTTGTCCCTTTTTTGTTGTTGTTGTTCTTTACAGAAAGAAAAGGACTCATCAACTAGAGGAAAGGAGATCAACACAGATATGAAAATAGAAGAATGTATAATGTATAATCTCAGCTTTTATTTAAATAAATTATTTGCCAGTGTCTGGCATCTTCAATAGAGACACAGGTGTACCTGGCTACCATTTAGTGGAGTGGGTGACCCATACCTGAAACCCTCGAAAAACTATAATTCAGGGTCTGGATGGGATATGACTTTAGGCCTCTGATAAATTCTCAGATTCATGCAAAAGCTTGCTGTTCATTTAGGTATTGAAGGATAGATAGAATTTGGGTAGAGATCAAGAGTACTCATTTATTAGTTTAAATGAGCCATTTTCTGGTGCATAAATCTGTGTTAGAAATAACTAATCAAGTCTAAATACTCACTGAGAAATATTGAGACAAGATTTATGGCCTTTTGAAGGATTTTAGGGCAGTTTCACTTGGAAGCACGTGTGTATGAATGTGCAGAAATTATTAGGTGAATATAGATAAAAGTCTTAATAACAGGGGTGGTAAAGAAGGGGATGTGGATATGATCCAAAAAAATGAAAGAAAACTGTATATATATACATGTTAGATTTTACAATTATGTCATCTATGATTTTAACAACAGCAACACTTCAAAACAGTGTATAGATATACTTTAAAGATATTTTAATTTGAAAGAATCCTGCCAGGCTCCTCTGTCCATGGGATTCTCCAGGCAAAAATAATGAAGTGTGTTGCCTTACCCTCCTCCAGAGCATCTGTCTTCCCCACCCAGGGCTCGAACCCCTGTTTCTCATGTCTACCTGCCTTGGCAAGTAGGTTCTTTACCACTAGCATCACCTGGGAAGCATAAATACATGTAAATGCGTATTTAAATTGTTTGTGTGTTACCTCTCTATCCATGATTATTTGATAGTATTTACCAGAAAAGTCAAATTGGACTGGAATTGTCTTTGGGGGCTAGTTTTGCTAACAAACTCAACTTTTCCAGTAAGACTTCAAATTTTTGTTTCTTCTGGTGTCAAATTTGGTAAGTTAAATTTTTCAAGAAATTTGTCCATGTGATCTTAATTGTCAAATGTGAAGATATACAGTTGCTGATGTATTGTCTTATTCTTTCCCTGTTCATAAAATTTGCAGTAACCTCCTCTTTCTTACTTTGAACATTGACAACGTCTTCCTCTTTCTGCTCTTTAGTTTGGCCATTGTCTTGATGTTTTCAAGATATTGATACCTTTATTTGCTCATTGTTTTCTACTTCACTGATTTTTTAAAAAAAATATTATATAGTTTCTTTTATTTCAGTTTCTTTTTGTCTTTACTAGGATGGATTCTTAGGGCATTGATTTTGTATTAGTATTATTTTCTGATCTATGCATTTTAAAGCTCTGAATTTCCCTCATCTTCGCTTTCTTCAGTTCAAAGTATTTTCTAATTTCTCTGATGATTTTATTTTCAATCAATAAATTATATAGAAACATACGCTTTATTTCCAGACATTTGGGAATTTTCTAAATATTTTATTGATTTCTAAATTAAATTCCTTTTTATCAGAGAATACGGGGCTTTCCTGGTGGCTCAGTTGGTAAAGAACCTGCCTATAAGGCAGCAGACCCAGTGTTTGATGGAGAAGGGAATGGCTACCCAGTCCAGTATTCTTGCCTGAGAATTCCATGGACAGAGGAGCCTGGCAGGCTATAGAGTCCACCAGGTTGCAAAGAGTTGTTGGACATGGCTGAGCAACTAACACACACATATTTTGTATGATTTTTTTAATCAGTGCTTGTTTTATGGTCCATCACGGCAACTATCTTGGTGAACATATCTTCACATTAAAAGGGTGTGTATCCTACACCGGTTGGGTATGTGAGTGAAGTTGCTCAGTCCCGTCCGACTCTTTCGCGACCCCATGGACCGTAGCCTACCAGGCTTCTGTGATGAATAAATTTCAGTTAAACCAAGGAATTTGCTAGCTTTCCTCACATTGTATAAGTCACAACCAAGTTGCAAATATTTGTTATATCAATTGCTGACAGAGTGGTAATAAGATCAACCATGGTAATTGTAGAGCCTCTCTTTCTCCCTTTAATTTTGTCAATTTTGCTTCATACAATTTGAGACATTTTTACTCAATGCCCCGAATAGTCTGAATAGTTATGAACCCCTGGCTGTGTGCCCCTTTCATCCTTACGCTGCCTCCCTCTCTTTCTCTCTAGGAGTCTGTGCTATCTGCCGTCAGCACAGCCAGCCCGGCTGAGTGTTCACGCTCTGCCACGGGTCATCTATTTTCTTCCAGCCTACCTGTATCCTCATAATCAAAATTTCCCTTGTAAGCAGCTTGTGTCAGGATCTTATTTGCCTGTTTCCTTTCCACTTTGACTATCTCTGCTTTTATTTAGCACATTTAGACAATTAAAATGGGCTTCCCTGATGGCTCAGTGGGAAAGAAATCACCTGTCACTGCAGAAGACACGGGTTCGATCCCTGGGTCGGGAAGATCCCCTTGGAGAAGGAAATAAGCAACCCACCCACTCCAGCATTCTTGCCTGGAGAATCCCATGGACAGAGGAGCCTGGCAGGCTACAGTTCATGGGGTCACAAAGAGTCAGACACAACTGAGTGACTAACACACACACACACACACACACACACCACACACACACATACACTATGATTGCTTAATCATGGTTAACTTTGAGCCTATTGTATTTGAAGTTTACTCAGCTTTTTTTAACTATAAAGTTAAATCTTATGGAAAATTCGGAAATTTTTCAGCTGTGTATTTTTCAAGTGTTTTTCATCACTAACACATATTTCTCCTACTTCTATGGTTGCATCTGAATGTGGATTAGACATTTTGAAAATTTTTTGCAGACCCAAGGGTCATGTTATTGCTTCCCAAGCATGTTTCTGTTGTTTAGAAAGGATAATGCCCATTACTCTGTCTTGAAGTTCACTGACTTTTCCCCTTGTTATCTGTAATTGGAAAAATTTATTTCAGATTCTATACTTTTCAGTTCAATATTTTCACTTGGTTATTTTAAAAATAACTTTGGATTCTAAGCTGGTACTTCTTTTTCATTGAATATGAGTATGTTTCTCTCTCTTTCTTTTGCTGGTGGCAGTAGCCACCACATTTTATTATTGGCTCATGAAAGCTTCATCACTCCTTTATTCAAACTATAAAGCAATTCTAGCCCATCATTTGTTTTCTTGGTTGGCTTCCTTTGGCTTCTGGGCACAAAGACCTCTACCTTAGGGAGGAATGGATGTGATTTTGGAAGTGATCCTATTTCTTTTTTTTTTTTTTAATTTTCTTCTGTTTTTACTGTTGAGAAATCTGTTGTCAGTATTATTTGTGTTCCTAATGTCATTTCTAAGGAACGGATCATGACTCAAATTTTTTCTCATTAATATGTTTGCTTTATTGAAGTGTATTTGATTTAAAATGTTTCAGGTGTAAAGCAAAGTAGTTCAGTTCTATATGTGTGTGTGTATATATACATGCATATACATACATATATTTCCTATTTTTCAGATTCTTTCCCATTATAGGTTATTACAAGATATTGAATATAGTCCTCTCTGCTGTTAAATAGGCCCTTGTAGTTTGTCTATTTTATATGTAGTAGTGTGTATCTGTTAATCCCCTTAGTCATGGAGCATGGTTATAATAGCTGGTTTAAAGTCTTTTTTTTTTTCATAATTCCAATATCTGAGTCTATTGGGATAAACATCTACTGATTGCTTTTCACTTGAGAACAGTTTCTCTTTGTTTATTAAGAAACATGAATTTAATGTGATACTGTTCCTGCTGCGTCATGTGGATCCTGGGTTCCGCTATAGTCCTATGGAAAACGTGGGTGTTTTTGTTTAGCAGGCAATCAATCACGGTATGCTCAAATAGCAAATGCTGTCACATCTCCTGTCTGTGGTAGCTCAAATCTCAGTTCAGGCCTCCAACCATATTCTGCTGGTAAGAGTCTTGTTTGTACACGTGTAGCACAGGGGATGAGCTGTTCAGTTAAAGTGTCCACATTTTACATCAGTTCGGTGATCCAAGCCTGTGATACATTGGTCTGTAATAATATCTCTTTGATGCATGTGTAGCTCTGAGCTTAGTTTGGGACTAAAAGGTGGTTCCAATTTCAGCTCAGCTCCACAGAGCTTTGTTATACATATGTGGGTCTATCTCACACATGCAGAACTCAGAAATAAACCTGAGAGCTTTGCAGGCCCATTCATAAACTGAAGGGATCGTTTCCCCAATAATCAATAGTAAGAAATTATCCCCACATGCTCCAGTCTCCAGGGTCCACTTTTTCCCTCTCCTCTGGTTGAGAAATAGGTGATTTTTCCTCTAGTTTTAGCCACTACCACTATGCCACCTTTCCCCAAGTGGGGCGGGCTCTGGGGATAAACAAACAAAAAATTAGAAAAGCTCACCCCTAGGGGTCGCTTCTCCACAGTTGGACTCATCTTCGAAATCCACCTGTTTTTGTTTGCCTTGCAGAGTCTTCACAGACTTTCTTTTTCTTATGCTTGTTGTTTCTTTTTCTTGTTAGTCCAAAGAACTACTTCTAGATCTTGGTTTGCAATTCTGCATTTATCAGTGCAATCACTTATCTTTGTATACACTTATCCACATTCAATTCCAATGCAACATTTATCCAATACTTTCTATATAAAATACTGTGTCGGGTGTTGCCGATACAAATGTGGATTTCTGCAAACCTCCAGAAGGTCCATGTCTAATGAGGCACTTATCTGTACACTGGTATGGCCATGAGACTTTAAGGACTTTGCAATGAGAGGTAAAGTACGTGTTGGGTGTTGCAACCACTCAGATGCCAGGAGGCTTGAGTTGCTTGATTCTGCCAAGAGACCTAGTCCAAGTTCTAGAAGGAGGAACGCTCTTCCTTGAGTTCTAGCAGCAAGAGAGGGGAGCTTTCAGGGGAAGCAGAAAATTCTGAGAAAAGTTAAAGAAGCCTGCAAGGTGGAATAAATAGGGGTGCATCCTTGTGGCTACAAAATTTACTGAGTGGGGTAGAAGGTGGCAGGTGAGAAAACAGAAGCCAGATTTTGTCCGCAAGGAGTTTGAATGTCATTTTATGGACAAAGGTGGGCGATGCTGTGTTTTTGAAGAGTTGAAAGAATAGACCTTTTGAAACAAAACATATATGTGCCTTTTTAAAAACTCACAGACAAAGTAGACTTTTCATATAGTCCTTCAGGAAATGTGCACCAGCTTCCTGCTATGTTCCAGGTGCTAAACTGACTCTTTCTAAGCACACGATGGTTGGTACACTGGCACCCTTAATGTACAAAGCAGTCGAGGAAAATGTCAAATTCATAAAGCAGGGCTTCTAGTGTGTATTATAATGATATGCTTTTGAATGATCCTATTGGTTGATATTACATGTTCTAAAAACAAAGCTCTGGCTTAATCTCACTTCCTGCTGTGAAATTCAAACCTACTTGTGGAGGAAAAAACAAACAAATATTTCCCCAAGAATATCCATGTGTTCAAAGAAGGTCTGTGAGTATTTCATAGGATGCATACAATTAGTCCTGGAGCAGAATTTTAACCTGAGTCCTTTCCACTAATTTATGGCAGCTTGCATCTCCTCGGACACTAGGCTCCATCCCATCCTTGGCCGTGAACATCTTTGGGAATGTGCACACCCATATGTGTGCACTTCAGTGCAGCTTCTAAAAACTGGTGCTAAGATGAGAGACTTAAAACAGTTCATTTTGTCCAGTTCTGTTATTAAAATGGATTTTAGAGTCTGCTGAAAGCAATTTTGAGACTAATTAAAATTTTAATAAATAACCATAATGTATTAAAAGTCAAATTAGAAGAGTGTGATGTTATTGAATTAGGGCAAGTACACTACATAGGGAACTTTTAATAAATTATGTATGAGCCGTTCCAAATTACTTCTCTCAATTTGGACAATGCCCGAGATTAAAGAGTACAGTGTAATTTAACTTGTGGTTTGAGGGCAAAATGGAAAAGAGAAGAAACATTGCTTGCATTAGTTTCAGTTTATTTTGGTATTAATGACTTACTTTGTAATTGTGTTTGAAAACATGTATTTATTTACTTATTTTCTTACTTACTCATTTCCTATTAGTCTTATTTCTCATAAAATGCTTTGTAAAGAAAACCAACTTCAGCAGAAGTTAAAATGAAAACTTTTTTTTGAAAGTGAATGTGTTTCCCCACAAATTTTATCCGTCTATCAAGATTCTTTTTTGGACTTTTTTAAAAAAAACAAATCAAAGTGATGAGATAAGGACTGTATTGATTAACAGATCCCCTTTTCTTTTATTTTAATTTTTTAAAAAAAATTTGGCCACACCACATGGCATTCCTCAACTAAAGATTGAACCCATGTCCTTTATAGTAGAAAGGCAGAATCTTTGCCACTGGACAGCCAGGGAAGTCCCCCTTTTACTGAACATTTTGTCAGTCAAACATTTATCTAAAAATCAACTATTTCAAGCTTTAAAATGGCAGGCCCAAAGCTAATTGAGAAGGCATCATTGCATATAAATATACAGAGAGAGAGACGGATGTTTAAAATAGCTGAAATAAGACACAATAAGATGAATGTCTTATTAGAGCTGCGTCACCTCTTGGTGGTTCTTTGCTGAGTAGGAAGTGAAGCCTGGAGGGTGTGGAGTGTAAGTTCCCTCTGCTAGGGAAGGGCAGAGTGGCTGGAAAGAACCAGGTAGCATCTCAAACATCAGCTCAGGGCTGGAGCGCAGTCACGCTGATTAAACCCTTTGGTGTTTCTTCAGTTTGACGTAGCGGTAAGCGAAGATGTAAGCAACAACCCAATTTTTCAGTTCATCTGCATTCCAATCTATGCATTCATGCACCACTGAATTGCAATCACGCTCATTCACAATCAGAGCTGAGCTGCGCCGTGAGCCCTGTGTTCTAATTTACCAGGTATTAGCACTTCTCTGTCAGCAGGATCCGTTGTTGCTCTGGAGTGGGTCCCAGATGCTTCGCCAGGAGTTGTGCTTTCAACCTCTCTTAAGGTACAATAAAGGTGGTTCGAGGGTTCAGGCATGATAAGCACTTTCCTCAAGGCTAAGTGTTAAAAATAAAAAATACTATAGCTGGCCCTTCATGGTGAATGGAGCTGGTCCTGAAAGCAGAGAGAAGAAAGACCTTGCTTGGTAGAGATTTGCTGATGTAAAATTTCCAGTTATGAGATACTAGGGAAACAAACTCTTCATTCATCCCTGTGTCCCCTGCACCTGATACAATCACAATCAGTGACACCTTTTAGGCACTGGATAAATACTAGTTTTTTTTTTTTAATAGAGAGATATAATACATAGGAAGGCACAAAAGGTCTTAAGTAGTAGCTATTTGGGGCTTTAGAAGAAGTAGACAGATAATGGGTCTTCCCTGATGGCTAAGCTGGTAAAGAATCTGCCTGCAATGCAGGAGACCTAGGTTTGATACCTGGGTCAGGAAGATCCCCTGGGGAAGGGAACGGTCACCCAGTCCAGTATTCTTGCCTGGAGAATCCCATGGACAGAAGAGCTTGGCAGGCTACAGTTGATGGGGTAACAAAGAGTTGGCCATGACTAAGTAACTAACACACAGACTCAGACAGATAACATCTCCGCAGTGAAGGGACCCTAGGGCAGTGCGGGTTAGTGGTCTGGATCACAGAGCCACAGTAATGTTAAGTACTGACCACTGCTAATGAGAGCATTGATTTTCACTTTTCATTGAAGCTGCCTTTAGTTGAAAGTGGCTCCAGGCTGTGAGTTGGGTCCAGTTACGACTTATTCGTCTTCTTCTGGGACAATAGGTGAAATGTTGAAGGACTGTTTTACAGCGAGGATAGAGGGCCGAAAGAGTTGAAGTCACGACACAAGCACACTCTAAGCCTCAGCTTGACCTGCTTACATCTGCAGGAGCCATTGGCCAAGTGAACAGTGGCCAAGTCTGAAATCAAAGGGTAAGGAAAATATTTGTTACTCACCATCAGGGCCTGGCAAGGTGTGGATGCATAATTCTTCTATGCTATGGGGGAGTAAAGCATCATGACAGTATTTATTGAGAACCTGATTTACATAGGAAATATCTGAATGGAAAA
Organism: Neotragus moschatus; assembly: GCA_006410615.1. Lineage (NCBI taxonomy): Eukaryota > Metazoa > Chordata > Mammalia > Artiodactyla > Bovidae > Neotragus > Neotragus moschatus. The sequence goes on from SJYA01002030.1 coordinate 647,786, forward strand.
GTGATCTGGAAATAGGTTAAGTTAGTAAAAAGAATCAGAGGATTTTGTTCTGCTTTTTAATCTTCAGAGCATTTTCTAGGTTTATTATTTTAGCCTTTGGCAATAGTTATACAAGGTAATTATGCCTTTTCTTTAAAAAAAATGTGTTATTCCCTTCTTTTGAAATTAGATTTAAACTTCAATAATTACCTTAATAGTTCACATGGAGATGCCAAAACCAGAATATTCACAAAGCTTGGTGATTGGAGGGTGAAACGTGTCTCCATCCTTTCTTATTTTCCTTATGAAAGTTACTTAACCCTTTGCCTCATTTAAACAAAAATCTGTAGTATGTTTTAAATCTAATGTCTAAATTTTTGCATTTAAAGTACCTGAACTATTTAAAGCACCTAAGTGAGTGAAAGTGGCTCAGCCATGTTCAACTCTTTGTGATCCCACGGACTATAGAGTCTATGGAATTCTCCAGGCCAGAATACTGGAGTGGGTCGCTTTTCCCTTCTCAGGGGATCTTCCCAACCCAGGGATAGAACCCAGGTCTCCCACATTGTGGGCACACTCTTTACTAGCTGAGTCACCAAGGAAGCCCAAGAATACTGGAGTGGGTAGCCTATCCCTTCTCTAGAGGGCCTTCCCGACCCAGGAATTGAACCGGGATCTCCTGCATTGCAGGTAGATTCTTTATCAACTGATCTATCAGGGAAGCCCTATAAAGCATCTAAACACTGGCTTAATCATTGTCAATTCTTCAAACATAAGGCTGGGAGGAAAAGTTCTATTTGATGCCAGAATTCAGGCTTCAAACCAGGAGCAACATTACCTCATGCTCCGAAGTTCTTCATTTTCAGTAGGGCCATCCTGATTCCTGTAACATAAATATTCACCAGTGTATTCAAATCTCAGTGTTTTAATACAAGGCTTGTTATGAAATTCCTGTTGGAAGCCAGTGGCACATTCCGCTACAGCTATGAACTCAATGGTTATTTGGGGTGACTCTCCAGTGACCTCGGCCGACGTATTTTACTGAATATGTTATCCCGTTTCAAGATAATGCCCTCTATTGCACTGAAGGACTGGCTATTCACATGCTCAGGAAGGAAGGGAAAGCACAGATATTGCTAAATGCCAGTCTCAGCCACCCCAAATGCTCCAATTCTAAACTTCTATGTCACCTCTGACCCCTGTTTTGGTAGAGCCAATGTGTGTGTCCAATCACATTATTTTATTTGTGTCCTCAACACACCGGAGGGAAGCATTTCCCAGACTTCCTACATTTTCATAGGATTGTGAAGAATTTGGAAAGATTAAAAAAGAATGGAATGAAATGGCATGCGATTCAGACCCAACACCAGTTATCTGTTCCTGGAGATAGAAAGCAACCTGAGCTTTGTGTTTCCAGCATGTTCGAATGTTCCGTCTCATTTCCCAAGGAGCTCTTTCGGGGAATCCCTGCTTGAGGATTCCTTATGTGCGGATGACAGACACTCCAAGCAGACGCTGGTCACACCACTGATCAGCTCTCTCATCCTGTGGTTAGTTATTTCCAAGAGGAACTGTAACATTTTCAAACTCTAGGCTTTCCTCTGTGATCTTACCTGGACCAATCACTCTGTTCTTCTGTTTTACTCCAGTTTCCTTCCACGGACCTTACACTCTATTAACACCCATCTCTGGTTCTTGTTATTCCTTCTCCAGGCATCCTGTTTTCCTCATGGTTTTCTTCACTCGAAAACCCCTTCTCGTTTTCTCTTCAAACCTCTTTATATTATTTGAGTTCTGTCTAAACAACCGTCTTTTCATGAAGCTGTTTTTGATCCTGCCCCCCTTACAAAAGGAAAATATTTTCTGTCCTTCCTCAGAAAGACAACACACGTATCTCCATCTTATTGTGGCTCTATGGATTTAAGTGTTACTATCAAGAAGCTACATGGTTTAGATCTGACTCCCTCACACAGCTGAACACTGGTGTCCCCAGCTACAAAGCAGGGACACAAACATCAACATCATAGAGCAGTTGAGGGCATAAGTGAAATAATTTTGTCAATATCCTTGTACAAGGAGACGCCCGACCGCCATCAGGCCCATTCCATTCTACCACTTTCCTGGACCAAAAAAAAAAAAAAAAAAGATTCCTACTGACATGTCTGAATTTTTAAGAGGCACAGTGCATATTAGCTCTCAAAAATGTTATATTAAGGAATTTAATTAAAACGTCTCCACTAAGGTATATTTTGAACTGTGGTTCAAACTATGAGTCTTTTACAATGTGTTTCAGGCAGACAGCTCTTTTGTCTGCTAAGCACCCCTGAGAGAGTTTATCTCAGGTGCCCAAGTTTAACGAGAGAGTCTGTTCCCTTCCTGCGTTTCTGGTGAGCAAAATGTCCTTTCATGATGTCTAACAAGAAAAAAAAAAAAAAAAATCACAGAAAAATGTTTAACTTTCTGAGACATGGTAAAAAAGAGAAACAGCTAATTCATTTCCCCTGTGCTTCTTTTTTTTTTTTCTCCAGCAGTTCCATTTAGTTATTTTAAAAGGTTATCACCTGTTTCTCTCTGGCTAAAAATAATGAAAAATTTTTGTCCAGAAGGCTTTTCTTTGAAAACTCTAAAACTGCAGTCAATTGTGCCTGCAGTTTGGGGATTTTGAAGCTGGATAACAGCCAGAGAAAGTTAGGCAGAGGGTGAGGAATGAGAAAGAGAAGGACATCACTTCTGTCTTGGACACAAAGCCACGTTCTTATCGTGTTTGTCACAGCTGCTCTGATTTGACATTAAAACCATGATCAAGCTCATTGTTTCTTGTGTTACTTTACTTTCTCTTCATTCTTTTTTATATGTCCAGATGTCTAGAGAGAGAGCAAACCATAAATTTTATGCTTGCATGCACAGTGGCTCCTCTGTCCATGGGATTTTCCAGGCAATAGTCCTAGAGTGGATTGCCATTTCCTTCTCCAGGGGATCTTCCCAACCCAGGGCTCGAACCCAGATCTCCATGTCCATGTAAAAATGTGTATACATGTATGCATTTTATGGGGGAACCTCCCAGGTGGTGCAGTGGTAAAGAATCCGCCTGCCAAGCAGGAGATGCAGGTTCCATCCCTGGGTCAGGAAGATCTCCTCGAGAGAGAAATGGCAACCCACTCCAGTATTTTTGCCTGGAAAATCCCACAGACAGAGGAGCCTGGCATGGTACAGTCCTTGGGGTTGCAAAGAGTCAGACATGATTTAGTGACCGAGCACATACACATGCCTTTTATAGATTATTCTCAGCTTTGCTGGCCAAGGCAGCATGCCATACGGTGACGTCAGAGGAGGCTCAGGTGGCAACAGATGCTTGCTGGCTGCTTCCTCTCTGCTGTAGCCCTCCCCACCACACCCAACATACGTGCACTGCTTAAATCAGCACCCGCCTCCCATCCTGTGCAGGGAAATTCATGTTACTGGAATAACAGAGTCTTCAGAGCAGGGAGGTTCTGGAAGCAGAAAGGATGGAGTATGGGACAGCATGGCCTCAGTTTCCTGTCACTTCCTGGAGACCTGGGTAGCACAGGCCCAGACAATGACAGTCAGAATCTACTGCAAATATTCCAGAGAGATTTTTGGAACATCTGGGCATTTGCTACACTGTGACAGAGTTCAGGACATCAAATGAGGCGTTGAGAGGAGGAGGAATGGGAAATGTTCCATAACCCAATTCTTAATGGGTTTTTGTTAAAGTCTGTCAGCCACCGAAATTCACAGAAAAAAATTTAGAGAATCATACTTCAGTACATACAATAAACGTTCGAGTTCTTCCTTTGTTATTTATCCCTATGCCATGGACTATGGTTTTCATAGTACATTTAATGTTCTAGGAATTATAATAATGTTTTAAAAGTATGTCATGTTTTTACCTGCCATGTAATTTTCAGATTTCTGCTCTTGGATACTAATATTATATGGATCATAATACATCTTATTGGTAGTCAGGATTGCACTTACAAAGCTCAGGCTACTTGGTAAAACAGATGTGGTATCTGTACTTTCCTTAATTAAGTTTTGTAGTCTTTGTTCTATTAAAACATCGTCGTTCCATGGCTTTCTAAGTTGGAGAAGCTGCTGACACTGTGTTACTAAAGGAAGAATGTGCTACTGATTGAATAAAGTTAGGAGTTGTAGGAGGGGAAGGTTTTGACCACAATTAGAGACTTCAATGATCCAGCCACATTAACACAGAGGTAGGTGGCAGAGGACATAGCTGGATTATATGACTCTCGGAAACCTGGAGAAGACAGTTGCAAAGGATATGAACACTAATCATAATAATAATAATAATATGGGTTTTGTCCAAGTTGTTGTTCAGTCGCTCAGTCGTGTCTTAACACTTTGCAGCCCCATGGACTGCAGCATGCCAGGCTTCCCTGTCTTCCACTATCTGCCAGTTTGCTCAAATTCACGCTCATTGAGTTGGTGATATTATTTAACCATCTTACTCTCTGTCATCCCCTTCTCCTCCTGCCTTCAATCTTTCCCAGCCTCGGGATCTTTTCCAATGAATCAGCTGTTTGCATCAGGTAGCCAAAGTATTGGAGCTTCAGCTTCAGCATCAAGCCTTCCATTGAATATTCAGGATTGATTTCCCTTAGGATTGACTGGTTTGATCTTGCTCTCCAAGGGACTTCCAAGAGTCTCCTCCAGCCTGTCTATCAAGGTAAGGGAGATGTTTGGAAAAGAAAAAAAAAAAACACTTCCAGTTCTGAGGGCTACTGCCTCTTATGAAGACAGAAGAGTTTACATTTTAGCAAAGCAAGTAGGGGCGAGAAGATACTTATGTAAAGAGCAGGAAGATGCTGCCCTGAAGTGATATTTGAAACACAGTTATACCTAAAACATATTTGTTGATTATTGGAGATTCACACTTAACCAGATGCCCTATATCTTATCTACCTGGAAACCCTCCCTCAGAAAATGATCTGTATTCATATTCTTTATAGAGGGTCTGCTTTTGGAGAAATCTCCTCTAAAACAGATGGGGCTTCCCTGGTGCCTCAGATGGTAAAGAATCCGCCTGCAATGCAGGAGACCTGGGTTGGGAAGATGCCCTGGAGAAGTGTATGGCAACCCACTCCAGTATTTTTGCCTGGAGAATTACATGGACAGAGGAGCCTGGTGAGCTACCGTGCATGAGGTTGCAAAGAGTTGGACATGGCTATCGACTAACACTTTCACTTTTTACTTCTAAAACAGACAGCTGAAGTGAGTTTCTGTCCTTTACAACCAGTGAACCTGAGTGAGGCAGATATATTCTGATTCTAGAGTTGTCCAATAAGGAGAATATCTAACCTTTACAGTTCTATCATTTGTTGGTCTCTCCAGATCCAGTTTCTACCCTTCTCCAGCCCTATCTGTGCCCCCAGGGGCACCTTCTGGCCTGTTTTGCCATATAATCTCTGGGTGGGTAAGAACCATGGGAAGCCCACAGGAGATCTGAGTGTGCAGAAGTCCCCAAGTTCACATTGCTGGTTCTTTCCTGCCAGGCCAATGTTCCGAGCAGCCACAGTCCCCTGATGAAAAGCCTCAGCTCCTGCCAGAGCACCTCTCTTTACAGTTCCTCTTCTCCCCTAGGTTTTAGTGACAATTTACTCGCTTTGAACCTGCAAGCCCAGAGATGATAGTACATCTCATCTGGCTTAGTTCAGGAATGTGTCATCATCCCCCCTTAAGTCTCCCTTAACCTCACCCACATATTTACACTTGTGTAAACATCCTTCCATCACTCACTCTTTGAGTCACACTTTTCCATTTGTCCTGCTATTTTTACAGTTTAGCCACTCGGTCATGTCCAACTCTCTATGACCTCATGGACGATAGCCTGCCAGGCTCCTCTGTCCATGGGATTCCCATGGACAAGAATGCTGGAATGCATTGCCATTGCTTTCTCCAGGGGATCTTCCTGACCCAGGGACCTCAAATAGTACAAACATATGTGTTAAAAGCAAACTATTTGCTGTATGACACAGGGAGCTCAACCCAGTGCTCGGTAACAACCTAGAAGGGTGGGGCGGTGGGAGGGAGGTTCGAGAGGGAGGGAGCACGTGTATACCTATGGCTGATTCATGTTGACATACGGCAGAAACCAACACAACATTGTAGAGCAACTATCCTCCAGTTAAAACTAAATGGACTTCCCCCGTTACTCAGATGATAAAAAATATGCCTGCAATGCAGGAAACCTGGGTTTGATCGCTGAGTCTGAATGATCCAGAAAGCATATACAGTCAGAGATCTTCATTAATTAAATATTAAAATATATTAAAACAAAACAAACTTACCTGCAGAAGTATTATTGGCTAAGCTCATTTAAAAAGAAATTTGTTTATCTTTGCTTTTGCACACAAGCAGGCCATCTCTAGTTGTGCCAAGTGGGTCTATTCTTCATTGCACTGTGCAAGCTTCTCATCGTGGTAGCTTTTCTTGTTGCAGAAAAAAAGCTCTATAGCAAAGGCTCAAGTTGTGGACCATGGGCTTAGTTGTTCCAAGGCAAGCGGGATCTTCCGGGACCAGGAATTGAACTTGTGTACACTGCATTGGCAGGTGGATTGTTAACCACTGGACCATCAGGGAAGTCAGACCAGTCTCAATTTGTTACAATTAAAGTACTTTACCAGTAATATTAGGGATGCTAGTTTGCATATTATTTTGAATTTTATCAACTATACTCTTTTTCTTTAGAGTATTAACAGTATTAATGGGGACTCATGTATTGGGAATCTGAAGTATGAGATTTATTTAGCACTTAGAGGAATTATTTAGAATGTTGCATTGATCCAAAAATGGACTTTGAAAAAAAAAACAAAGAAAGAAAGAAAAGGGACTTTGCAGCTTATGAACATGTGTTTGTGTCCTGCTCTTAATTTGGTATAAAACTTTAGTTACTTCATCTTTATGGATTTCAGTTTGACACTTGTAAAAAGGGAATAATTAAATTTACATTGTAGGTTAACTATGAAGAAGTTTAGTCAAAGTCAAGTGAGTGATTGAGTGAGTGAAAGTTGCTCAGTCATGTCCAACTCTGCGACTCCATGGACTACACAGTCCATGGAATTCTCCAGGTCAGAATACTGGAGTGGACAGCCTTTCCCTTCTCCAGGGGATCTTCTCAACCCAGGGATCAAACGTAGGTCTCCTGCATTGCAGGCAGATTCTTTACCATCTGAGCTACCAGGGAGAATAGTCAAAGCTATGGTTTTTCCAGTAGTACAGATGCGAGAGATGGATCATAAAGAAGGCTGAGTACAGAAGAATTGTGATGCTGGAGAAGCCTCAAGAATCACTTGGGACTTCAAGGAGATCAAACCAATCAATCCTAAAGGAATTAAACCCTGAATATTCATTAAAACAACTGATGACTGAGGCTGAAGCTGAAGCTTCAACACTTTGGCCACCTGATGCTAAGATCTGACTCACTGGAAAAGACCCTGATGCTGGGAAAGATTAAAGGCAGGAGGAGAAGGGGATGACAGAGGATGAGGTGGTTGGATGGCATCACCGACTCAATGGGCATGAGTTTGAGCAAATTCTGGGAGATAGTGACACACAGGGAAGCCTGGTGTGCTGCAGTCCATGGGGTCACAAAGAGTCAGACACAACTTAGAGACTGAACAGCCACAACAAATGAAGAAGAAATAAAGAACATGTGGGAAGTTCCTAGCCCAGGGCACTTTTAATGGTACAGATTTGATAATTGAAGGCCAGTGTACCCATCTGTGTGCATATTATTGGATTTAGCCTGCAAGTCTCCTCATTTCTATGAGAGTGATACTTTGCAAGATTTTGTGACAATTATAGGAATTCTGCCTGAGCGGCTGAACTGAACTGAACTGATGCAATGCATTACCCTGTAAACAACAGCTATTATTATCAAGAGGGAGAGAAGACATGGAAGGACAGTCCAGGTGGAAGCAAGTGGCTCCCAGCCCTTCTCTAGGTATGAAACAAATTGCAAAAGGAGCCCACCACAAAAATGATATTCTCATGGCAGATTAGAAAAGGTTAAAGAATTCAAAGTGTAGGAAGTTTTGTGTAACTGGCCTTAATCTTCCTGATAGCTAGGAAGACTCGTGTTCTGTTTCCCCATTGGATACTAGCTAAAATGTCTCTAAATCCTAACAGGAATAAGCCTGAGAATATTCTGAGCCAGTTTCTGCCAGAGGCATACATGTCACCTTGCTGTAAATGTGCCCCCAGGTAACCCATATAACCTGAGGCAGCTCCAAGAGGGGAGGTGGGGGACCAGAAATTCCTAAGCCTAAGGGCAGGAACACACAGTCCCTTCTTAATTTCAGATGGTATTATATCAATGACAAATGTATTCTGGAGTTAGTATCCAGGACAAGGGATATATTTAACCTGATTTATTCCTCAGTGCTCAGGCCATTTCTCTACTGCGTTAAGTCTTTTGTAATATATATATAGAAATAAGGCTGGGATGTCCCTGCTGGTCCAGTGATTAGGACTCCATGCTTTCACTGCTCAGGGCATGGGCTCAGTCCCTCCATGGGGAACTAAGACCCCACAAGCCATGTGGCATGCAGCCCCTCCCAAAAAATAAAGCAACAAGCAAGAAAAACAGGAGAGTGCCTTCAAGTATACCTCCTTCTTAGATAATGTGCTTCCTTGGCTCTGTTGTCTTAAAAATTACGTCCAGACTAATCTTCCCGACAAACATGGGCTTCATGTCAGTCTCGTGTGTACCCTTTCCACTTCTTTTGCTGGTCCATGCCCAACACAGCTTGTCATTATTAATCTCTGACCTGGAGAGGCAGTTGGAGCACATAAAAAGTGATCACTCTTACTCATTTTACCTTCATTTTACCTTCAAGGAACAGATTCTTTCAAAAAGACTAGTAAGTCTTGTTCTTTCTTTTGTTCAGTTTCCCGTGGCTCATTTCACCACCAAATAGCAAAGCCTCTTCATTCAGCATCAGTCTATGAGCCCAGGTGAAGCAAACTAGAAATCCTGCTCTTCCATCAGGCCAGAGATTTTCTGCGATCACTGCAAACAGCATGCTAAAAAAGCATGTTCAGTCCGTCTACTCTGTGCCACATGCTTTATAAACTACTGGCTGCCAACTGAAGGCATAATCTCATCATTTCATCAGCTGTGAAATACAGTGAAACCAGTTGGGAAGTCTTTTCCTAGGTTTTCAATCAGTGAACAAGATGAATCCTTGAAGTTCATCGGTGGTCCACCTAACTCATCAGAGTATAATCTCCTGAGAGATTTGGGTGTCAAATGGTTAAATTAGGAAGGGAAAAAAGAAAAGAAAAGTACTCATTTCCTCTGAATGTGTTCTTTGCACACACAACTGGAACACGTAACAACAGGTCCAAACTGGTTAAGGAGTCTGGGGTCACGCCTGCCCATTGTCTCCACTATTTCAGGCAGAGACGCACCCAAGAGCAGGCAGAGGCATGCATGAAGGAAAAGATGAGATCAGAAAAGGGAATCACTAAGAGAAAGCAAATGGCCAAGTATTTGTGGGGTTGTTTTGTAGACAAACTACTTAGTTGGAAGTAGATGAGAACTAGCAGACCTTAGAAAGCAAGATCAGGGCTTGGTGGAGGAGAATGGGTCACTTCCAGAAACAGACGAGTGTCGTCCTGATGCACAGCATGGTGCTGATGGCTCTAGGAGAGGGCTCGTCTTCTTTTCTTTCAGCTGGCGCTGAGGGACCAGCTTATGAGCCCTGACGACCACGCTACAGACAAGAGAGTGGCAGAATGTAGGTTCTGTGACGCTTTAACAATAGCAGCGCTTAGCCAAGTCTCAAAGAATTCAGTTGGCAGTTGGTGAGAAAGAAGACTTGGCATGGAGGCAGATGCTGAAGAAGCCCCCAGAATCTGAGCTCAACAGCAGCATGTTTCCTTGTGACTCAAGCCTGAGGAGCCTCTGTCTTATCTCTAGATACAGGCAGCTGACGTCAGATGTGTCCATGCTCACTGGAATGCCACAGATGGAGGGTTCTAGAGAGCCAGCGGAGAGGGAAGACTAGAGAGCCAGCAGGGAGGGAAGAGTGGGTTGAATAAACTGAACCTCAATAAACTGTCTTCCATGCTCCCTTTAAACCCAGCAAAAAAATTAAGTCTCTATCGGGACTGAAAGGAAGGAAACCAAAGAAGTGAAAGAACGAACAAAGCCTTAAAGATGAACACATCACTTTCTACCAGACTTAGCTGTTCTGAGCCCCACCGAGCTCCCTCTCAGCCCTCAAGCCTGATTCTGATACTTCTTTTTTTTCCAATTCAGTACATATTTATTGATCCTCTGCTATTACCAAAGCATTGAGCAGTCATTTAGAAAATACAAAGTTGGCAAAAATAGCGTGAAGCCCTCAAGGAGCTTGTTTGGTTCTGATTCTTTCTGCCACACACCTTTCTGCCTCCTTCTCCATCTGACACACTCTAAATCAAGTCATAAACTGGTGACTTGTGGACTCAATCCGACCTGCAGTGTTTTTGTTTCAGTTGAATTTAAATGTTTTTAGTTACTAGCATGATGTCTGCACTTCAGTACATGTAAGGCAGTCACTGGGCTTCCCAGGTGGCACTAGGGGTAAAGAACCCTCCTGCCAATGCAGTAATTGTTAACAGAGATGCGGGTTCCATCCCTGAGTCGGGAAGACCCCCTGCAGGAGGGCAGGGCAACCCACTCCAGTATTCTTGCCTGGAGAATCCCATGGACAGAGGAACCTGGGCTATAGTTTATGGGGTTATAAATAGTCAGGACTGAAGTGACTTAGCATGCACGCAAAGCAATCACTATTACAGGCACTGCTTCTTTAAAAAAAATAATTATTTTATTTAGCTATGTCTTAGCTGTGACGTGCAGGCCCTTAGTTGTGGCGTGTGGGATCTAGTGCCCTGACCAGGAATCAAACCCGGGCCCCCTGCATTGCGAGTGTGATGTCTTAGCCACTGGACCACCAGGGAAATCCTGACAAACGCTGCTTCTGCTTCGCATACTTTCCTAACCCCTGACAGCTGTTGAGAGCGCGTTTGGGTACTGGCCCCAGGTTACCTTCCTCCTTCTCCAGGAAGCCCTCCCTTAATGCGCGCTGCGCGCTCTCCTTACAGGAGCCGTTCCTGTATCCATCATAGCTACTGACTCCTTGAAAACAGGAATCAGTGTTTTGTCTCTGTCACCAACACCTGGGACATACAAATGCTCTTTTTTCTTTTACATATAGATTGATAAACAGATCGTACCCCAAAGCAAGACACTGAGATAAAGCTACCATGGAAGGGGTGCTGAAATAAACTGAAAGCTGTTAACTTCAAAAAGTTAAAGCATCTTAAGCTATTTGACACACAACAGTTTTATAATGCGTAATTTGATAATAGATCATCCCATTCTTCCCCCCCCCCCCCGCCCCAATTTAATGAACTATCTTTTTGACTATGCATTCCTTGGGAACAGAATCTTCTCCCTCTTCTTAAAATATTAAATCTCTGCGGAGAGTACATGGCAGATGATAGATGTGCCAATAATCTATTATGAATAAACAGAAATATCTGATGGCTTCGGGTGCAAGAACACACACATTGCTTTCCAAAACGCAGCGCCAGCACCCTTGGGTGACAGTCAGAAGGAAGAGGATTTGAATGCTTCAGAGAGGAGGAGGAAATGGGCTGAAGGGGTCCAAACATGTGGTCAGCTCTTTAAGGAGGATCCTGAGGTTGGTGTTCGGAGCCACTTGAGAGACTTCTTCACAGATCAGCCCTCCCCTTTGAAGCTATGAGAATTGACTCTCCCGTGACTGCAAGTGCCTGGCACTAAATCAGGAAGAGATTTATGAAATTTAACAGACCAGAATATTATTGCATAAAGAATATTGCCCCTTAGCTGCCATCAAACTGCTCAGCTGTCTGTTTGGTTTCACTCATTTCCTGAACACTTTACCACGTCCCTCACTGCCACTAGGTCAGAACCAGAAGTGGTATGAGGCCCCACAGGGCACTGAGCCTCTGGTCTCCACGGGGGTCGGGGTTGGGTTGGGGGAGTGGTGATCAGAAGACTTAGTTGTTTACGCGATCAGTTGTATCTGACTCTTTGCAACCCCATGGGCTGTAACCTGCCAGGCTCCTCTTGTCCGTGGGATTTCCCAGGCAAGAATACTGGAGTGGGTTGCCATATCATTCCCCAGGGGATCTTCCAGACCCAGGGATCGAATATTCAGTACCGCTGTGCTTTCTGTTTGTTGGTTGTCTGCTGTTCATTTGCTGACAAGTATTGGGTACTGTAAAGCCTCACAGATGCCATGACAGGCTTATTAGAAAATACCGAGCCACAGGAAAAAAAAAAAAAAAAAATTCCTGAGTCATTTGGATTCCGTGAGCTCAAGACCATCTAGGATGGCATAATGGAGACCTTATCAGAAAATAACTCCACCTGCTCTTGGTACAGAGCAATCCGTAAGAGATACAAAACTCTAAACCCGCACACGCGCATTGTATGACCAATCAAAATATGCCAAATTCTTGTCTTGCCTTGCTTGCCCAATCAACTCCCACCGAATCTCTGTCTTTGTCTAAAACCTATAAATACTCCTGTAATCCTGGACTCAGGGCTCTCTTGCCTCCTCCACTGCGTTGGAGACAGCAGAGGACCCTAACTCGAGTTAGCAATAAACCCTCCTCTTGCTTTTGCATTGCCATGGTGGACTTGTTCTCTCAGTTTGTTCGGGGACTCGAGCTCGGAGCGTAACAGGTACAACTTTGTGTTTGGAGTTTGAAGAAAAGAAAGAGTGTCCACTGAGTGACTTCTGATTCTCCCCTTCCTGTACTTCCACCATCGGCTGGCCTAAGCGGCTTTTGCAGGTTTAGGCATAACGACACCCATGTAATGAGAGGGCTTACATGGCCTCTCCTCAAAGGTGGCCTGCCACCAGGATGAGGCAGTGCTTCTTACAAAGTGGTAGCTGAAGCCCCAAGGACCGCTACATAAGCTCTTCAGGTGAGCCAAACACAGTGGGACACCTGCAAGTCAAAGCCCAGATAATAACTCATTATCAGGTAGGAATTTCACCTTACAAACCTTAATGCAAACTAGAGAAAACTGTCATAGCTGTACTTGAAATACACTTCTCATGTTTCTCTTATGGCTCTTCTATGAATTTGGGTCCACATAACCCATTATCAAAAGCCAGACATTTGATTATTTTAAAAACATCTTTGTCTTCATGGATTTATCCGAAGCTACTTGAGTGTGCCACACTGCTATTCAACAGCACAAGAGATCCTGAAAGCCTTTTCTGTCTCTCCACCTCCATTTCTCTCTCTCCCTTCCTCCTCCTCTCACCCTCTCTCCCTCTGTTGTAACTTTTAAAAAAATCATGTATTTATTTGGTTGTGCTGGATCTTCGTTGCAGTGTGCAGGCTTCTCATTGCCGTGGCTTCCCTCGTTGGGGACCATGGGCTCTAGGGTGCACAGGCTTCAGGAGCTGTGGCATGTGGGCTCCTGGGATAGAGGGCAAAGCCTCAGTAGTTGTGGCAAGGGCTTAGTGGCTCCGCAAAATGTGGGATCTTCCTGGATGAGGGATCCAACCTGTGTCTCCTGAGTTGGTAGGTGGCTTTTTACCACTGAGCCACCAGGGAAACCCTCTGCTACGACTTTCTGAAACTCTATACGTCAGTGCTCTGTGATGACCTAAAAGGCTGGTATGGGAGGAGGTGGGAGGGAGGCTCCAGAGGAAGAGGATGCATGTGTGCATAAGGCTAATTCATGTACAGCAGGGACTCATACAGCACTGTAAAGCAATTATCCTCCAGTTAGAAAGAAAAAGTAATGGGTCAGTGTTGCCATTGAGAAAGACACATTTAATTGATGCTCAAGGCTACTTCTTCTGGGATTCTGGTAAGCTGCCTGGAGGAGGTGAGTCTCGTGGCTGCTATTGGAGGATAGCTGAAGAATTTCCAGAATGAAACCACACGGCAGTTGATCCACAAACCTTAAATGGCATTTGAAATATTTTAAAAATAAAACTTTATAGGTAATGTAAAAAGTAATTAGATCAACTGGACAATAGACGCATAAATGTTTCAATCACTCTGATTACCTCTGTGGGCTTCCCAGGTGGCGCAGTGGTAAAGAACCCATCCGGCAATGCAGGAGACACAGGTTTGATCACTGGGTTGGGAAGATCTCCTGGAGTTGGAAAGGGCAACCCACTCCAGTATTCTTGCCTGGAGAATTCCATGAACAGAGGAGCCTGGTGGGCTACAGTCCACAGAGCTGCAAAGAACTGGATATGTTTGAGCAACTCAGCATCCACTCACTCACACGTCTGCCTCATTAGAATAAACTCAGTTATAAAGGGAACATTTTGATAAAGGAGTATAAAAATATAAAATTACTACTTTCTTCCAGTGCAAATGTGACATAAATTGCCAGATCAGCCATTCTCCAGTGTACCCCCATCATACTGACCCAATGCCATGTGATGAGTCACTAGGGACATGTCAGGAAAAAACTGTGTATGCTGTTACTTAGACTATTTTTGAGACTTCTGAGTCCCATCACTTCATGGGAAATAGATGGGAAGCAGTGGAAACAGTGTCAGACTGTATTTTGGGGGGCTCCAAAATCACTGCAGATGATGACTGCAGCCATGAAATTAAGAGATGCTTACTCCTTGGAAGGAAAGTTATGACCAACCTAGATAGCATATTAAAAAACAGACGTTACTTTGCCAACAAAGGTCCGTCTAGTCAAGGCTATGGTTTTTCCTGTGGTCATGTATGGATGTGAGAGTTGGACCTTGAAGAAAACTGTGTGCCGAAGAATTGATACTTTTGAACTGTGATGTTGGAGAAGACACTTGAAAGACTGCAAGGAGATCCAACCAGTCCATTCTAAAGGAGATCAGTCCTGGGTGTCCATTGGAAGGAAAGATGCTAAAGCTGAAACTCCAATACTTTGGCCACCTCATGCAAAGAGTTGACTCAGTGGAAAAGACTCTGATGCTGGGAGGGATTGGGGGGAGGAGAAGAAGGGGACGACAGACGATGAGATGGCTGAATGGCATCACGGACTCAATGAACATGAGTCTGAGTGAACTCCGGGAGATGGTGATGGACAGGAAGGGCTGGTGTGCTGCATTTCATGGGGTTGCAAAGAGTCGGACACGACTGAACGACTGAACTGAACATAAAATATTTACCCACAAGCCTTAGAAAAAGGTTTTGTGGATCTAGGCTTTAGGTTATTTTGTCCCTTGCCACAAGAACATCTCTTGTGTTTTCCCTCACATCCAACACTCAAAAAGTGAAAGTGAAAGTTTCTCAGTCAAGTCTGACTCTTTGCAACCCCATGGAGTCTACAGTCCACTGAATTTTCCAGGCCAGAATACTGGAGTGGGGAGCCTTTCCCTTCTCCAGGTATCTTCTCAACCCAGGAATCGAACCCATGTCTCCCACATTGCAGGCATATTCTTTACCATCTGAGCCATAGAGAACCCAAGAATACTGGAATGGGTAGCCTATCCCTTCTCCAGGGGATCTTCCTGACCCGGGAATCGAACCGAGGTCTCCTGCATTGCATGCAGGTTCTTTACCAACTGAGCTATCAGGGAAGTTCAGG
The DNA here is from genome assembly GCA_006410615.1 of Neotragus moschatus. Classification (NCBI taxonomy): domain Eukaryota; kingdom Metazoa; phylum Chordata; class Mammalia; order Artiodactyla; family Bovidae; genus Neotragus; species Neotragus moschatus. The sequence continues at coordinate 663,402 of SJYA01002030.1, forward strand.
ACATCTCTTGTGTTGTCCCTCATATCCAACACTAATAGATCAGAGGAAGCCCACATTTAATGACTTAAGTTTCAAGTCACACAATCGTAAAGGAAATTGAGTTAAGGTTATCAGAGAGCAGGTAAACAGATGCTGGGCAACAAAAAATAACATTGGCCCAAACTAGAGTTAATATTCCTCTTCCTAAATTCTCATATCTATTCAACCATATGATAAGCAGTACTCTCTTTTGTCCTAATTATTGCCTGAGGAAGCCAAGATCCCAGGGAGCCTGGCAGATCACACCTAGGGATGGGTGATCCTTCTGCCAACCTCGGTTTTGCTTCATTAAAATTTTGCATTCCTTTAACAGTTGCATACAGAAATCCCTCTACTAGGATAATCAGGAAGTCACATTACAGAGGGAAAAAAATACCAGAAGAATATACAGGCCAAAATTTAGCGTACTTGTTTATCAAAAACTTATGAAAGTAGGAAAATGCACTTAAAAATCCCATAGACAGAGGAGCCTGGTGGGCTGCAGTCCATGGAGTCACGAAGGTTGGACACGACTGAGCAACTTCACTTTCACTTCTCACTTTCATGCATTGGAGAAGGAAAAGGCAACCCACTCCAGTGTTCTTGCCTGGAGAACCCCAGGGACGATGGAGCCTGGTGGGCTGCCGTCTATGGGGTCTCAGAGAGTCGGACACGACTGAAGCGACTTAGCAGCAGCAGCAACAGTGTATATATAAATCTCCTTACCATGTGTATTTTATTGAACAGAATCCTCTCTATTTTTGAACAGTTGCAAGAAATAATCCTTAGATGATAGAATGCCAAGCACAATGGGATACACAGAGAACACTCTAAGGGCTGTTCTTAGTGGGAAGTTACACTCCTTTCAAAATATCATTATAAATAATGTAACAGCTAATATTTATTGAATGCTTCTTATAAGCCTGCCATGGGTGTACAGGAAGAACTCAAGAATGAAAAGAACCACAAGGCAAAGCAAACAAACACTACCGTCCTCTTGGAACTTCCTGGCATCCATCGGACAGGGTTGAAAGCACAGTACTGAGCCACAGAAACAATTCCTCATGGGAGATAAAACACACAAGATACCACGAGGAGGTGCAGAGGGGTTAAAGAGAACCGTGTTCATAGTTCCACATTGCACAGAGTGACGAAGAGGACGCTGCCGTGGTTTCTCAAGAAGACCATTTTACAATGGGAAGATAAGCATAGGGAGGATCAAATTTTCTGTGTTTGGCAACTCACTTATCGGGAAGCTAGGATTTACCCCAGACATTCTGGTTCAAGCCATTTATTACCAAGGGGTCCCCAAGGTAGAGTTATCTTTTCTATGCACCCCCAAATTGGTCTGTTAATATTCATAATTTTCATCAATACGTTCCTCATTTTTAAAAACTGAAGTACTTAATATGGTTATATTTATATATGAGTATATATGGTAATACATTAAGACATATATAATTTTAACATAAACGCATTACTTAAAGCAGGGTGCATGTTCATTTTATGCTTAAATGCACTGAACTTTTTTTTAAAGTCATCATTAAATTAAGGCATAATTGTATGCTGCCCACTGGTGTTCTTAAAGTGTAAGACAATTGCTCCAGCCTTTAAGTCAAGAGCACAGAAATAAGCCACCGTTCTCTGAGTCGAAATGTGTTCAATTACTTGCAGTAGCTTTCAAGTTGATAGTCAAGAGGCATCATTATATCAAAAGCTATTAGTTCCCATAGATTAAATTATATCTAACACTCACCACCCCCATCCCCATTAAAATACCAGGACTTTTCAAACCATTCTCTCTGCTTTCTCGGGGGCTCCATTAGCATCATGAGAAACTCAAGGCCGTGAATTGGCAAGTAATTAAATGGGGCATGTGATGAGATTCTGAAGCCTCTTGTCCACTTGGAGGCAACCGAAGCGACTCATCTGAGTTGAGGTGTCTAAGGATTTCTGTCATCTGAAAACATGATTCTTAGAGCAGCATAGAGTGCATCTTGCTGCTGACGAGGAAAATAATAGAGACCTCTTATCAAGAGGAATACAGCGAAGTCACTTGGCCTGACTGAGCCTTCAGAGCTGGTTGGAGCTAAGGGAATTCACTGTCTTTCAAGAAACATATGAAGCATTTATTATGTGTCAGGCTCTATACAAAGTAAAGAAATAAGACACGTTTCCTGTCCTCAGGGTCTCACGTGCCAGTGGAGCAGACATATAAACAAATACACTCATAATGCCATGTCGGAAATTCATGAACAAATCAGTAAACAAGGTTTATAGCTTATCACCATTCTTCAAACTCCATCTACACGTCTCCCTACCCTGTCCCGCTCTGCTGGCCTATACATGACAACAGAGGACACAGGAAGAATTCTGTAAGATGCCTTCAGATAATTTAGCATGTGCTGTATATTTTTTGATGGAAAAAAAATTCAGTTTCAGTTGAAAACTGTACATAAAATTCCGAAGGAATGTCACAATAACCCTCTTCCGCATATCGCAGAGTGAATTGTAGTAGGAATCTTGTTGTTGTCTGTTTTCACTTCAAAGAAAAATAAGTTTATCCATTCATAAAATTGACACCTGGCTATTCAGTTCAGTTCAGTCACTCAATCGTGTCCGACTCTTTGCGATCCCATGAACCACAGCACGCCAGGCTTCCCTTTCCATCACCAACTCCCAGAGTCTACCCAAACCCATGTCCATTGAGTCAGTGATGACATCCAACCATCCCATCCTCCGTCGTCCCCTTCTCCTCCTGTCCTCAATCTTTTCCAGCATCAGGGTCTTTTCAAATGAGTCAGCTCTTTGCATCAGGTGGCCAAAGTATTGGAGTTTCAGCTTCAACATCAGTCCTTCCAGTGAACACCCAGGACTGATCTCCTTTAGGATGGACTGGTTGGATCTCTTTGCGGTCCAAGGGACTCTCAAGAGTCTTCTCTAACACCACAGTTCAAAAGCATCAATTCATCAGTGCTCGGCTTCCTTTATAGTCCAACTCTCACAGCCATATGTGACCACTAGCAAAACCATAGCCTTGACTAGAGGGACCTTCTTTGACAAGGTTTTGTCTCTGTTTTTTAATATGCTGTCTATGTTGGTCATAACTTTCCTTCCAAGGAGTAAGTGTCTTTTAATTTCATGACTGCAATCACCATCTGCAGTAATTTTGGAGCCCAGAAAAATAAAGTCAGTCACTGTTTCCCCATCTATTTCCCATGAAGTGAAGGGACCAGATGCCATGATCTTAGTTTTCTGAATGTTGAGCTTTAAGCCAACTTTTTCACTTTCCTCTTTCAATTTCATCAACACGTCTATTAAAAAGTTTAAATCCATAAAAAAGATTAAAATGAAAATAAGTCACTACAAACCTCACTGCATAAAATGTAATCTTCAAGGGGCTCCCCTGGCAGTCAGTGGTTGGGACTTCGCCTTCCAGTGCAGGGGGTACAGGTTCAACCCCTGGTTGGGGCAGGGGGTGTTGGGATCTCACATGCCTTGTGCTGAAAGACCAAAAACCAAAGAACAGAAGCAATATAGTGATGGGTTCCATAAAGACTTTAAAAATGGTCCACATCAAAAAAATCTTTTAAAAAAAGTAACCATCAGTAACATCAGATGCCACTGTGGGGAGCAGCTTTCAACGCATGTAAATAGGCATGTAGGGGAGACCACGTGCTGAAGGAGCAAGGTCTTTATTAAAAGGAGATTATTCTGTTCCATGCTACTTTTCCCACTCCTTAGCCATCCATCAATCCATGCCCTTTTCTTTGTCAAGTTCTTGTTTTTTAATAATCTCACTGTTTTTGACTCTCTTTTGCCTGTTTCCCTCATAGCTCAGTTGATAAAGAATCCACTTGCAATGCAGGAGACCTCGATTAGATTCCTGGGTCAGGAAGATCCGCTGGAGAAGGGAAAAGTTACCTACTCCGGTTTTCTGGCCAGGAGAATTCCATGAACTATGTAGTCCTTGGGTCTCAATGAGTCAGACACACTGAGCGACTTTCACTTCACTTTCACTTTCTTGTTTCCTTAGGCATCAGCTGTAAGGGGCATTTTGTGATACAGTTTCAGCTTTCTATCGCATTTGGTCTTAAACTTATTTTTCTTGCTTTTGTCTATGTAATATTTGTCTTCTTATAGATATGCCTCTTCTAGTAGGGCTTAATTATTCTGGCCCCTTCCACTTGCCACCTCTTAGACTCTTTCTTCAGCTCATGTTAATCACTCTTTAGTACTGACTGGACAACTCTAATAGGCTGAGCACTGTGCTAAGTCCCGGTTCCTGTTGTCCATGGGGGAGATGGACATATAGAGAGGAGAGGGCAAAGCAAAAATATAACTACAAATATGCTTGATGCAGACAAACATGGAAATTGAGTAGAGTCCTTTTTTTAGAGAGGGTGGGGAAGAAATGCTTCTCTAAATTAAAAAGAAAATGATAGTTAATCTCAAATCTAAAGGATGACAAAGCCAGCACCAGAAGGGTGCATGGCAAGTGCTAGGTGCTTAATAAATATTTTCTGAATATTTTCACAGTACATTAATGTGAATATTAGGGAGAAGAACATTTAAGGGAGGACTTAGCAGTGCTCAAACATTTTCCTGGACTCAGATATCCTATTCATTCTCCTCTCTAGTTTTGACATCTCTTATAACCATGATGACACTCATAATAACTACTATTATCTTTATAGCTATCATGTATTGCCACCATAAAAGAGACACTTTATGGATTGCTTTGTATTGTTATCTCAATTAACCCTCACAAAATCACAAGATAAAGATTTGTGTGTGCAGGGTGTTTCATTTTTTTTCTTATTTTTCACATCAGGAAATGGCAGCTCAAAGTTTAACTGAATGAGCCAAGGACACCCAATGAGCTATGGAACAGAGTTTGAAACCAAATGCAGGTCTATCTTTCTGCAAATCCAATGATCTACTTCTAGAATGTTCATATGCGATCTGATGTGATCAAGGACTCACTTCAGTTGAAATCCCATGGAATGTAACAGGTTCAAGTCATCTACACACCTCCGTCAAGACTGGGAAAGGAATTTTGAGAAAAGGTAGTGAGGTAGGGTAGGTTGCAGCCCACGACTGGGGCCAGGTTTATCTGGATTCAAATTCAGATCTAGACATCGGCTGGGTGAATAACCTTAGGCAAACAACTCAAGCCAAGACATGTGAGTTTCAACACCTGCACCAAAGAGATAATAGCACATTCATTCTTACTAAGAGTCAATGATGCAATATAAATAACACATCAGCACCTTGTTTGGCAGAAGGTGATTTGCAATGTAGGTATAAAGACTGGCGTGCTGCGGCTCATGGGGTCACAGAGAGTCAGACTCGACTGGATAACTTAACAACAGCAACAACATAAAGACGACACTGAATGTGAAATAGCTGGCTTGTACAAGCAGAAAGGGGTCTGGATGGCTTAGAAAGAGGTGACAGATAAGCTGGGATTTGAAGGACAAATGGAATTCACAAGGTAATCAGGAGGAAAAAAATATTATGGAGCTAACGAATTCTATGCACAAAGACAGGAGACAAACTCATTACCTGGAAACCACACATCGACAATCTGTTTTTTAACATTTCCTTATAATAACGTGGGGCCTTGGAACAAGGTGCTTAAAATAGCACTTATGGTGGTAAGGATTCTAATCAAAACTCATCCAGAAAAGAAGGAAAAGGGTCCTCCTTGAATATTAATTTTATTTTCTCAACCAACTGGGCCTGAAAGTTTTGTGTTTTGGGGGGTTTTTTTTTTGACTATTTTTTTTCAAGTGCCAAGTATCTCTTACATTAATTGTCCACAGTATATGTTCTCCAAGGCAAGGAACTTTCAGAATTGGGATGTTCGCTGTATGCTAAATGCTAACTATTACATTCTTTCTTTCCTAAGTCCTTGGAGTGCCAGCTGGGCCCAGAAACTCTTAAGTGTGAAGCTCAAGTGCAGAAGCTGGGATGGGAGGTATTTCAGGAAAGCAGAGCTAGTTGAAGATTTGGAAGACGGCTGTGAAGAATATTTCTGCTTTGCTATTTCCAGCTCAATTTAGCAGCTTTGAGAAAGATGAGGAGATTTTCATTAGCATTTTATTCCTCTGTATTCACCCATACCATGTGGTAGAAATAAAATTTCAATCCTTCCTGCTATTATCTTGGTTAGAACCATTAACTACTTTAGCTTGAGTGGAATTATTAAGGAGGAAAGAGAGGATTTCAAGCTGACAGTTTATTGGGTGTCATCACGTGGTTCAATCCTCCCAATTCATGAATAGTTACTGCTGGCCCCATGGATGCACAAAAAGGTGAAAGAGCTTGCCCGAGGTCACACAGTTAAAAAAGTACCTTGCCAGATATGGCCTCTCTTCACACATTAAAACCCATTTCAAAAACATGTCGCCATTCACTGGCTGAGGCTAGGTTATTCAATACAGGCCCTTTATCTCTAATAAACCCTATGCAACATATACATGGAAAATGCATTGATACATAATACACAATTTCAAGCTCACTCACCTTTCCTTTGTTATGTAGTACATCACCATGCATAGCAGAGTCTGCAGCAATATGCGTTAAACATCACGTGAATTTTTGAATTAAAAGAAAAAGACTAGAAAGGCTAAAATCTACTATTTAAGTGATAATGTAAGAGATGAAGAAGTAAATTATTCAAAAATTCTGGGATATTGAAAGCAACTGAAAAACATTAACTATATTTTGGAATATTCTGATATTTTTTAAAAAGACAGAAGCAAATTACTTAATAGAAAATTGAGTATCAGTTTGCTAGGAAAGATACATGTGTTTTGAGCTTATAATATTTGGCATAGATTTGTACAAAATTATTATCATCATGGGCTGTTGGGAGGAGCAGTGATTCTAAACATTTATGAATTTCATGCATTACCTCACATTTTATTATTATGGGGCCATCTGATTGGAAGAAAGCTCTAGTTTCCTAAAGCTCTGTTTGAAGACAAACATTATCTCTCTATCTTGTTTTTTATCATTCCAATATATTCTCTGATCATTTGTAACTGGGACTTCCCTGGTGGCTCAACGGTAAAGAACCTGCAGGCCAATGCAGAAGCCACAGGCTTGATCCCTGAGTTGGGAAAATCCCCTGGAGAAGCAAATGGCAACCCTCTCCAGTATTCTTGCCTGGAGAATCCCATGGACAGAGGAGCCTGGCGGGCTACAGTTCAGAGGGTCACAAAGAGTCAGACATGACTTAGCCATTAAACAACATTTGTAACCATCTCGCTTGTTGATGAATGAGCTTGAAATTCTGTATTATTTATCAATGCACTTTCCATGTATATGTTGTATAGGATGTGTTAGAAATAAAGGGCCTGTGTTAATGAATGACGACATGTTTTTGAAATGGGTTTTAATGTGTAAAGAGAGGTCAGATGTAACCAAATACAGCTTACATCACACCTCTAGGTCCTTTGCCGTCTGCTGTTCAGTTCAGTTCAGTTCAGTCGCTCAGTGGTGTCCGACTCTTTGCGACCCCATGAATCATAGCACGTCAGGCCTCCCTGTCCATCACCAACTCCCGGAGTTCACTCAGACTCGCGTCCATCGAGTCAGTGATGCCGTTATGCATGTCTTAACATGCCTCTGCTTAGATTCACCTCTTCACCTCACCTACATTTCCAGTTTGTCTCCTACCTTTTGTCCTATGAACCCTGGATGTCTTCCTATCTACCTTGTTCGGTTAATTTATTTTGGGACCAAAAGAAATGAATCTCTCTCCTTCAAAAGTCAAAGCTCCTAATAATCGTGTTGGACCATCATCACCTGCTCATATACCTATGGACTGTGCGTACAGTTTACATGACAGAGCAGGAGGCTTGGGTTTTCTTTGAGCTTTTACCAGGGGTGTCACAGAGGGGCAGGGGGCGGGTGAACATGAGCTTATCTACAAAACAGGAATGGACTCACAGACATAGAAAACAAACTTATGGCTACCAAAGGGGACAGGGGGGAGGGACATATTTGGAATTTGGGATTAACAAATATACACTACCATATACAAAATAAATGATAAGAACCTACTGTATAGTACATGGAACTATATTCTATATATTTTCCTATAATGGAAAAGAATCTGAAAAAGGAATATATGCATGTATAGCTGAATCTCTTTGCTGTATGCCTGAAATATTGCAAATCAACTATACTTCAATATAAATAATAAATAAGATAAAATATCAATATGACAAAAAGATGAGGGTTGGAGATATACTGATAGAATCAGTGAAATATCAGAGAGGGAACAAGACAACGAAATGGAAAGAAAGATTACACTGACAGAGAAAAAAAAAAACTGAAATTTGTCCCCTATTTCTGTGCTAGAGGACCTGAGAATGTAATGGCGGATTTCAAAATACAAGGATCTCAGCAAGGAGCTTGAGATATGTGTTACTTGAATGTTTCTCGACCTTGAAATACCCACGGGAAGAAAAATAAAAGTCTTCAGACTTTCTCTTTTAAAAATCTCCTGCATAATTCTAGCACGGTCTGAGAAATCTATGTTACCCCGGGTTATTTTGATGACAAACCATGTTTGGAAATGCCCGTGATTCCTTTGGACAGGACTTATCTCTGTAGCCACTCAGAGGAAGAGGGCTTTGCAAGCAGTGTCTTTAACGACATGAAACTAATTGGTGCCCATGTGGGGAGACTGATGCAATGCTCATGAGATCTCCCAATGGAAAGCAGAGGCCATTCAAACATCTTCATCCCATGCCCAATATGCCACTCCCTAAATGTTTGGCATTAGGCAGATGACATAGTTGTTCTGAATACCTATTACTTAGCCAGTGGCTCAAGGAAATAATACCTGCTTCTCAGTATTGTTTAACTTTATTTTTAAGGATGAAAATTGCCTTTTTTTATTCATGCATTCATTTATTTGGCTGTGTCAGATCTTTGCTGTGGTGGGCGGGCTCTGGAGCATGTGGGCTCTGCAGTTTGCAAGACAGGTTTAGGTGCCCTGTGGCATGTGGGGTTCCAGTTCTCCGACCAGGGATCAAACTCGTGTCCCCTGCACTGGAAGGTGGATTCTTAACCACCGTACTGCCAGGGAAGTCCCTCAGTGTTGATTTATGTATTACCTAAATTAACTCACACAAATCTCTCAAGGCAGTATTGATGATCTATTATCACACAATAGATGTTCCTCGAATGGCACCAAAGAGGAAGAAGAGAAAGAAAAGGAGAGACAACTAAGGGGGAGAAGATGAGAGGAAGAGGTATAAGATGCAGCTCCTTCTATTTCTCACTTCAGCACACTCCTTAGAGAATTATTTTTCAAAAATTGAACAACAGTGAAGGCAATATAACCCTACCAAGTGTCAGTGAGTAATTTTAGCTATCTATTTATGTATATATTCAGGCTACAAGGCAGGCCACCAATGTCTATTGATTCCACTCCTCTGAAATAGATGGTTTTGCTTAGCTCTGAAAAGTGAACAACTTTCCTGACACCTACCGCTTGTTTAATAGTTTTGGAATAATCTATATTTCATGAGGATGATGACTTACCGTGCCCAACCTTCTGCTGTCTTGCAAACTATTGATTTAAGGCAGTTTAGCACTTGTATAGCATCTAATAAATTGGTCCTGATCGGCATCGCTGTGTTACACACTCATTCCTCACTATATAATACTGGCCTTGCATATTTTAGAACACATCTGTAGACTCGTTTTCTTGACAAGATCCTTCCTCTTCAAACCTTTTCACAGAACAGCCATTGCTTTTCTTTTATAATCCACATAAAACGTTTAGATAAGTACAGGGCACCACAATCAATGTTCATGCTGTGATTTATTGGAGGAGGAAATATTCCAGCAAATCATCCCTGTAAATCCAGTGTGCAAGGTAGTTAGTGCAGTAATCCATCTCCTGGATATTCTAAACGGGGCATTAATGGGCTGGAAAGGTGGAGGGCTCATGAATCACCTACCTGTGATGTAGGTAGTTACAGACTTTATTAGCTCAAATGCTTCACACTGAGCTCTGCCTTCTGCCCCTTTCTTCCACCCTCTCACCCCCTGTGTCCAGCCCATTCATCATCACTCAGCCTCCTTTCCTCAAAATGTTTGTCTTCTGTTCTGTTGAGCAGTCTAGTTCTCTGTATTCTGGGTGCAGTATCTTCCTGAAAATACAGAGGCTTCTAATTTGAATTTTGCAAGTCTTTTCTATTTCTTATTTTTTTCCCTCCAGAATTAGTTTTTCCACAATAGATTCCTCTTCCCTTCAAATGTCTGTATAAGAATGTGTTTGGCATAGAAGTAACTTTCATGGCTTTCCCCTGAAGTTCTCTAGCATAGCTGCATTTGCAAAGTTGCAGGCTTTGGGAACATTGCCGAAGGTACCCTGACTGCCTGATGCGGCCTTATGTGATGCCACAAATGCAAAATGTGAACAAAGTCTTAAAAAATATACCTGTGGCGGATTCATGTTGATGTATGGCAAAACCAATACAATATTGTAAAGTAATTAGCCTCCAATTAAAATAAATAAGTTTATATTTCTAAAAAATGATTCCAAAATCCTGGTTGTAAAATGAGTGTTCCAAACTACTACATACTTAATTGTTTAGAAACATAAAAAGGTATAGTGATTTCTAGAAACTGTGATATAGTTACAATGTAGTTAGAGCACAGACATACAAAAATCTACGATAAGAGATGAGAATAGAGAAAGAGATTGAGGAAAACTTGCAGGCTTAAATGTTTGATAACCATTTGCTGAGTGGATGAATATATGAATTAATCATTCAACCAAACAAATCAATGAATAAACATTTTCTCTTCTTTGGTTTTCACGGTTGTAATCTTCTTCAGAAACACAGTGATTTTTGTTTGTTTTTTACTATTTAGTACCTTGAATATTTTTATTCCTACCATAGACTCTTAAAATGAAGTCAGAATGATTATCTTACTCCATCAAAGTTTGCTGACCTTTAGTAAAGAATCAAAGTTTCAATTTCTTTTAAACCATCTCAGTCTTGATGCCTTCTAAGGTGATAATAATTAGGTCAGAAATATTGCCACATTTATTTCCAACTGTTTACACCTAATATTTTATAAAAGCACTCTGAACCAACACATCAGCTGGTCCTTTCAGTTTATTAATCCAAGCACCCATCTCTTTGGATTGAGACCCTAAAAGCACTGCTGGTAAAGTAAGATGGACAGTTTGTCCTTAGACTCAAAGGCAGCAGCATCTTATAAGCCTAGCAGATGGACTTTCTGCTTTTCACCTACAGATTAAGGTAAGTGGCATTTCCAATCTGGGACCTGAGGTTCCTAACTTGAAGCCACTTAGCAAAAAAAAAAAAAATGTGTGTATATATATATATATATATATATATATATACATATATATATATATAATATATTACTAAGAAAATAAAGTGCCTAGCAATTTTTGCTCTCTTTTATATCAATATTTTATAGTGGGAGGAAGATGTAAACAAAGTCCTATGATAGGGAATTTTAATTAAATACACTTTTCAAAATGACCCCTAACATAGAAAGGGCACGTCTGGAGATACTGGAATCCTTCTTTTTTACACTAGATGATTTTCCTTCCTATTTTTCTTTGTAAATATGGTCATTTGTATCGTTTTTTAGAGTCTGCATATGAGTGATATCATATGACATTTGTCTTTGTCTGACTCACTTCACTTAGTCTGATAATCTCCAGGTCCATCCATGTTGCTGCAAATGCATATTTCATCCTTTTTAATAGCTGAATAATACTCTGTTGTGGAGTCGGAAATGGCAACCCACTCCAGTATTCTTGTCTGGAGAATTCCATGGACAGAGGAGCCTAGAGGTTACTGTTTGCATGATTGCAGAGTTGGACACAACTGAGCGAACTAACACACACACAATATTCCATTATATATATGCACCATATACTCTTTACCGTCTCCTCTGACGATGGACATTTAGGTTGCTTCCATGTCTTGGCTATCATAAACTGTGCTGCAGTGAAAACTGGGGGCACGGATCCTTTCAAACCATGTTCTTCTCCAGGTATATGCCCAGATCAGGACTGCTGGATCTTACTGTAGCTCTATTTTTAATTTCTTAAGCAACCTCCATATTGTTCTTCATAGTGGCTGCACCAATGTTTATATTCCCACCAGAATCTTTCAATCAGGTTAACATCCCCAGTTGTGACGTCAGAAGGGAAGTCATGGAACAGCAACAGACAACACCAAATCCACTGCGAATTCCTTGTCATGTTACTATGAAATTCAGTTCATGGAGGCTACCAGGAAAAGACCTGTCTGGGTCCTTGGCTTGTTGCCTTGTCAGCCACACATCAGACTGGTTCTCTTCAAAAAGGGAGGAGAAAAGAAGGAAAGTAACTAAAGCTACGACACCAAGATGTCTTAGTCCTAAACTCAGCTCCTGTTTTACTAATCTCACAAAGCTCTTGTCATAATTTATCAATTATAAATTATTACTTATTAATCCATAATTTTTCTGACTACTTTTCTAGACTTGGGAACATCTTCTGGTTTGTCCTTGCAGTCCTCTAATTTTGGTATTTTACTTGAAATTTGATTCCTTCTACTCAGACCCAACTGACCACAATAGCAGTTCTTTAAATTTCCTGTCTTTTAAATACATCCAGAAATTTTGGCCTTCCCTGGTAGCTCAGTAGTAAAGAAGTGAAGTAGCCCAGTCGTGTCCGACTCTGTGCGACCCCATGGACTATAGCCTGCCAGGCTCCTCGTCCATGGGATTCTCCAGGCAGGAATACTGGAGTGGGTTGCCGTTTCCTTCTTCACAGTGGTAAAGAACATGCCTGCAAATGAAGGAGAGACAGGTTCGATCCCTGGGTCAGGAAGATCCCCTGGAGAAGGAAATGGCAACCCACTTCAGTATTCTTGCTTGGGGAAATCTCATGGACAGAGGAGCCTGGGTAGCTATGCCTCTGGAGTCACAAAAGATTCGGACACAACTTAGTGAGGAAACAGCAACAGCAATCAGATATTTTAGGTCTTTAATTCTGGATGTTCATTTGAACAAAACACCCCCCAAGAAATTATACTTAAGAATAGTGAAAAACAAAATTTCTATCTATTTTTTCTGAAGTCAACTGAGATGAATATCAGTGTATTGATAAGGAACATAACAAAATCATTATCAGATACAATGTTTAACTTTATTTCTTTAGCTATAAGAGAGGTGTTTTGAACAAACCATCCTTAGTCACTAAACCTTTATCAAATTTACAATTAATTAAGTTTCATGCAACAACATCTTCTGTATTTTTTCCTCATAGATTGATTGGTTTGCATATTAAATTGTAGAGTAATTTATATATGCTAAGTCGCTTCAGTCCTGTCTGACTCTTTGCAACCCTATGGACTGTAGCCTGCCAGGCTTCTCTGTCCATGGGATTTTCCAGGCAAGAATACTGGAGCGGGTTGCCATGCCCTCCTCCAGGGGATTTTCCCAACCTGGAGGTCAAATCTGCGCTGCGTCTCTTAAGTCTCCTACATTGGCAGGCAGGTTCTTTATCACTAGAGCTACCTGGGAAGCCCAATAATTTATATATCAAATGCATAAGTAGTACTCTCTAGGTGCCAAACATATTATAATGCATCACAAAAATTCTTTAATCATTTGATATGAAAACTTAAGAAAGCTACAGTATACCTCTATTTTATAAATGAAGAAATCCAATCATACAAGGTCATACAATGAGTAAGTGGAAATATTAGGATTCATGTTTTTAAGTCCTGATTCATAACCATAATAATAACCTGTTACAATAACTGGTAGAAAACATCACTATTAAAGTAATTATTATACATTATGCTATGTGTTTTATTATAACCTAATGATACTTTTAAAAATAGTCTTGAATCTATCTTTCAGGTCAGTATAATTGATTTTATTCCTTGTGATGGATGGAGAAGGAAATGGCAACCCACTCCAGTGTTCTTGCCTGGAGAATCCCAGGGACAGGTGAGCCTAGTAGGCTGCCTTCTCTGGGGTCGCACAGAGTTGGGCACGACTGAAGCGACTTAGCAGCAGCAGCAGCAGCATAATGTCTAAAACTATCTTCGTAGAAAAGTGCTTCTCTGTATTCCCAGGAAGGAGCCCCAGACAGAGGAGCTGAGAATTAAGCTTCAGAGTCTGCTTTCTGGTCTTAAGGTTTCTGACCTTGTTTCAACCACAGTAGCTCTCCTTATCAGCTTTGCGATTTTGGATTTTAATTGTCACTAAATCAAAGCCTTTCAGTAATTTAAAAGCACTTTCAAGAAGCACTATTTTAATCTCTTCTGTTTCAGGATTAATGTTATCAGTCTCTCCAACTGTTCGTCGTGAGAGATAGTTCCCCAAACCCTCTCCACTCTATTAACCTTAGCCTGTGATAGAGCCTGTCAATACCCCACTGTAAATGGAAAATTCTCAAGTATTAGTTTGCACAGTCTGTGCATTGGAGTAACAGGGATGAGAACTTTCCAGTGATTGAAAGTTCACCTAAAAATATTTGTCTTTTGCTTTTTAGCATCACATTCACAGACAAAATCACTGGAGACATTCCTAAATATTCTAATAAAACTACTACACAAGGATCTTAGCATTATTCTTGAGCTAGCAATACAGTAATACTTCCAAAATGTGTCTATTAGGTTCATCCTAATTGGAGCAAAGTCATGAACAATAAGAAACAATCTGTCAAAAATGTATAAAGGAGATGGATCATTAAATTGACCTGGCGCATAGGAAACACAGAAGGGCTATTTAGGATTAATATGAAGATTCATAATATTTGGAACCTGTAATGAATTAGAATAAAGTGAGAACAAGATCGGTGATCTTGAGTTTTGAAAGAAGAAAGAATAATAACAAAAATTACAATCAAAAACACATTCTTTTTTTTTATATTTGCTTACATAATCATATCTGTCACTGTTCTTTATTTTTTTCATGTAGATTTGAGTTACTGCCTAGGGTTTTTTCTTCCTAACCTGCAAAATCCCCATTAGCATTTGTTTTAGGGCAGGTCTGATAGCAAGAAAAATCTCACCTTTTATCTTCGTTGTTCCTTGTATTTTGAAGGATAGTTTTGCCAGATACAGACCTTTTTGGTTGTCAGCTATTTTTCTTTCAGAAATTTCAATAAATCATCCAAATGTCTTCTGACCTCCACAGATTCTAATGAGCAATTGTTTATCGATCTTTTGCAGACTTCTTTATACGATGTTTCTCTTGTTGCTTTGAAAGGTCTTTGTCCCTGTATTCGACAATTCAATTATGTTGTCCTTTGATGTAGGTCTCTTTGAGTTTATCCTACTTGGAATTTGTTCAGCTTCTTGTATATAAAGATTAATGTTTTCACCTGCTTTGGGAATTTTTAACCACTGTTTTTTTTCAAATATTCTTCCTATCTCTTTCTCCTCCTCCTCTCTTCCGGGAACTTTAAGAATATGTATGTTGGTGTGTTGGTGTATTTGACAATGTCCTACAGGTCTTTTAGGTTCTGCACATTGTTCTTCATTGTATATCAGGCTACTGAAAGCACTGGGCTGCCCCAGTGGCTCACCAGTAAAGAATTAACCTGAGAATGCAGGAGTTGCAGGAGACACGGGTTCCATCTCTGGCTTGGGAAGATTCTCTGGAGAAGGGCTTGGCAACCCACTCCAGTATTCTTGCATGGAGAATGCCATGGACAGAGGAGCCTGGTGGGCTACCACCCATGGTCACAAAGAGTCAGACACAACTGAGTGACTAGCACTCGCTCACTCAGAAATGATTTATTAATAAAGCGTATAGAAGGGTATACAGAGGTTCATATAAGGGACTCGAGGTTCCATAACTTTTAGTATCCACAGCAGATCTTGGAACCAATTTCCTTCAGATAAAGAGGGATGACTATACCAAAAAAAAAAAAAAAAAAGCTGATTTTCTTCTCTGGATTTCCTTGTATTTTATCACTGTTTTTATGAGAGCTAAAAATGTGGAGTTCCTAGCACCACCATTTTCACTGATATCCATTCTTCACTCCTTGACAAAGAAAACGGCTGTAAAAGAGAGGGAACTATAACAGTGCTTTGGACTGAAAACACAGTGATCTCCCAGTTTCTCTCAGGCCAGCGTGGCTGAGACTGTGATCAAGACCATAGCCGAGACAGGGACCGAGAATGCAGCTGACTCTGAGGAACCTCCGTAAGAAACCAGGTTGTCTCGACAATTTTCATTCTTTTAATGAATGAATTGTATTATATTGTTTTAGAGGACTAGCATAATTTCCCCATTATAAAAACAATACAAACTCATTACAGAAAATCTGCAAGATGTACACATTTGGGAGGAAATAAAAACAATTACATTGAATAATTAACTATTACTCCTGGTTAAGCACCATTCTTTCTACCCTTCTGTTTACAGAGTCAGGGCCCTTTCTATACTCAAGTCTGCACACTGCTTTATTTTCACTTATGGAAATGTTGTCCAGAGCCTTTCCTCTGCTATTAAACTTGTTTAAATTCCATCTGGCAACTAAACTGAATATAATGTCATGTTGCCACTGTGAAACAGTCATCCTTAAAACAATCTATTTCTATAGATATGTATTATGGCTGGATAATACTCAATTTGTGCATATCACATAACAGTTTGATTGTTCCTCATATATTTAGAACATCTCATTGTTCTAATTATTGTTATCGACTGAATTGAATCTGCAAATTCATATGTTGAAGATTTAACCCAGAAACCTCAGAATGTGACTGTATTTGGAAACAAGGCCTCTTAGAAAGTGATTAAGTTTAAATGAGACCAATATGGTAAGCCCTGATCCAGTTTGACCAGTGTCTGCATAAAAGGGAAGATTTGGACACAAAAGGGACCCCAGAGATGTGGGCACACAGATGAGAAACTGTGATGACACGGCAAGAAGGCGATTATCCAGAACCCAAGGAGAACGGCCTCAGGATGAACAAACCAGCCGGCACCTCGATCCTGGACTTTCTGCCTCCAGAACAGGTAGAAAATAACATTTCTGTGGTTAAAGGCTCCCAGTTTGTGACAGCTGACTATGGAAGCCCTAGAAAATTAATAGCAACATCATGATGAACACCACTGTGCATTTTGACGATTAGCCGCTTGTTCATGTGTGTAGCAATCGTATCTTTTGGAACAAACTGTGATCACTCCAGTCCCTAGATACAGCAGAAAGTCCAGAATGGACATTAATTGCATGTATTTTATGTGATATTCTTGATACCTGTTTCTTCACACAGTCCTTGAAATGTCATGAGTAAAAAACACATAGTGATGAATTTTTTTTTTTAATCTCTCTAATGTGAGTATTTGCTGTATCTTGTTTACTATATTTTGAGTACATGTTGGACAATGTTAAGTCTCTGAAGACATGAAAAGCGCTTTTGCTAATTGCAATTGTTTAGAGCAAAGGAGAATATATCACTGCACCCTACTTGCCCTGATGCCTAAATTTCTATTGTTAGACACACTGCATTAAAGTTGTTATTATTTTGTTGAGGATTTTATTTTGTTTTTGCTTATATCTATGAGAGATATTAAGCTATAGGTTTCTTTCCTTGTAATGGCTTTATTTGGTTGTAGTACATGGTGTTCAGATAATTTGTTGTTGCTGTTATTTAGCCACTAAGCCATATCCAACTCTTTGCAACACCAGACTGTAGTCAGCCAGGTTTCTTTGTCCCTGGAATTTTGCAGGCAAGAATATTGGAGTGGGTTTCTGTTTCCTTCTCCAGGGAACCTTCCTGACCCAGGGATCAACATGTCTCCTGCATTGGCAGGTGGACTCTTTACTGCTGAGCCACCAGGGAAGTCCATTCAGATAATTACAGTCACCTAAAATTAATTAAGAATGTATTCCTCTTGCCTCTAGTTTATGACATAGATTATGGAGAATTGCTAGTTTTCCTTCTTAAATGTCTGATAGAATTCATCAACTAAACCATCTGGACTGGATATTTTCTTTTTTGGAAAAAATTTTAAATTCTTTATTTAATTCAATAAATATAGTGCATTTAAGATATGTTTTTTTCTTTTGTAAAGGCTTGGTAGTTTCTGTCTTTCAGCTCACTAGCCCATTTCATCTAATTTATCCAATTCATGGGTATAGAGTTGTTGATAGTACTCCCTTGTCATCTTTTTACAAAAAGCATATAAGCGTATACTACATGTCATTTGTAACCACCATGATGCATTTTCTTGTTTCTTATAATATTTTACAAGGATAATGTACCATAACAACTCCCATAATACTGTAATTTTGCATTGAAGGTTGGTAGAACATGCCATATCAAAATATGCCACTTCCATATATGGGTTATTTTGAGCTAAAGCCACTTGAGAAACAGCAAATGCAAGTAGGACATACTAATCTTCTCTTTCCTTCTTAAAAAGGAGATGGAAACACTCGTATAGACGATGCCTTTCCTATACTGGGAAAAAAGTAGCATCATCTTGAAGAATGAGAAGCTGAAGCCATGATAATACCATACAACAGGACTTGTGGAAATAACTTGCGTCTTCCTTCTGCCTCCCCACAGAATTTAGTTGCTTTTCCACAATTAGCTTTCTTTATTCAACCTGATATAGAAATGTGCAAGTTCTACCACTTCCTTAGGGGTGCTCCTGTTTCATGCTGTTTAGAATCCCAGGGACAGGGGAGCTTGGTGGGCTGCCGTCTATGGGGTCGCACAGAGTCAGACACGACTGAAGCGACTCAGCAGCAGCGGCGGCAGCATTGTTGTTCAGTTGCTAAGTCATGCCCAACTCTTCTGCGACCCCAAGGATTGTAATCCCCCAGGCTCCTTTGTCCATGGGATTCTCCAGGCAAGAATACTGGAGCAGGTTGCCATGCCCTCTTCGAGGGAATCTTCCTGACTCACAGATGGAATCCGAGTCTGTTACATCTCCTGCATTGGCAGGTGGATTCTTCACCACTGAGCCACCATGTACAACTTATATAAATAGGTATGATTTCTCCTGTTTATCTGTCTTATGTCAGCTTAATTCTCAGCCCAGCTGGAAAAACACTTAAGAGAAGAGAGTAAAAAACTTTTCCCCTGCAAAATGTTAAGAATATTCACTGATCCATGTGTCTGTGTGAAATCAGAAGAAACAAAGATTAAATGAGTATTTCCTTGACAATTTTATACATATTTTATTTCATATTTTAGGTTTGCTTACCAAACTGATCACATCAGGCATTAGAGTCCTATCAGCACATTTTGGAGTCATTTATTCTTTCATTAATCCAGCACATTTATGTGACGTTTCATCACATTCATTAATAGCACAATCACGTTTTAAAATTACACTACTCATAGGTTATGAAATTTACATTGCTATAATTTTTACTTTCTTTGATTATTGGTGAGTTTTGACTATCTTCTTATACAGCATTTTAACTGGGGGAAAATCTAGTTGATAAATCATCTATTTGGCACAATTAACTTTGTATCTCTTTTCTTCACTGATGTATGTTTTGTATTTATATTGTATATTTGTACCCTCTGGCTTCCCTGGAGGCTCAGAAGGTAAGAATTTGCTTGCGATGCAGGAGACTGGAGTTCAACCCTTGGGTTGGGAAAATTCCATGGAGAAGGAAATGACAACCCACTCCAGTATTCTTGCCTGGGAAATCCCATGGACAGAGAAGCCTGGCATGCTACAGTCCACAGGGTTGCAAAGAGTCGGACACGACTGTTCAACTAACACTGTATTTCCCTCTCCTGAATATTATAGTAGTTATAATTTTATTTACAAATTTTATATTTAGATATCTAAATTATAATACAGGAAAAGTGAAAGGTAAAAAAAAAATTGCCTTCAAACAAGATAAGGAAGGCAAACTGGCCTGTGAAATATAAAGCTAAATCAGTGTATTGTTATTAATATTTATCTTCTGATAATCCTCATAAAATTAGTAGGAGTTTAAGGAATTTAGCAGTATTATGCTATATTAAAAAAAAAAAGAAAGAAACCAATAGCTTAAAGAGATTAAGTTGCAGATCCAAGATCTTGGAAGAAGAATAATTAAATTAGAGAATCTAATCCCAAACGACATTTATCAACTAACATTCTATTGGGAAAAATGCATTTGCAATGAAATAAATATAAAGGTGAGTCCTTAAAAAAACACTAAAAATCTGTATTTAATATACACAAGTCCCTAATTATTAGAAGGAGAAACTGCTTTACACTATAAAAATTATCATTCTCTGACAGTTGGGTAGCACAGGTGTTACTCGAAATTGATAATATAAATTTACTGAGCCATAGTAAGTTTTGAGCAGTTGCCTCTCTAATTTTCATTATCCGATTTTGAAAAGCATACTCAAAATATAATATTCTCCCCTGTCCAATAAATATGCCATTGTGAACTTGGCTGAATTTAGAATGTAAACTCCACCAAGAACAGTAAATCAGAGACCTCGTAATATTCCTATTCTCACAAAGAGCATTAACCAGACCCATAATTATGTAAATATTTGCTAGGTAACTAATAATATACTCCAAGTAAGACATTGCTTGACAGTGGAGAATTTAAAGCCAGAAGACTGGAATTTTAATTACCATGTTGACATCTGTGAACACACTTATTTTACCATGAGGTCACTGCAGTTCATTTCGGTGCAGCAGGAAAGACACAAGAACAATCCTGCATCTGCTCTGTGCAAGGCATTGCTGAGGGCTGTGGCTGGCATTGCAGGCTGCAGATATTACCATGTAGATAAGTATTTTGAATAAAAACATGGTAACTGTTAGGGTAAAATAGCAACCTACAGGAAAGCAAGAAAGCTTGTTGTAAAAGTGATCCCTGTTGCAAAGGCAAAAGGTGAGCTGGGATTTGGATAATGAATAGAGGCTTTCTGGTGGTCAAGCGGTTAAGAATCCACCTGCCAATTCAGGGGACATGAGTAGGATCCCTAGCCTGGGAGAAGCCCACATGCTGTTGGGCAACTAAGCCCACACACCACAACGACTGAGCCAGAGCTCTAGAGAAACTGGTGCACTGCAATGAAGTAGCCCCTGCTCACCCCAACTAGAGAAAGCCCAGTGCCACAATGGGAGATCCANAAGGCATTGCTGAGGGCTGTGGCTGGCATTGCAGGCTGCAGATATTACCATGTAGATAAGTATTTTGAATAAAAACATGGTAACTGTTAGGGTAAAATAGCAACCTACAGGAAAGCAAGAAAGCTTGTTGTAAAAGTGATCCCTGTTGCAAAGGCAAAAGGTGAGCTGGGATTTGGATAATGAATAGAGGCTTTCTGGTGGTCAAGCGGTTAAGAATCCACCTGCCAATTCAGGGGACATGAGTAGGATCCCTAGCCTGGGAGAAGCCCACATGCTGTTGGGCAACTAAGCCCACACACCACAACGACTGAGCCAGAGCTCTAGAGAAACTGGTGCACTGCAATGAAGTAGCCCCTGCTCACCCCAACTAGAGAAAGCCCAGTGCCACAATGGGAGATCCAGACAATAATAAAGAAACAAACAAATAAATAAAGTAAATTAAAAAAAAAACAAACACTCTTAAAAACATAAAAGAAACAACGGAAAGGAGAATATGTATAAAATGTACAATAATCAAATACATAAGACAACATTTAAAAGTCACTAAAAGTTCCTTGATTTTTCTATATCATCTGTATCTATATCTATATATTCATGCATAGACATCTATAGAGAGTAAACAAGAGAAGAAGAGATAACAAAGAGATATTTTACTTGCATTTCATTAAATTTAAATGTTTGGAATCAAAAAAGCAAAATTTAGGAATAAAAACAATGAAGAAAATCATATTACTAATCCCATCTGAAAAGTGAAAATGAACGTCTCTGAGTCAAGTCGTGTCCGACTCTTTGTGACCTTGGAATTCTCTAGGCCAGATTACTGCAGTCAGTAGCCTTTCCCTTCTCCAGGGAATCTTTACAACCCAGGGATCAAACCCAGGTCTCTCGCATTGCAGGTGGATTCTTTACCAGCTGAGCCACGAGGGAAGCCCAAGAATACTGGAATGGGTAGCCTACCCCTTCTCCAGAGAATCTTTCCAACCCAGGAGTTGAACCAAGGTCTCCTGCATTCCAGGCGGATTCTTTACCAACTGAGCTATTAGGGAAGCCCCCATTTCCATTTGAAGAAATTCTAAATAATAATTATACTACCACTTTATTTTTAACTTACCTTGAAGACTTTGGAAAAAACTCATCTTCCTGTTTCACAGAGCCACGCAACTGAAAAGTTAGAAAGGTTTTCATCTTTAAAATATTTTGTAAATGACTACTATTAATAGTAAGCAGGGTGACAATATACAGCCTTGACGTACTCCTTTTCCTATTTGGAATCAGTCTGTTGTTTCATGTCCAGTTCTAACTGTTCCTTCCAGATCTGCATATCGGTTTCTCAAGAGGCAGGTCAAGTGGTCTGGCATTCCCATCTCTTTCAGAATTTTCCACAGTTTANTTTGGGTGAACTCCGGGAGTTGGTGATGGACAGGGAGGCCTGGCGTGCTGCAATTCATGGGGTCGCCAACAGCTGGACACAACTGAGCAACTGAACTGAACTGAACTGAACTATTAATAATACTGCTTGAGCATTAATTGAATTTGTGAAAGTCCTCACTAGAAAACACCTGTTATTCTTGATTTATGTCAATTTTATTACCTCCAGCTACAAGAACCCACATATAGCAAGCTTTGGAACCAGCCTTCCTTTAGGAAGTAAAGGAAGTACAATCTCAATTTACATATTGATGTAAACTGGATATTCATTATATTTTGGAAGTCTTAATTTAAAAAACTTTATGAACCATGTGCTGCAATTCATGGGGTCGCAAAGAGTCGGACATGACTGAGCGACTGAACTGAAGTGAACCACTGATGAACCACGTTGGAGAAGGAAATGGCAACCCACTCCTGTATTCTTGCCTAGAGAATCCCGTGGACAGAGGAGCCTGGTAGGCTTTTGTCCATAGGGTCACACAGAGTTGGACATGACTAAAGTGACTTAGCATGCATGCATGCATGCACTGGAGAAGAAAATGGCAACCCATTCCAGTGTTCTTGCCTGGAGAATCCCAGGGCCAGAGGAGCCTGGTGGACTGCCGTCTATGGGGTTGCACAGAGTCAAACATGACTGAAGCGACTTAACAGCAGCAGCAGCAGCAGCATAAAACCACATATGATGAGAAAGTGTTTTATCAGCAACAGTCCACCAGACACCAGGCTCATTGAGAAACCCGTGTGTAAAAGAATATAGATTGTTTCCATTGAAGGAACAGAACCATTTTCAGATGGAGACCATGTACACCAGAAAAACAGAGATCTTCATAAAGCATAGCATTCCGACATCACGAAGGCTTTTCCTGACCATTCTCGCATATCCTTCTGCTTCCTTCTTCCCACCAAAACAATAAAGCCTAGAACAATACCTCTTAGTAGGAATCCACCCTTGCCTGTGGTCTCTTCCCTCAGGTTTCCTTCAACTCCATTCCAGCTCCAGCCAGATAGGTGGGAGGGAGAAAGGGAAATGAGATTTGAGGTATGGGAAGGCCTTGACTCACCATTGTTGGCTTGGGGTATGCAAGAAGAAGGCTTCAAGCCAAGGATGTAAAGCCACAAGCTTCAAAAGCAGAGATCTCTCCATTCGGTGGATGAGCCACAAAAGAAAGTCCTTAATCTATGAGGAACTGAACTGTACCAACCACCTGAATGAGTTGAAATAAGTTCTCCCCCAGAGCCTCCAGAAAGGAATACAGACCTGCCAATGCTTTCATTTTACCTAGTGAGACCCAGGTCAGACTTTGGACCAACAGAACCTCGAGACAGTAATCTTATGGTCTGACATCATATTATTTATGACAAAAACATCACCAAATTGTCATAATTTGTTACAGCAACAATAGAAAATTAATATGCTTTTATCTAGCTTGTGCTATATATAATTTTCTCCCTGCATGGTGGGAGAAAAATTTCCTTTTCTTTTACATGCATTCCATCTTGGCAACCATAATTTTGTCTACAGCCCTGTATCACATGAGTCTTTTCATCTAGTCTGGAAAAAGAAAGTGAAAGTCGCTNATTGTTGGCTTGGGGTATGCAAGAAGAAGGCTTCAAGCCAAGGATGTAAAGCCACAAGCTTCAAAAGCAGAGATCTCTCCATTCGGTGGATGAGCCACAAAAGAAAGTCCTTAATCTATGAGGAACTGAACTGTACCAACCACCTGAATGAGTTGAAATAAGTTCTCCCCCAGAGCCTCCAGAAAGGAATACAGACCTGCCAATGCTTTCATTTTACCTAGTGAGACCCAGGTCAGACTTTGGACCAACAGAACCTCGAGACAGTAATCTTATGGTCTGACATCATATTATTTATGACAAAAACATCACCAAATTGTCATAATTTGTTACAGCAACAATAGAAAATTAATATGCTTTTATCTAGCTTGTGCTATATATAATTTTCTCCCTGCATGGTGGGAGAAAAATTTCCTTTTCTTTTACATGCATTCCATCTTGGCAACCATAATTTTGTCTACAGCCCTGTATCACATGAGTCTTTTCATCTAGTCTGGAAAAAGAAAGTGAAAGTCGCTCAGTTATGTCCGACTCTGTGCGACCCCATAGATGGCAGCCCACCAGGCTCCCCTGTCCCTGGGATTCTCCAGGCAAGAATACTGGAGTCAGTTGCCATTCTCTTCTCCAGGGGATCTTCCCTACCCAAGGATAGAACCCAGCTCTCCTGAACTGGAAGGCAGATTCTTCACTGTAAGACACCAGGAAGGCCATCTAGTCTGGAACTCATGTTTAATTAAACCTGTGTCCGTATCCTAGTTCTGTAATCTCTAAGAGAGGAAAAATCAAAATTTACAAACCTATTCATTGAATAGTATGCCCCTGCTTCAGGTCACTGATATTCATCTAATGGAATGGGGAAGCCAGGGAGGATGCTGGCAGCCCATTCTAGGACTTGGAAGAGCAAGTTATCTAAGGAGAATGTCTCAAAGAGGATGTAGTATCAGGGAGGGGAAAAATGTATTTCTAGTAGAGATATTTTGGGCATATAAATGATATGAAACAGATAAAGTTGCTGAGAGAAAGAGGTCTATAAAAGGCCTAGAACTGTGATTTTTTTTCTCAGTCACACTTAATTAGGTTTGTACCAATTTCCTAAACCCAGGAAGGATTAAGGTCAGCATCAGAGCTTCATTAATTTGGATACATGGATTAATTAAAAGGTGAGTCTCCTGCACGTGTATATGTGAGCTTGTGCCAAATATACATAAGTGTATATATGGATTTATGCTTCATTTTGCTGTTTAGCATTTTTTCCATTTTTTTCCACCATGTAGGCTCAGCAAAATAAAATGGCAAGTGGAATAATTAAAAGCACAGGCAGATGAGATTAAGCTCTGCAAAGATTAGTTCTGGCACAAGTTTTATTTAACATTATAGAGTAGTAACCTGGGGAAATAAAAGTGCATTCATTTGAGAAACTTTATTGACAAAGCAGAAGTAGGAATACAACAAAATTCAAAACGCAAGAGTGGATCTGGGAAATTGTGTGCTTATGCATTCTGGGCAATTCCGCTAAACACTGGCTTCGTAAATCCAAACGTCTAGCTCTATTATTTAAAGCTGCACCTCCCTGTGTTGTTTAGTTGGTTGGGCAACACATGAAGTGAGTGTGGCTTGTGCTGAACGTGCAAAAACTGCCCAGACATTTGTGAAGCCATTTTTTAAACTCTCTGCTATCCAGTAAAACACCCCCCAGACTTCTTAGCCATTTTTCTCTTACCAGGGTGCCTTGTTTATTGAGCAGTATCACTCAAGGATTAAAGTGCTAAACAACTCTCACCAGTGTACCCACCATGAAATATAACCCTCAATTTAACAGTAAGATAAATAAGACACATCATAGCACCTAGGATTTCTTAATGCAATTAATTCGACAAATATTTAGTTAGTATTGACTGCGTGTCCAAGGCTTTTCTGTGTGCTTGTGATACATGGGTATACAGCTCAAATTATGTTCTTTCTTCCCTCATGGAGCTTTGACATGTCAGATGGAGAAATTAAGCTTCTAATAGCAGCTTGCCTCCACCCCAGAACTGTAATTATGTGAGGTTATGAATGTTAACTAAACTTATTGTAATCATCAGTTGGCAATTATAAATACAGCTGATCCTTCAACAACGTGGGAGTTGAGGGCACTAACCTTCCACGTAGTTGAAAATTCGAGTATGACATTCAGTTTGCCCTCAGTATCTGCTGTCACTCTCTATCTGTGGTTCTCCACGTGTGGGTTTAACCAGCCCCTTCTTCCTTCCAAGCCTTCTGTATGCTCTGGCAGTGGCTGTGGTTTACTTGCTAAGTCATGTCTGACTCTTTTGCGACTCCAAGGACTGTAGCTCGCCAGGCTCCTCTGTTCATGGGTTTCTTCGGGCAAGAATACTGGAGTGCGTTGCCATTCCATTCTCCAGAAAATGAGGATCTCCAAGGGGTCTTCCTGGCCCAGAGACTGAACCCGTGTCTCTTGCATCGCAGACAGATTCTTTACCTCTGAGCCACCAGGGAAGCCCTTCTGTATACTAGGTGCTGTTCTATTAATAACAAGACTTGTTAAGTTCTCAATCTAACCTATATACCAGCTGTCATTATCCTTGCTTTGAATATATCTGGGAACAAACATATTCCTTTTTATAAATGATTAAGCAGATAAGAAATTGAAATGTCCAACTATAGAATAAAGGAAAAACACATTTCCTCAACCTGAAAACACAGAAAATAACTAGAAACAAATTTACAACAGAAAGAAAAGCCAGGTAATATGTTCATGGGTTTGAGGATGCAGTCAGATCAGAGGCAAAACTGTTTTTAGAATTAGATTTCCCCATCATGTCTGTACCAAGAGACAGTGACTGAGTTGTTCAAGCAGTATAAACTCTTGAGTTGATGGCCATAGATATTACCTGCCATTCAGCACAGTCCTGAATTAAGATGCTCATACACCTGGGTGAGAGGCTGACGTATAAACAAGTCTTTACACAATAGCACCATAGCGCTTTACTTACTTATTCAATAAATAGGTAGAACTTGCCCTGAGCCACAGCCTATCTTAGATGCTAGAGACAAAGTGCAAAGCCAGAGGTACAGAAGAGTGGTTAAGAGAACACAGCCAAGGCTGTGATGGATTCTGCCCAGAGGCAGACCATAAAAGGAAAAGCCCAGAGAAAGTGACATTTAAGGAAATGAAAGAGCTGAGAAAATTTGCTGAAGCTGTGCATTTGTGTCACTCTTTCTAGCCTGAAGCCAATACTAGCTTCCTTGGGTAGAGTTTACTGCAGAATTTATAGGTAGGGGACTGTGTTGGAGACCTTCAGTGTCCTCTTGCTTTTTGGTGGCTCCCGTGGAGTTTGAGTCAACTATTCTATGGAAACTGGGCTTTTCTCTCATCTGTACAAATTATTGCGTGCTTTCCATCTGAAGTACTGATGAACCTATTTGCAGGGCAAGAATAGAGAAACACAAGAAAAGAATGGACTTGTGGACACAGTGAAGGAAGGAGAGGGTAGGACAAATTGGGCAAATAGTGTTGATACATACAGATTACCACGTGTGAAATAAACAGCCAGTGGCAAGCCGCTGTATAGCACAGGGTGCTCAGGTCGGTTCTCTGTGGGGCCCTAGAGGGGTGAGATGGGAGGTGTGGCAGGGAGCCTCAAGAGGGAAGGGTGTATGTATACTTCCAGCTGATTCACTCTGTTGTACAGAAACTAACACAACATTGTAAAGCAATTCTATTACAATTTTTTTTAATAATAAATAAATTTATCTTGCTTTGTTTCAAGGACAGGACTCTGGACAATGAAAGGAATCAGAAGGAGGTGTATTTTGCCACCAATCAGGAGCCCTGACACTAAGAAAATGGAATGCATGACCCCAGAAGAAAGAGTGGCCTTTGTCCCAAACTTGTTCTGGTTGAAGAAGAGTTAGCAAATGCCAACGAAACATCATGGGCACCTACAGTGGATAGAGGCTGAGGCTTTTGTGTGCCACTTTTACTCCTCTGAAAAAAAAAAAAGATTAAAATAATGCCTACCTCATAGCACCCCTGTAAAGATATCATGGACTAATCCATAGTTGAGTGTTTAGAACAACGACTGGTGTGGAAAAAAACCCTTCATAAACATTTATCTTATACTAGTCACAGTGATAGAAGTATCAGTGTTTGCAATTCTACATCTTTAAGATAAGCGTCCTATCATTGATATTATTAGTTCTTGAGAAAGCTCTAAAGTGATTAATTTTCCTCTTTCGACTAACTTTCCTGTTCCTTTTCCTTGTCTTTTTCTTCCTAATAAATATAAAATCTATTGTTCAATTTGAGAATCAGTATTTGGTGCTTTGGATAGTAAATGTTAGATGAGGGAGTGATCATGCAATGTCTTTTTTTTTCTTTATTTGCTGAAAAATATTTTATTAGCAAGCCACATAGCTCATATAAATTATCTCCTTCCTCCCACATAACATAACCATTTGACAGAAAAGTAGATGCCAGTTTTGCTTTTTATGAAGATCACAGTCAAATCACATTACCATTAGATCACCTTTAAATAAGCCAAATTACTATCGGACGTTAAAGGGGCATATCATGCAACAAGTCTTACAATCTAAGACCTCCATGGGACAGACTAGAACTAAGGGATCAGATAAAAAATCACTAGCCACAAGTGTCAGGTAATAGTAATTTTAAAAAGTAAATAAAATTACAAATGCAGTTCTTCAATAGACTAGTCAGACAGTTCTTTGACCACGTGCTCCGTGTGGCCCCGCCTCCCTCCTCTCATGTTACCACCTCAAACAGTCCGGGCTTCCTTTTGTCACAGGGCTGTCCTCCCCAAGCCCCAGCTGAAAGCTCTGAAAATACACCATTCTCAGCACACCCCTCCATTCCTATTCTCTCTCACTACACACCCACATATTCATACATTTATCTGTCTGTTATTCCCTCTTGTTTCAAACCTCAGCTCAACCACCATTTCTCAGTAAGCCATCCATACCCCAAACCCCTGGACCCAGGCTTTTCTCCCGTTCATTACCCCTACCTTCTTTTATTTTTTTTTCTTTTTAAAATTTTTATTTTTTGGCCTTGCCTCTTGGCATGTGGGTTCCTAGTTCACTGACCCAGGATGAAAGCCTCACCCACTGCATTGCCCACTGGATCTTAACCACTGGACCACCAGGAAAGTCCCCATATTCATACCTTTTTTTCATCTTTTTTGGGAGTCACTTTGTACAAGAAGGAGTTTACATGTATTTATAAGATTACTCAGTTAAAATCCCAATCTTCAAATACACCAAAAATTCCACGAGAGCAAAGATTATGTTTGGTATGGCATTTTATCTCCATACGTGGCATGGTGCCTGGTGCATGGTGGAGATGCAATAAATGTTTGGTAAATGAATGAAGGAAAGAAGGAAAGAATGAGAGTGGGAGAGATCTCTTCTGGCTACTGTGGATCAGGGCAAGCTTCAGGGAGGTGTGGATGTTTTCCCTGGGGCAGAGGGACAAGAATCTTTTCTGATCTGAAAATGTGCTAAAGAGGAAAAAATATATATATATATCTGATCCATAACAGGGAGAAAAGATTAGTGAGTTTTCCTTTCCAAAGACTGAATAGTTTACCAGATGACTCTGCTCTGCTATATCACCTCCAGACAACTCAGAAATGCAGGAGCCATAGTTTAATCACAGAAACACTGAAAGCAGAGTCAGCTTTTTGTCTAAACTTTGTGCTCCTGGAAATTATTACTCACTTATTCTTTGTCATATCTTTTGGAATAACGTTTAATGAATAACCACTACATTTTAGAATTCTGTGTGTGGCTCTATGAATATAGAGAAAATCAGTGATCAAGTTTCGGTGACCAGTTTACCCTGTGCCAGACACAGTGCTGAATATTGTACTCATGTCAGCTTGTTTAATTCTAAGTCGTTCTTTACCTATGAAAGAGCTATCATTATTATTACATTTTTAAGATAACACAGCAGACAAAGAAATTTAGTAACTTGTCTTACCATGTCTACAACTATTTAACCTCTCTGTGGTCGTCTCACATGGATAAAATGTGGATGTTGCTGTTGTTGCTTTAGTTGCTAGGACCTGTCTGACTCTTTTGTGACCCCATGGACTGCAGCCCACCAGGCTCCTCTGTCCATGGGACTTTCCAGGCAAGAATACTGGAGTGGGTTGCCGTGTCCTCCTTTAAGGGATCTTCCCAACTCAGGGATCGGACCTGTGTCTCTTGCACTGGCAGCCAGATTATTTATTGCTGAGCCCGCCAGGGAAGCCCAAAATATGAATACAAATCTGTTATTTCTCAGCACTGGTGTGAAGATTGCATGAGAAAATATACATGCACCATTGGAAATCATCTGAGGTTTGCTATTATTTCCCTTAGAATTAATTTGTTGGCTCTGCATTGTGTATCCGTCTTACCCACAGATTGTCTACAGGCTTGCTATAGCCCAGCATCACTAACTCTCAGAAGTGAAAGAGGCATTAGGATCTAGAAAAAAGGCATTTTGCTGCATCTCACTGTTGCACATCAGGAGGGTAGACCCAGCGTAAGGGGTTATCAGACTGTGGCAGATGTCACCCCTGGCTTAGCCCTGAGCCTAGCCTGCTTACATGTGAAGTCTTATTCAATTTTCAAAAAGTTCCCTGTGAGGTGTTAACAACCCTAACCTGACAGTTAGAAAAACTGGCTCAGAAAGCTTAAGTAAATTTCCCAAAGTCGTGTAGCTAATGAATGAAAGAAACTCAGCATTTGATTAAGGAGCATCATGTATTATTATCTGAGTTCTGATGAATGAGACACGCCGTGGGGATTTAAGTATTGCACTTAGTAAATTGGTATCCGTTATTCATATTTTTAAAATCATTTTATTGGATTACCAAATAGAGAAAAAATTTTCAATATTTTATCCTAGCCTTTGGGGGGAGGAATTATAGCAAAGACCTCAAATCAGATAGTACTTATCTTTACAAAAAAATGACATTTAAAAATCATTCCTTTAAAACATAAAAAAAAGAGAAGTTAACCTTGTTACTTTATCTTACAACAACAAAGATTCAAGGTTATATGTTCTTAAGGATGATTTAGCAGCTTGTTTTTAGTTCCAACCTAAGGTGCCCCGCAGATCTCTTAGGTCTAGATTACTCTTGTGAAACTGCTTAGCACAATACCAAGAAGAAAAAGAAAAAGAAGAAAGAAAAATAGTAATAGACGGTCACAGTGTGTCTGTTTAATCTTAAGCTAAGCAAGAACCCAACGCCCATGATCTAAGCCTTTGCGTGTATAATGCAGGTTTGTGATTCAAAGTAACATGAATTAGAAATCCGATCTGTCATCTGATCTCAGTCACTGTAAACAAATAACAGAGAATGTTGCTCATCACCCACTTCTGCAAACAGGGGCTGAAAAAATAAAGAAAATAAACTTGACCTCCCATTTGCACTGAGATGCTTTTGAACAACTCCCATGAAGGGAGGTGGGTCGTGAATTTACACCGTTGGATACTGTCTCTCCCTGAGCTACTGACATTTGCAAGGTGCTGCTTCGGGTTGCGAGAGGAGACAAGTCAGCACTTGGCATTTCTGCGAATGTCCCGCTCCTGTTAAAAAGGCCTCCCGATTACCCTTTTTGGAAAACTTCCAGTCTCGAGGAAGGGAGCAGCCCTGACATTAAAGGTTGTTATTCTTGTCAGGTGGGAGAAATGGCATCGTTTATTACTACTGAACTCCTAAAGAGCACGCCTGGAAAATGAAGAGAGCGGATCTGCTCGGACACATGACAAAGCCCCCCGTGACCCTGGTCCAGTCACTTGCCCTCCAGGCTCCCATGACTTGTGAGTGAAACAGAGAAGGTGGAGACGGAAATGATCACTAACATCCTTGTAGTGAGGAGGTACAGAATCTTAAGGAGTCGACAGACATTCTTGTTCTCCGGAATTTGGAACTCTCCCAGGTTTACCTCGAGGGTAACTGCACATTCGGAAGCCCCTTCATTTTGTATTTCCTGTGAGAGCAAACTAAGGTCCCTCAACAGTCAGGTCCATTGTTTCCTAAAACTTGGACCCGGGACCGAGCAGAAGGAGGTAGGTGCTCCAGAGGTTGGCTGGCTGACTCAAGGACACGTGATGCTCGCTGTAAGGTGGGATTATCAGGGAGTGTCTGCAGACAGCTTGATTGTAACCTGTGGAGATCTATTTCAGAATGCCAACCCCCAGAACTGAAAGATAAGTGTTTGTTGTTTTAAGCCCCTACATTTGTGACAATCTTTTACAGCAGCAGCCATAAACCAATAGTCCCTTAATCGGTGTGAGCCCAAAATTTTAAAAGGAAAAAAAGAGTGCTGTGCTTCCCAATTTGCAAAATAGCTTTTCACACACACTCTCTGATTTGACTTTCTCGGTACTCCTCGGTGAGGATTCCAACTGCCATACCCATTTTGTAAGAGAGAACACTGACATTCAGAGAATCGTGGCAACTTCAGATTGCCCAGTAAGTCAAGGCTGGAAAGGTCCTTGGACTGAAGTGTATGCATGCCTCCACAGGGAGGCCATGACTTGTGTGCCCAAAAGGCCCTCATCCTTGTTTGTTGTAGAGGAATGGATCAAGAAGATGGGACATGTATATACAACAGAATATTACTTGGCCATAAAAGGAGCAAAACTGTGGCATTTGCACAGACATGGATAGACCTAAAAACCATCTATACAGAGTGAAGTGAGTCACAAATAGAAAAACATATATCCTGTATTTACGTATATATTTGGAATCTTAGGAAAATGGTACAGATGATCTTATTTGCCAAGCAGAAACAGATACAAAGGTAGAGAAAAAACAGTTGGATACCAAGGGGTGGGGTCAGATGAGTTGGGAGATTGGGATTGGCATACATATGGTAATGATGCCATGTATAAAATAGAGGGGGTTTCCCAGGTGGTGCTATTGATAGAGAATCCGTC
The DNA here is from genome assembly GCA_006410615.1 of Neotragus moschatus. Lineage (NCBI taxonomy): Eukaryota > Metazoa > Chordata > Mammalia > Artiodactyla > Bovidae > Neotragus > Neotragus moschatus. Next base: position 696,523 of record SJYA01002030.1, read on the forward strand.
TGCCAATGCAGGAGACATGAGAGATGTGAGTTTGATCCCTGGATTGGGAAGATCCTTGGAAGAGAGCGTGGCAACCCACTCCAGTGCTCTTGCCTGAAGAATCCCATGGACAGAGGAGCCTGGCAGGCAGGCTACAGTCCATAGGGTCTCAAAGAGTTGGACACAACTGAAGCAACTGGGCATACATGCACGCATAGAACAGATAACTAGTAAGAATCTACTCTATGGGACAGAGAGCTTTACTCAATGCTCTGCAGTGACCTAAAAGAAGAAGGGATATAAGTATATACATAGCTGATTCACTTTGCTGTGCGGTAGAAACTAGTACAACATTGCAAAGCAACTGGTATTGTCGTTGCTCAGTCGTTTAGTCATGTCTGACTCTGCGACCCCATGAACTGCAACACGTCAGGCTTCCCTGTCCTTCACTAACTCCTAGAGTTTGCACAAACATATTCCAATAAAATTAATTAAAAAAAAAAAAGACTGGGCCAAGATATGTGACATAGACTGCCTTGGGTGCTGAAGGAGAGTCTCAAAGGAAGACTTGTCTGCTGCTGACGGAGGAAACTTACACGGTGATCCTTCGCACACTCCACTGCCTGCTCCCTGCAGTGTCACCCTAGGTGGGAGCTTTCATTATTCCAATTCTCCCAAAGTTCATAGGGCTGGCGCCTTGAAGGGGCTTAGAGGACCGAATCGTCAAGACTGCAGGAAAGCTGCCAGCGTCTCCTCTCTAAAATAGCATCCTGTTTACGTCCTCCCACCAGGACAGGAGCAGGCCAGAAGGCGCATCCTACCCTTACCCTCGCCACCTCCTTTTTTTCCCCTAAATCAGGCAACGGCAGGAGCATGTGACACTCCTTCTGAGTCCACTTAAGTTAATTGAACAGAATGTGATTTCTGCATAGCAGGGGGTGGTAATGGAGATAGTACCGTGCAGTTTTATTACCTGATTTGAGGTGGCAGTCTCTAAATGAGCTGCTTTCAGAGCACAATTTAATGGGCTGAGCCTGGGGAGAGGTGTCCAGGCTGAGAGGCAGAGGGCAGGAACTATTGCTGCTAACATGAGCTACAGTGAGCTGGACATTTGGAAGAAGCTGTCTCAGTAGTGCAGTCAACCATCCAGGGAAGGGGAAGTGTTATCCTAAGAGGTGAAGAACTGAAATCCAGAGAGCCTGTGTACATGCCCTAAGGTCACACAGCAAAGACTGAACTCCAAGCGCAGCTATCTCTTCTAGAACATTCCACCTCTTGGGAGTCACTCCATGTGAGCTAGAGGAGTTGGGGTATGATGAGGAGTGAGAAGTGAAGTCTTGTTCTTGAGCAGTAGCTTATTAAGAGCAGAAATACCAACCATCAACGTGACCCCAGCAGCACACGTCACAGGCTCTGGTCTCTGCTGCCCTTGCTCTGATCATTCAAGCTGCAGAAACTCCAGTAAGTTATTTATCCTCTCTGAGCTTACTTTGTCATCTCTATGCTGGAAATCTGGTCCCATCACTTCATGGCAATTAGATGGGGAAACAGTGGCTGACTTTATTCTTCTGGGCTCCAAAATCACTGCAGATGGTGACGGCAGCCATGAAATTAAAAGATGCTTACTCCTTGGAAGGCAAGTTATGACCAACCTAGACAGCATATTAAAAAGCAGAGATATTACTTTCCCAACAAAGGTCCATCTAGTTAAAGCTATGGTTTTTTCCAATTGTTATATATGGATGTGAGGGTTGGGCTGTAAAGAAAGCTGAGCACCAAAGAATTTAAGCTTTTGAACTGTGGTGTTGGAGAAGACCCTTGAGAGTAACTTGGACTGCAAGGAGATTCAACCAGTCCATCCTAAAGATCAGTCCCGGGTGTTCATTGGAAGGACTGATGTTGAAGCTGAAGCTCCAATACTTTGGCCACCTGATGTGAAGAGCTGACTCATCTGAAAAGACCCTGATGCTGGGAAAGATTGAGGGCGGGAGGAGAAGGAGTCAGTAGAAGATGAGATGATTGGATGGCATCACTGACTCAATGGACATGAGTTTGGGTAGACTCCAGGAGTTGGTGATGGACAGGGAGGCCTGGCGTGCTGCAGTCCCTGGAGTCACAAAGAGTCGGACACAACTGAGTGCCTAAACTGAACAGAACTGAGGCTGGAAATATTAACAAATTCTTTCCTTTAAGCCTGTAGTAAGGAGGAAGCATACAGTAAGTGCTCAAATATTGTTAGCAGAGCCCATGATTGTCAACATTGTTGTTCTTCTCTTTGTTAGAAAGGCTGTCATAGGCTGGGAGAACTTTGGGGCAGTGAGATAGGTTCATCTTGCTATTTTCCATTGATTTTGCTATCTTTCTGATAAAACTGACTCTAAAGTAAAGCTGTTTCATTGGATTCTCAAGAGCTATAAGATGCTGTGTGCATTCCTCAGTAATCTCCATGGAAAGAATCAGCAATTAGGAGTTGGAAGGAGGTGATGGGCAAACATAGTTTGGGACAACCATTGGTATTGGAAAACTCGTCTATTTTCCTAAAAGTTGGCATTTCCCATAACAATGCATCAGAATACGCATACAGCTGAGTTTATCAGTGCTTCTCTGGTCTAAAGCAGGTCTGTCAGAATCACAGGTGATGACCTGGACTTGTGATTGCTGTCTGCATGGAGTGGGGACAGTTTTGCAGGACTGAACCCTTAACCTGCGGGATCTGCTGCTCTCTACAGGCAGACAGGGTCAGAACTGAGTTGAGCTGAGTTCCAGTTGATGCCTGGAAACTGCTTAGTGCAGTGGAAATCTTTCAGCCCCCAACCCGCATTGGAACTGAGTCCAGAGCTTTTAGCATCTCCCTCCATACCTCATCACTGCCTGAGAAAATAAAATTCAGCATTATACCTCTGAAGATCTAAGTTGTTATTTCTCACCTTGGGAAATAAGTCTAGAACTTCCTGTTTTAAAACTTATAAGGATTAACATTGGGACCACCAAGCAGAGATTGCTTTAGCCAACCACCCAGAAAGCTGTCCAGAGAGAGTTGCAGGCGCCCTGAGTGGCCAGAGGGGTTAAGTCATCAGTGATTATATTTAGAACATTTATTATAAATGGTTTGATATTAGGTATGGTGATAGTTTGGGCTTCCCTGGTGGCTCAGACAGTAAAGAATCCACATGCAATGTAAGAAACCTGGGTTCAGTCCCTGGGTTGGGAAGGTCTTCTGAAGAAGGAAATGGAAATCCACTCCAATATTCTTCTGTAGAGAATTTCATGGACAGAGAAGCCTGGAGGGCCACAGTCCTTGGGGTCACAAAGAGTTGGACATGACTGAGTGACTAACACTCAACTCTCAACTCAATGTGATAGTTTAACTGTAGAAGTTACTTCTTGTCTTAATCAGAAATGCACCCTGCACAGATGGCAACTAGGGGTTTTAGTTTTCTTTAACCCTGGTCAACACCAGATGTTTTGCTAATTAGCTTAATGAAAGTCAGAAATAAATTGTCAATGGTGAAATTATAGACTTTATAAATAGAATGCAAAACTCTAGAAATAGGCTCTTGATGAAATAAATAGCATTCAAAAAATATGAACTGGCTAAAATACTTCAGTGTACTTCCCAGCATGGCAGGGGAAGGGCATATGGATTTAGAAATTCTTCTCAGCTGAATACCTTTCAGATTGGCATTCAAGCCATTGCTTATCAAAAGGTCCTGGTACCTTGATATTCTGGGAGTTCTGTTTGTTGACAATAATTAAGGCTAACTGAACTCTCCTCTAGATTACTACTATGTTTTTGACCAAAGGATATTATACCTGAAGTGCCATTGGAACACTCGAAAAATAGAGTTAGGATATTTTTCAAGTTATATTATTCACTTTTGATAATGTATATTTGTTTTAAAACTTTTAAATATCAACTGTGCATACACATTCAGCGCTATACTGGACCCTTGGATGAGACCCAGCTTCAGGAAGCTTGTTATCTGCTAAGCAAGAAACAATTGCAGATGCATTAACAGGTACAAAATTTACATCCATGAAGAGAAGGGGACTTTTGAAAAGAAGAGGACCCAGTCCAGCCTTGACACCTGTGTCTTCATCCTTAACCACTTCTCTCTGCTCCCTTGCACCATATTTCATCTTTTTCTCCATCCTTCTGGTCTGGTTTCATGTTAGTACTCTTTGGCTAAATCTCCTCTGGCTTCCTCTTTGGGTTACATTGTTTCCAGTTTCCCTGCTTTGATATCCTGCCCTCATGTCCATCTCTTGTAGAGATGACTGGAGCTCTGGAGGAAGGACTTTGGCTTCAGAGACAGACTTGGGCATCTCAGGTAGTGGGCTCATCTGGGGAGGAGAAATGGGAAAAGAAGACAAAGAAGCCAGCTGTAATACCCTGCTGGCTGTCAGAGGGAGGTCTTGGCATAGGTTATCAAAGTGAAAGTAGTAAGCAGAGAAATATACACAAGAGTCAAACAGGAAAGAACAAGGCGAGGTGGGGGGGCAGGAAGTGAATGGAGAAAAAAAGGCTTCAAGAAGGAGATATTAGAATGATCACCCTCTTTTATCTATTTCACGTTCCAGCCTGGCATCCATTTTCCCCAGGGACTAGACAATTTTCAGAGAGCTTTTCCCTCTACCAAGGTCATCTGCTGCCCTTGGTAGAATCTAAGAGAAATGTGCATACCTATTAAATGTTCGTACACATTACTCTTCTTTTTTGTTGTTTCCAGGAACTGACTTCTTGCATTTTATCTACATATCTACATATTATAGATATCTCCAATATCTACATATTATTTTCTTTCTTCCTGTCTGCCTCATTAAATGAGTTCCATTTCAGCGGAGAGATGGATTAACAAGCTTTCTCCGAGTACCTGCACGTGCCGATGCTCAATGCCAGTTTCCAGAAAAGGAGTAGGTGAGGACTGTGCAGCGATGAGGGCTCTGAACACCTGAGCACAGCTCAGGCTATTTCCTGAAGAAGAAAAAGAGAAGCGGCCACTGATGTGGTGTACTGAACCAGGTCCTGTTTGGATGCTGACAGCCAGTAATCAGGTTGAGAGGACCAGAATCACTTTCAGTTCATAGACCATATGAACACTGCAAAAGATGATCTGAGTCTGTCTAGTCAGAGAGAGAGTGATCTATTCTTTGTGGCGTCTTACATTCATTTTTTCCCCTGCCTTCTGTATTTTTTTTCCTTTGTGCAGAGGAATTAAATTATTCATTTTCTTCATTTTTTTCTCATATCCATTTTAAAAAAGACAGTCATCCTGCCAGCATTGAGACGACAGAGTTGAATAATACCCACCTCTGCCCTCAGGAAGTACTCAGTTCTAGGCACACCTTTGCTGTTGAGAGCAACTTCATTTGCCATCCCTTTTCCACCATGTATGTGTTATAGTCAAGAACACTAAGTAAAAAATCAAGAGTATTTGTTCTAGAGTTGACTCTGTCCCCCCCTTTTTTTTTCACAAGGAAAACTGGCTATTTGGAGGAGTTTATGATTTAAATTATGCTTCACCTTTGTCAAAATTTGTTTTCATTCATCTTGACCAAAATCCAGGACAGGTGTTATCAATGACTTTCTTTCTGTCTTGTCTTCAGTTAACCTCACTGAGGCTCATCTTATTCGTATCCCAACAATCTTTCTGATGCAAGTTCTCCTACTCAAGACCTCACCCAAAAAAATACTTAAAACATTCCTTGATGCACCAACCTAAGACTGTTTGTCATACGTCAAGGTCTAAGTGTGATATTACACGTGAGATAAAAATAAGTCATTGTATGAAAAGGTCAAGATATCTGTGCTCCTACACTGAGCGTGTTTGTTATATGGTGGGAAACCATGAATAAATGAGAACTTCAAAAAATTTCCAAAGACTTCTCAGTGTGTGCAGGCTCAGTCATGTCTGACTCTCTGTGACCCCGTGGACTATAGCCGGCCAGGCTCCTCTGTCCATGGAATTTTCCAGGCAAGAATAATTGAGTGGGCTGCCATTTCCTACTCCAAGTGATCTTCCCAGCCCAGGATCTAACTCACATCTCTTGTGTCTCCTCCACTGTCAGGCAGATTCTTCTCCCCTGAACCACATAGGAAGCTGACTAAGACTTCTCCCAGTAGCTAGAGTTAGTCCCTAACTGTTTGATGGCAGTCAGCTCTCTTTGACCAAAATGTAACACAGCCATATGATCCAGCAATCCCATTCCTGGACATATATCCGTGAAAACCATACTTACTTACTTTGCAAAACAGAAACAGACTCACAGACAGACTTAGAAAACAAACTTATGGCTACTGAAGGGGAAAAGGTGTGTGTTGGGAGATGGGGATAAATTAAGAGTTTGGAATTAATATATACACACTATTATATAATATAAAATATATAATCAGTAAGGAGGTCAAGGGCTTCCTGAGTAGCTTGGCTAGTAAAGAATCTGCCTGTAATGCAAGAGACCCCACTTCAATTCCTGGGTCAGGAAGTTCCCCTGGAGAAGGGATAGGCTACCCACTCTAGTATTCTTGGATTTCCCTGGTGATTCAGATGGTAAAGAATCCATCTGAAATGTAGGAGACCTGGATTTGATTCCTAGGTTGGGAAGAGCCTCTGGAGGTGGGCAAGGCAATCCACTCCAGTATTCTTGCCTGCAGAATCCCCACGGACAGAGGTGGGCTATAGTCCACTAGGTCACAAATGGTTGGACACAACTGAGCGACTAAGCACAGGAGACTAAAGCTGTATGACCCTAGGATTTTATCCTCATAGCCATGTACTGGTAAGGATAATGATGCTGCTGATATACAGTCCAGGTAAGAAGAGAACATGGCACAGACATCCATAACACAGCAATGTGTTCTGTGGGTATTGTTTTCAAAAGACAGGCTAAGCATCTGAGCCAGCTTCCTGGAGGAGGTAGCCTTCTGAGCTGAGGACAAAAGGACTGGTGGAGTTTCAGCAAGCACAGATTTGGGAAAAGCCTTGCTTCATGAACAAAGTGAACCGGAAGAAATTGTCCCGCCTTGAAACGGTGCCTTCAGGGCTTCAGTGAAATGCATCAGCCCAATAGCAGCTTTCCAGCTACCACCTCCCCTCCCCATCCCCCACCAATTCCTTTCACACTTTACTTCATTTCTTTTTGGCCTGGAGCCGGTTTCCACGTTTTCCTCTTTTACAGGTACAGATACCTTGTGCCTAATTCTCATAATCAGAGCAAAAGTAAAGGGATGATGAGAGAACCACTTCATCCAATCCATTCATCTTGGCCACCCCATTAGGTAATTGACTAAGTCAAATCTCAGACCCACGGGGGTTATGTTAGAGGCAGACAGAAAATTGAAAATGCATTTTCATTATGTTAAAGAAACGGTCAATGTCAAAATGAATTTCTTTATGAGAAGTAATCAGAATTAGATAAGGATGGAGTGCAAATGCCTGCAGTATTTAGATGGTTGCGATATTAAGGGTGATTAATTATCATCTTAAAATATCACAGGCTATCCTTGTTTCATCTGTTTGCCTGAATTGACCTCTTCTGTACCCATTATGCTTCTCTGGCTGAAATGAGCTTCTAAATGTGGAGCTGGTGCCCCACACATGCAACACTGATGAACAGAGCAGAGGGGATGGTGCTGCTTCTGGTCTGTTGGTTCCTGTCACTGTGGAAAGAAAGATCGTGGGCACTAGAGTCAGACAGACCAGAATTAAAAACCTGGAAACTCACTTCTCTTTGCCTCATTTTTCTGAGTTGTAACAGTTATTCCACTTGGTTGTCCTAAGGACTAAATGAGAAAATTAACACATTGAAAAGATGTTTGTTTGTTTTTTTAAGTACAATGCCTAATACATACTAGGAGCTCAATAAGTATTCACTTCCACCCTCGTTGTTTACACAAATGGATTTCCTTTTAGAAACCAAAACATCAGTGACTTGGGAAAGAGGGGGTGGCATTTTCTTTCCTCTGATAGTTGTAAATAAACATCCAAAGAAAGAACAGAACTCTTAGATGTGGTCCTTTTTAGGATCATTAGGAACAATGGGATGAAGTCATTGTAAGTATTTACACTGTGTAGAAATAATAAGAGTAATTTTCCCAACAAGATTTCAATGCAAGAGAGTAAAAGAATATGTTAATTGAGTGCTTCTCATAGGTCTTTGATGTTGTTTAGTTGCTAAGTCACATTCACTCTTTGCAACCCCATGGATAGACCACCAGGCTCCTCTGTCTATGGTATTTCCCAGGCAAGAATACTGGAGTGGGTTGCCATTTCCTTCTCCAGGGGTCTTTCCAACCCAGAGATCAAACCTTTACCACTGAGCCACCAGGGAAACCATCTCATGGGCCAAGTGCCATAATTTTAGCAAAATGCTTAATACTCACAACAGCCTCAAGATACAGACATCATTACAAATGGGCTTCCCAGGTGGTGCAGTGGTAAAGAATCCACCTGCCAATGCAAGAGATGTGAGTTCAATCCCTGGGTTGAGAAGATCCTCTGGAGGAGGAAATGGCTACCCACTTCAATATTTCTGCCTGGAAAATTCCATGGACAGAGGGGTCTGGCAGGCTATAGTCCATGGGGTCATAAAGAGATGGACACAGCTGAGCACACACCTTTACAATCAGGGAGAAAGAGAAACTGCTTTGTCTGGGCACCAACAATCAACAGGCCCATCAGCCCAAAGGAGTAGGTTTCCTCTCCTCTTCTAATTTTGATGGAGGAAAAAAGGGAAGCAACTCATTGATGATAAAGATGTGGAAAATAACGAATAGGACTCAGAGCCTTAAAAACACAGTAATTATAGAAGAACGAAATGATCAGCAAAATTAAACCTAACCGTCATCCGCCATATATATTAATGACTACCAAAATAGCAGCAATCAAAATTCTCGACCAGCCCAAGACAGCACAGATGACATACTTCAGAACAAAATTATAAGAATCCCAATTATCTCTGATTATGTATGCACAGTAGGAAGTTTGCAATATTGCACACAAAAGCGTTGCATGGCAACCACATTTTTTTGTTCAAATACTAAATTAGAGTCTTCAGGAAATTCTAGCTACGCAGTAATTTTCATTTAAAAATATTAAATATCAGTCACCTTTAAAAATAATTTTGGAAGGTGGCTAAACATTGGCCGCAAGCATGTTAAAAAATTAGTTGCTGGAAATATATGTCAATGACTAATAAGAGACATAGGTAAGGCATGCAGTTTTGGATTTTTTTTTTTTTTTTTTTGCATTGTATAGGAGGATCTCATGGTCTTTTGGCAGACATTCATGAAATCACTTATGCTCCTACTGATAAAACCATGGTTTAGAGCAAACACACAGTATATCTCTCTCATATCCTTCTTCATGTCATCTGATCTCAGACAGGATTGGATGTCAGCTGGGACTCTCACATTTGTTTCCAGATTGAGACCTGACCCCTTACCTGATGTCCACACAATTTCCTAATAGCTACACTCTGAAGTAATTTCGGGTTTAGTCCTAGCCAGCTCCATTATCCATCATTCCTACGCTTCCCTGAAACAGACTGGAGGTCAGGGCCTTAGACTCCGGATAAGCCAAATGATCTTAAACTCATTTCTTAATCTCTCTGCCTCAGGGATCTCATCTGTAAAATCATGAAGATGGCAAGGACACCCAGTTCACAGTGTTCCTGGGAGGATGAAGTGACCTGCCGCAAGACGAATGAGAAGGATCCTCAGATAGTGTATGCAGCATGAATGCAATTTCTGGGGGAGGAGAAAAGAAAGAACATTCCAGCAGCGAACAGAAGGTAGAACGACACAGAGACTCCTGTTGGAAATGTGGGTCACAGTTTCATGAGATGATCAGTGCATGAGTGAAGACAAAATTCTGTACAGAATTACATTCTGTATGGAATATTAAATGATACTCATGTTTGCTTTGTTCGCATTTCTCAAGGAATATTCACAGCTATTTAAGTATAACTCATGGAGCAGTTTACTTTTGCAAAATCGGCAAAAAATTAGGAATTATTTCCCCCCAAAAAAACCCAAAACAAAGCTTGGAGAGGTGAATTAACTTGCCCAAGTTAACAAAACAAAACACAAACAACAACAAAAAAGATCAGTAGTGTTCAGAAACCGAGCGTGTTCAGATCCCAAATAACTGCTTACTCAATCATGCCTCTGTAGGACACAGGGTTTGAATTTTTTTTTTTTTAAAAAAATAGGGGATGATAAAGAGAGGACTATATTTTTAACATAATAAGTGAGGTACTAACCAGAATTTTGAAATGACTGGACTGTAAACTGCATTAGGACATGTACTACAGGTGTCTCTCCAATATTTATTTAATGACTTTTTTATCACTAGACTTTAAGTCAAATAAAAGTCACAGTCAAGCTTGATTATTCCATTTGGTTTCCAGCCTATGGTAGGCATTCTATAAATGTGTTAAATTAATAAGTAGCAGAAGAGAAGTGCTAAATAAATGAATATTAAATTAAACTGAGCTGATAATTTTAAGTGAATTAGCAGAGAGATTGAACTTCCCTAGTGGCTCAGATGGTAAAGAATCTGCCTGCTATGCAGGAGACCTGGGTTCAACCCCTGGGTTGGGAAGATCCCCTGAAGAAGGGAATGGCAACCCGCTCTAGGATTCTTGCCTGGAGAATCCCACTGAAACAGGAACCTGATGGTCTACTGTCCATAAGATCACAAAGAGTCAGACACGATTGAGTGACTAACACTAAGATATGAGATAAAGATGGAATAAAGATAGATGGAAATTATTGGATATATTCTAGATCTTGGTTTGGATGGTAGATACAGGTGTGTTCATTTTGTTATTTATACAAATCATATATATGTATACACTATATATAATCTTACAATAAATAGAAATATCCCATTACATCTTTTTAAAAACAGATGAAGTTTGAAAGAGTGAACAACACCAAAGAAATCTGTACTACCACTCTAGTGCTATGAACCTGGAGTTTTGTTAACTTGACTCTTTCAATAAAAAAATAGAGGAGAAGAATATGATATTCTATTTATTTTTTAAAGTTGTGCCTTTGTTGAACCTTATAGCATTAGACATTTCTGAGTCCCTGTTATGTGTGAAAGCATTCTATGAGATCTAGCTACCTAAATATGATTATGCCACTAATTATAAAAACATGGGAGGATTACACTGGCTGTATGTCTAGAGAGATATGAGGGTAGCAAGAATCCAATGAGTAAAATTCAGTAGGGGTGAAAAGTTTGTTGCTAAGTCATGTCCAACTCTTTGCAACCCCGTGGACCATAGCCCAACAGGCTTCTCTGTCCTTGCTCTCTCCAGGCCGGAATACTGGAGTGGGCCATTCCCTTCTCCAGTGGATCTTCCTGACCCAGAGACTGAACCCGGGTCTCCTGCACTGCAGGCAGAAGTGAAGGAGAAAAGTCATCAGGAAACATTTACAGAGAACGTTGCTGTATAATCTGGGTGCCATCTTTGAAGAAGTAGATATTTTCCCAGAAGACTCTTTTCCAGGATGAAAATGCATATTTTAAATAATATTTCCTTGTTATATATGAATATGTTCTCAAACAACTTATCCTATAAATGAAACTTCTCCTTTCTCTGTTGCAATGGATTCTAAAATAAGTTCTCTTATTTATACTCAGTATTGAGTGATGATCCACAATCATCTCAGAGGCAGGTCTTTGTAGAAATCTCTCACACTTAGGCCTGAAGGCAAGAATGCTTCATTGAGATAATTTGGAGAGTTCATTTAATGTGAATTTTTATTATTGATTTATGAGGCTCTCTTGCCAGTATAAAAGAAAAGAAAGGGAAAAAACTGTGAGTATCTCTATAAAACCTACCAGCTATGAATCATCTCTACAGATCATCCCAAGTAGCCGTAGTTTGGTTAATTCTCTACAGATGCTCTGGGGCTTCCCTGGTGTCTCAGTCAGTAAAGAATCCCCCTGCAACACAGGAGACTTGAGTTCAATCCCCAAGCTGGGAAGATCCCCTGGGAAAGGAAATGGAAACCCACTCGAGTATTCTTGCCTGGGAAATCCCATGGACAGAGGAACTTGACAGGCTACAGTCCATGGGGTAGCAATGAGCCGGACACGACTTAACCACTAAACTACCACTACCACAATCCACTCCCTTAGAACAGTGATGGAAGTCATCTGGCGTTTGCCCTCAAAATTGGCAGCTTTGACTTTATTCATCCATTGAGCAAAATGTATAAGAATGTTTATATCATCCAAAATCTTTCTCTCTCCATGTCTCCTTCAAAGACGAGCAAAACCTCACTAGGTATCCACAGGCATGGTGCCTAGAGAATGCTGTGCCTCACTGTTTTCTGGTCTATAATTATTTCTGTAACCGTAGTTGCAACGCTTTTTAACACCTGTTATGTTCTTATCAATTCTCTCAGTGGACTGAAAGCTGTTAAATACCATCGTTTTCATTTTTGTTTCCCCAAGCCCCTGGAAGTCTCAATCAACATTCTTTTGAGAGCAATTTTCATAATCTTACTCCATACAAACTAATCAACACATGCAGAAAATTTTAAAATAAACAATTTTTGCCAAAGACTAATGGGTTATAGGGAAACTCATTATTTTAGTAATGGTTTCTATTTGCATTAACAAAATACAAGATTGCTGGTTTGCACTGTACTATGAACTGTTATCTACAAAAAAGAAACCAAGTTGAGCAGCATCTTTTGATCTTTTCTGACTTGAAATTAATGAGAATGGCAATTAATTAGGACTATTGTATATCGAATAAACAATATTCAAAGTGTATATTTTAATCAGATATTCAGAGTTTACTAAATATTTACTTGAAAGTCTTCATTAGGAAAGCATCCAGAGATAAACGTAGATCACAGGCTTTAAACAGAGAGAAGAAAACATTGAAACTGGTGCCAGGAGATCTGGACTTCAATATTCTTTGTTTTAAAAAACTTCAGCAAGGTATTTTATCTCTCTAGTTTTTGTTCACCCCCTCAGTCATGTATTATGTATACCTTTAACAAGTATACATATACAATATACCAGGTATTGGGCTGGGAAAATACCAATATCAGAATTTGGATACATGATTTTTATAATATTCAGTTCAGTTCAGTTCAGCCGCTCAGTCATGTCTGACTCTTTGGGACCCCATAAATTGCAGCACACCAGGCCTCCCTGTCCACCACCAACTCCCAGAGTTCACTTAAACTCACGTCCATCGAGTCGGTGATGCCATCCAGCCATCTCATCCTCTGTCATCCCCTTCTCCTCCTGCCCCCAATCCCTCCCAGCATCAGAGTTTTTTCTAATGAGTCAACTCTTTGCATGAGGTGGCCAAAGTCCTGGAGTTTCAGCTTCCCCGTCATTCCTTCCAAAGAATTCCCAGGGCTGATCTCCTTTAGGATGGACTGGTTGGATCTCCTTGCAGTCCAAGGGACTCTCAAGAGTCTTCTCCAGCACCACAGTTCAAAAGCATCAACTCTTCAGTGCTCAGCTTTCTTCACAGTCCAACTCTCACATCCATACATGACTACTGGAAAAACCCACATATCATAATTTACAGAGAATAGCATTTTCAAGGTTTATCTTATGTAATGTCATAGCACATCTATATATTTAGTAATATTATTATCTGTGCTTCATCATGGAGCAAACAGACCCAAACTAAATGACTTTCCCACTATCATGTTGATTTCATGCCAGAGCTGGGGCTCGAACTCGAGTCTCATGAAAAATAGCTCTGTTGTTTGTTTTTGATGGTATTTGTGGATGCTTTCCAAAATCTCTTTCCAAAATTTCATGTTATCTGGTCACTTATTTCATCATTCCTCTTTCCTTCTTTCCTCCCTCCCTCCCTCCCTTCCTTCT
>SJYA01002030.1:717787-731590 GCA_006410615.1 Neotragus moschatus
TAAATCACCCCTGTTTCACTTATTCACAACTTATTTGTTAGAAGCTCAGGTCTACCAACTGGGTCTCCTGCAAATTGTTTGACCTATCCTGTCTTGTTAAATCAACATTTAGACAACAAAGAGCAACAGTAATTTAAAAAACAAGCAGAAACCATGGACTGATGAGCACTAAGGACTATCTGTGTAATGCCTGGAGTCAGACCCACTAGCTCTGAGACTTTCTGACCATGGAACCAGGTGCTTTAGTTTTCTGTGCCTCAGTTATCCAATCTCTACAGTGGAAACAATAATAGCTACATTAACTACTCTTGAAAGTAAAATGGAAATAATAATAGCTACACTAACTACTCTTAAAAGTTAGAGCTGATAATAAATGGAAAGGACCAAAAACAGTACTTTATGATTCATATTGTTACCGTGTTTACTTCCTTACATTCTGTCCTGTGTTTTCCACCTGTCCTTCCAGGTCAGCTCACCATCCTGTTCCATGAACAAGTTTCGGAATGCAGTTCATGAGCTCTCTTGTCCATCAGCTTCTAGGTAGATTTGGAAATAGCAAAGCCAAACACTGATGTGAGTAGAGGGAGGGGTGGATACTTATCCTCTTCTTAAAAAGTCACTGTTTAGTTGTGACCCGTGGTCTCAATATAAGCTTCAGTCAGGCAACTCCCTTGAGTAAGTTCCTACAACTTTCCACTGGCCTTTTCTAGAAGTGAAAAGAGTTTCCAATCTTACTTTCCCAGAATTTTATTATACCAGAGTTTTATTAACTCTTCTTGGAGTTTCTCCAAGTTTGCCCAGAACTTTGTCAATGACAGTATTATTAAATATTTCTCAATTAACTTGGTTGAGAGTGGTATCTATTCCTTGACAAGATTCTGACTGACATACATTCTATAAGTAAAGATTTTCAGTATTTAATACATTCATTTATTCATTCACCAAATATTTATCGAACATTTCTGTCAAACTCTGTTAGAGGTTCTGATTTTGACAATAAAGTTGTCCACATCCTTTCTTTTCCCAAAGATGAAAGGTTGGTTGTTCAGTTGCTAAGTCATGGTACCATATAGGACTGCAGTTGCCCCATGGCCTGCAGCATGGCAGGCTTCTCTTTCCTTCACTGATTCTGAGTTTGCTCAACTTCATGTCCATTGAGTTGGCGATGCTGTCTAACTAAAGACACAAGACTTACAAAAAAATTTTTCAATAATGTTTTTATAGCAAATATACACAGTAACCAATGCTGTCTCAGAGAATAATGTGAAGACAAACATATAAATGAGAAATATTGATGTGATGGATAAAAAGCATAATGGAGATGTGGACAGAATATCATGGGGACGGTAGGACTGGGACTGATTGATTCTGGGGGTGAGAGGATGTGATAGAGTTGGAAGAGAAGGATTTTATCAGACAGCGAAGTGGAAGCATTCCTTTGCAACAGGAACAGCATGGGGCAAATGGGAATGATATGTTCAGGAGTTGGTAAGAAAATCACACACCTGCAGAGTACAGTGTTGGCAAGACGGGAAGTCGTGTGAAAATTTGTTGAGAAAAGGTTGAGGACATTTAATAAATAATTGAGCATTGTGTGAGCATCAGAAGCTAAGTTAGGTGCTAGAGGTATAACAATGACAAGAAAAATATGACCCCTGGCCTCCCTGACCTATAGTCTAGGGGATGAGAGCAAGCAAAAGAATCAATGCAAAGAGTTAAGCAAACATCAAGAACCAATGTTACAGATGATAATCTTTCTTTGAATAAAATAACTAGAACTAACTTCAAACTCGATGGGATGGTTTAGAGATGTCTCTGAAGAAGGCTACACTTGTCCCAGGGTCTCTAAGGAGAAAGCATCATCCATGGCAATAACTGGGAAAGGATGCTCTCAAAGAGAAGGGATGAGATTCCTACCACTGTCTCCCCAGTTCCTAGAAAAGTCTGACACATAGGAAGAGCCCGGGAAGTACCTGCCAAATGTGGACCATTAGCTGACTATCATCTTTCTGGTACTCTGATTCAAATGTAATATCAAATAAATGTGTTGATTCCAAGTAAGTAAGAGTGCTCCTTCCTACACCCATTTGAACATATTCATCACTTTATGAAATTGTACAGCCTCCAAAAATATCTACTGAATTAAATTTAATGCCCAAGGTTATTTACCTGTACTGGTTTCCTAGGACAGCTGTGATAAAGTACCACAAACCAGGTGGCTTAAACAGCAGGATTTATTTTCTCACAGTTCTGGAAGCCAAATGTCTGAAATCAGGATGTCCGCCAGGTTGGTTTCTACTGGAGTCTCTGAGAGAGAACTTGGTCCACGCTTCTCTTCTGGTTTCTGGTGATTGTTGGCCATCTTTGCCATCCCTTGGTTTTTACAATAATAGCTGCGTCAAATCAATTTCTGCCTCCACCTTCACGTGGGTTCTTCCTGTGTCCATGTTTCACCTGTGTTCAAATTTCCCTCTCATAAGGACAACAGTGGTTGTATGAGGCTCCACCCTAAACTAGTAGGGCCATTCTTTAGCTTGATTACATCAGAAAGGGCTTTATTTCAAAGTAGGGTCAGGTTCACAAGTACCATGGAATAGGACTTCAACACATAGTGGTCTTTTTTTTTTTTTTTTTTTTTTTTGTGAGGAGGAGACACAATTTGACCCATAATATCACCCTTTCAAATGGCTCCAGTATGGCATGGGTGAAAATTTTGATAATCAAAGGGTACTTTTAAAAGATATGTCTTTTTATTTCCACCCCCCTTTTTTAATCCACTTGAGTGAAGACCATATTTCCTCCCCTTGCCCCATGCTAACATTTTGCACAGCTGGTCTTCATTAAAAATTCATCTCCTAAAAATAGTTCAAGAATTTTATTTGTGGAAGGAGACTGTTCTGGTACCATAGTTAGAAATGCCAGTCTCCTTCCCTGCCCTGATGAATCGGACACCCTCCCATGATGAAGGACACCCTCCCGCTGCGTCCTGTCCCAAAATTAATGCAGAGCTCTAAGCCCCTCGGGCTTGCTTGTATTTCCAAGTGGCGTCACATTCAGAATGGCGGGGTTCACTCTGGTGACACCCATCTCTATATGAGGGTATTCCTTTCCCTTTTTCCCTTTTGCTTAAGCAAAGGAAGCTGCTAGAGGAGAATCTGAGCCCTTGATCATCCATAACTGCTCACTTACAAGTAAAATGAGGGCTTCCCTGGTGACTCGGCTGGTAATCTGCCTGCAATGCAGGAGACCTGGGTTTGATCCCTGGGTTGGGAAGATATCCTGGAGAAAGGAACCACTATTCACTCCAGTATTCTGGCCTGGAGAATTCGATGGACTGTATAGTCCATGGGGTCACAAAGAGTTAGACAGGACTGAGCGACTTTCACATTTTCTACGGTGAAGACTCTCTAGGCCATCAGGGTGCTCTAAGCTGATGGAGGGAATTCCAGCTGTAGGCAGCAGAGGAGGCAACTGTCAAAAGGATCTCATGTGGTGTTTAATCTCCTTTTTCTCCTCTGGTATCAGTAGAACCAGATCTGGTTAACTAGGAGACTGCCGACTGCATTCTTTTGTAGAAGGGTTTTTTGTTTTTGTTTTTCTATCTCACTCCAACATAGCTCTTTATTATGCAAATGAGCATTGTGGACTTTCCTTGGTTTGTTTCTGTTTCAGCTAAATTAAAGAATATGTTGGCAGGAGCTGCCTCCTTCCAGTAGTCTTATGCTGCTGATTAATCACACATAATGGGCAGGCAGTGCGCAGGATAAGGCAATTTCATACCAATCACAACCCGTTATTTAAGATCCTTTTGACACATGGCCTCATTTTATCATGATGCCCTTGGGGTAGGAGGGGAGGAGCAAGAAATACAGAAAGAGACGGGAAGATGAAAGGAAGGGGTACAGAGAAGGTAGAGAGGAGGAGATGGCGGGGAGGGAGGCAGAAAAATAATGCAGAGTTAAAGGAATATGAGGGGAAAAGGAAGATGTTGCATGAATTTGGAGGAGTACGGTAATGAGATAACCCCTTCATTCAATCATTCAACAAGCAGCACCACCCTGTGGACGCCAGGTCTGTAAAGCCTGAAACAAGTGCATAGATCTGACAGAGAAGACAAATGAAGGTGATGCGTGGGGACCACTAATGCGATCCTTGGAAGCGTAGAAAGACTCCCTCACTGAGCTCCAGTGCAGAGATCAGAGGAAGGTTCCCGGCACAAGAGCCATCTGAAATACATTCTCCTAGGACAAGAAAGAAGCACCACTTTGCAGGCTAAGAAGAGCTCACGTGAGTCCATATTTGCTGTGCCAGACACTAGGCTCAGAGCGTCTGTACATTGTCCAGTTCTCATGAAACAGCCGTTTGAGTTTGGCTTATCATCCCCAGATGAGACACAGAGCGTTTAAGCAACTCATCTAATGTCACACAGCTTGTACATCACAGAGTAACACAGAAACAATCCAGGTCCGGATGACTTCCCAACCCGGCTTCTTCATCGGTGTTCTTTCCAGGATCTTCTCTAGTTTAGAGTGAACTAAACTTTTTTGTGAGAAAGTCAGGTCAGTGAGCTGGCACTTTGGGGGATTCCAACCATAGATTCTAGGGGAGCAGGGCACTCAGAGTAATTGCACATGAAATCAGCAATAAGGGTATGATGTCTGGAGCACGGCACCTGCGCTTCCACAGTCTGTGAAAGTGAAAGTGTTAGTCACACAGCTGTGTCCAACTCATTGTGACCCCGTGGACTATAGCCCGCCAGGCTCCTCTGTCCATGGAACATTCCAGGCGAGAATACCGGAGTGGGTTCCTGTTCCAAAAGCCTAACCGGAGGCTTGTCTTCCCACCATTAACACCTGTGCCAGTTTCCACCCCAAGAAACAGGTTCAAATCTTGTTCATCACCTTCTCAGAAATATCAGATGTCTTGGAGCTCATCGGGTGGGAGTAGCTGCAGGGGAGGAATTTCCAAGAGTGATGGAGTGTGACAGCGGAAGCCCTCGTCACCTGGCGTTCACCACGGGGTCTCTTCATTGCGTCTTTTCGTTCTAATCCCTCTTCACTCCAATCACTTAGAAAGTATCCCCAAGATTTCCCATCCCTGAGCTCACACTTCCTTTCCCAGAATTATTTTTTCCTCCACTTTTCCTCTGCTAATGACACTTGCCTCCTCTTTCAACCTTACATCCACTTATCTCCGCCTTTTGGGGGCCTTTCATCCCCCAGGACTTAGGAAGGTGTCCAGCGGGTGGACCAGAAGTGAACGCAGGGGAGGAAGAGGAGTCGGGAGAAGGGGAGAAGCAGCAAGAAAAGACTCCGATGAAAAAGACAATGGTGCCATTAACTAGTATTGTGAATGTTTCACTTTGCTTTATGTTTTTTTTTCTTTTTCTTTCTCATAGTACAAGAAATTCTGAGCTAGAGAGTCCAGGCCTGGTGCAACAAACCACCAGTCAGTCCTGGACTCAGAAGCCTCTGTTGTGGTGTATTCACTATACTCAATATGCAGCTTTGGCCTGTACAGAAATCCTTTGAAATATTAATAGAGCAATTTTCTGCTGGAAGTCTTCCAGGGAGACCCAAGCAGCATCTGTCTGCATCTCCCTCCCCATCCCCAGCTTCCTGATGCTGTCCCCCACCTCCCCTTCCCTGGCTAGTCCAGCCTTGATGCACCTGTCCCCTCACATGGCCTTACTCTCAAATCGGCTATGGTCCAGCTGAATTCCTCTACTCTCTCTCATTTCTCATCTATGTTACATCTAATTTCTTAACAGCATTAAGTTGCCATTCTCACTTCTCGACCTCTTGTCTACGAAAAAAAAAAAAAAACTAAGAGTTATCCTTTATTTAGAGAGATCCAGAAAGTGTCATATCTAATCGTTCACCTGTTCCAAAGAATACTCACTCTTGGCACAGTAAGGGCATGTCTTCTAATAAGAAACTTAAAAAAATTAAAAAAAGGAAACTTAGACTATCTAATGGTTCAAGGCCCACGCAATACTGTGTAATGCTGGCCAAAATTCTGAGTTCTACTCGTATTTCTTTACAAATGACATGTGAACTGAAAATTAGGTACTTTAAAACTTTTATATATGAATTCTTGTCTCTGATTAATGCTCACTGGATTATTAACACTATTTAAAATTTTCCATTGTAGAAAGGGATCTTGGTTTCTTTTTTTTCTCTTTCTCTCCTTCCTTCCTCTCTTCTTCCTCTTCCTGGCTTACATTTTATCATTTTGGCCATTCTGATATTAGATTTCAAAATCAGTTCTATTGAACCTAGAAATGGTACACTGTTTTCTATAAATATTTGCCTATCAGAGCCAGGCAATGCCTCATTATGCTTTGCTAAGGACTATGGTTCTTTGAATTATTCAGCGTTCTGCATCAGTGTTTACTTGTCTTGGTTGAATAATATCGTTGTTTGCTATTTATTTGTCTTTTGGTTTTCTATTCTAGCAATTGTATGAGTGCACAAATATCTAAGATCACAAAATCTGCATTAATGAATGTCAGTCTTGAAGATTTGTTGTGAAACACATAGGAGTAGCAACAAAAATGTATTACCTATAAACCGTCTATAAAAGCCAATTACTTTTTACATTTGAAAAGAAACCTTATTAAAAACAAAATCAAATTCTAGACATTTTGGCATGGTTGGCAAATAGAAAATTTCTATCACTAACGTAAGCCAGAATTACATTTTATTTTTCTAGAAACTTCCTCAAACCATTAGAAAGATGTGACAGCCATTTTCTAGGACCATCACCCATTGAAATCACAAAGTTCATGTTGCTTAATTCTTTTGTCTAATCTGAGTATAAATTTCTTCATTTTGTAATGGGAAAGTCAGACTCATTATAAGAATCATTCTCTTTCACAGTCCTCTGGCTTTAATCAGTAATTAAATCTTCATTAGGAATCTGTAATATACTGTAGGTGGATTTTATATGGCTCATACTTAATACAAATTTGTTCATTTTCATTGTTCTGAATTTCTTAAAAATTTAATGAGAATTCTGATGATTTTTTTTTTAGCATTAATTTTCCTTTTCTTAAGAGGCTTTGGTATTTTTATTTTTCAGTTCAGTTCAGCCACTCAGTCGTGTCCGACTCTTTGTGACCCCATGAATTGCAGCATGCCAGGCCTCCCTGTCCATCACCAACTCCTGGAGTTCACTCAGACTCACGTCCATCGAGTCGGTGATGCCATCCAGCCATCTCATCCTCTGTCGTCCCCTTTTCCTCCTGCCNCTAGTGGTTTTCCCTACTTTCTTCAATTTAAGTCTGAATTTGGCAATAAGGAGCTCATGATCTGAGCCACAGTCAACTCCTACTCTTGTTTTTGCTGACTGTATATAGCTTCTCCATCTTTAGCTGCAAAGAATATAATCAATCTGATTTTGGTGTTGACCATCTGGTAATGTCCATGCGTAGAATCTTCTCTTGTGTTGTTGGAAGAGAGTATTTGCTATGACCAGTGCATTCTCTTAGCAAAACTCTATTAGCCTTTGCCCTGTTTCATTCCATATTCCAAGGCTAAATTTGCCTGTTACTTTATAATAATTAATTTTATAATAATACTCTATTATTTACTTTATTGAATGTCTTAATAAATTATTAGTGTTGGTAGAATGCAGACTGTAAAAATGCGAGAATTGCTGCTTCTATATGAACTTTACTCTATATGCACTTTTTGAGGAATGGAAAAGAATGGACCTGTGGTTTTTATATGCTCATTATTTTAAGGCAATCTCTGCTTCCAGTCCTCTTTGAAGCAGACAATGTCTGGTCCATATGGACAGCAATGGATCCTGCCCGACCTTCTCTGATAGGAATACATGTGTATCAGGAACAAAATGGAGAAAACTCAAGAAAGTCCTGATCCATATATTTTCCAGATTCTGGGAAGACAACTCTGGTGAAAAACGGGATTGAGTAGTACACTTACATCAGGCACTTCTTCCTTCTACTGGAGTCCCATAAGGAAGCTTAGGGACTGACTGACTGTGCCTTTTGCTTGGGAAATAACCCAATACTTAAAGAGGAAACATTGTGGGCTTCAAAGGAAAGTAAAATGACTGGGTTGATTTTGGATAAAACTTATCTGGATTTATTGCTTTAACATCTAACTTTATTTATTGTCAACTATCACAACTGACTCATTGGAAAAGACCCTGATGCTGGGAAAGATTGAAGGCAGGAAGAGAAGGGGATGACAGAGGATGAAATGGTTGAATGGCATCACCTACTTGATGAACATAAGTTTAAGCAAGTTCCAGGAGCTGGTGATGGACAGGGAAGCCTGGCATGCTGCAGTCCATGGGCTCACAAAGAGTCAGACTGAACTGAGTGACTGAGCAACTGAGCTGAACTGAACTGAATTTATGCTAAGGCTTGTAACACAACAGATTTAAAAATGAGTGCTTTTCTTTTTTCTTCCTCACTCACTTCTGTCCTCCCAGAGGCAAACTCTTCCCCTACTTTTAGTTTCATTTTTCATATACTGGCTTTATTTTTCATTTCAATCAGTTTACCCATCACTTAAGAATCTTAGCTCATTTACATTGCCTCTTGCACACCCTGATACCTCTCTGTCGTCTCTCTGTCTGTCTGTCTGTCTGTTTGTCTCTCTCTCTCTCTCTCTCTCTATATATATATATATATATATATACATATATATGTATATGTTAGGTAGTTAGAATAGGGAAAAGGAGTCCAAAATGGTGGTGGCTAAAAGACAAGGAAGAGAAAAGTCCCTGAAAATAGAACAGAGGAAGGTCAAAGGAAGGTCCGAGGACCAGCGTGAGGACTGCAGGTAGAACAGCACTCCTGACTAAGCCCAGTTTGCATAGGGCAGGTCCTTGAGGAAGAAAAATATAAAAAGAGGAGCCAAAGGGCCCTCTCTCTCTGTCTCTCCCATGCACTGGGGAGCTCTTTTCTTCGTATGTTTGGATTGATGTGCCCTCATGCCTCAAAGATGAATTTTCCTGCTATCTTCTAAATAAAAGAGAGCTGCAACACTGAGCTGTAACACTGATTTGTCTAAGAGCTATAACATGGTCCATTCGAGACCTGAGAGCTATAACACGGTCTGTCCAAGACCCGAGAGCTGTGACACGCTGAGGGGGCTTTAATGTCCATCACTCCAAATCTTTGTTGTGATGAGACAAGAACAAAGAACCATACACTCGCCTGCCATATGTATGTGTGTGTGTGTGTGTGTGTGTGTGTGTGTATATATATATCTCAGAGAAGGCAATGGCACCCCACTCCAGTACTCTTGCCTGGAAAATCCCATGGACAGAGGAGCCTGGTAGGCTGCAGTCCATGTGGTTGCTAAGAGTCGGACACAACTAAGCGACTTCACTTTCACTTTTCACTTTCATGCATTGGAGAAGGAAATGGCAACCCACTCCTGTTTTCTTGCCTGGAGAACCCCAGGGACGGGAGAGCCTGGTGGGCTGCCGTCTGTGGGGTCGCACAGAGTCGGACACGACTGAAGCGACTTAGCAGTATGTATATATATATATGTGTGTGTGTGTGTGTGTATTTCAACAGCCTTAAAAACGTGCTTGCTGATTTCAGCATTCTGTTTATGAAAATATTTTCTGCTGTGTCAAGTAGTACACCATAGTTAAATTTCTCTTCTTGTGCAACTATTGCATTATCTCTGAAGAAAATAATCACTTCACTTTTTTGATCTTAGATTTATTCAACATCTAAGCCTTTCAACATGCTCTAGGAATTTATAAAACATCTTTTCTATCTACTTCCCCTCCAGTCTAAACAGCTGACTACTTTAGCATTTCATTTTTCCCTCAGAATACATAATTTCCAGATTATGAAATTCCTCTGAAGATCTAGCATTAATAGGAGTTCCCAGGTGGTGCTAGTGGTGAAGAGTCTGCCTCCCGGTGCGGGAGACAGCAGAGACAGGTTCCAGTCCCTGGGTCGGGAAGGAACTGGCAGGAGGAGGAAATGGCAACCCACTCCAGCCCACTCCAGTATTCTTGCTGGGAGTATCCCATGGACAGAGGAGCTTGGCAGGGCTACAGAGTCAGACATGACTGAACATCTGAGCACAGCACAGCGCTCAAGTGTCCTTGGACTCATTTTTCCCTGATTTCAGGTGGTTGTATCCTGTACCCTCTATGAAGCTGGTCCACTCCTTCACTCTGCACTAAAAACTCTATTTCTGTAACTTTCTCTCAACCAATTTCCAGGCCCTCCATTCTTTGTGACCTGTGTCCTTTGAGGATTTCCAGACCCTCTATCAACCTAGTCTTTGTCCTCTAGATGCACTTATGTCAAGGTCCTTTTTAAAAGGAAGTGCTCTGAATTGGATCCAGGTGCTTTTGTATTAAGATAAGGAGCTGGGTTTCCTTTCTTAAAAGTGATTGAGAGACTTTGAAGGGAGGACAATAAGCAGATTTGCATCCTGTAATGTCACTTTTGCAATACAATGGAGACTGGCCTGGAGGGGACCCAGTTAGTGCAAGAAAGGGACCAGTTTCATAGTCATTGAATCAATGTTGACTAGAGATGATGAGACTTTTAAAACAGACCTTGACAGTGGAGACATCCTCCTCTTTTAAAGGATCCTAGCATTGGAGAAGGAAATGGCAACGCACTCCAGTATTCTTGCCTGGAGAATTCCAGGGACAAAGGAGCTTAGTGGGCTGCCATCTATGGGGTCTCACAGAGTTGGACACGATTGAAGCGATTTAGTAGCAGCAGCAGCAACCTACCCCCTCTCGTTGTCTTATACTGTTTTTCACCTTTTGCTAACTGAGGTCTTTTAATTTTGATATTCATGTTATTAATGCCTGAATCTCTCATTTAATATGAACTAATACAAACAAGAACCATAAAGGAAGTTATAGAAGGAAATCTCCCAGTACTGTGAGTGATATCATTTGGGAGCTGATGACTCTTTTATATCTTGGTAAAATTGTGACTAAGCAGGATTCCATGGGGCCTTGGAGGATGGGGGAAACAAGCCTTCCCCCATATCCTTTGCTGTAGCTCCTCTCTGAAGTACCTAGATAAGTTCTTGATGAACATTTCCTGAGTTGTTTTGCAAATGTAAAACAATCTCCTCCTCTCCAACAAATGGGCTTCCCAGGTGACTCAGTGGGAAAGAATCCACCTGCCAATGCAGGAGAAGTGGGTTCAATCCCTGAGTTGAGAAGATCCCCTGGAGAAGGAAGTGGCAACCTGCTCCAGTCTCTTGCCTGGGGAATTCCAAGGGTAGAGGAGCCTAGTAGGCTGCAGTCCATGATGTCACAAAAAGTCAGACACGACTGAGCACACATGCATTACTACTACTATTGTAGTCAAAAGGAGGATATCTGTCTGTAGGAGTCCCAGCACAGGCTGAGCAGAATTTATGTAAAGCAAAATCTCCTATAATAAGTGGCACCATTTGCTAGCATGTCCGAAAAGAATTTACAATCATTTGGGGTTTGAGGTTCAGCCCTTCTTCTCGTTTGTTCTTTTCCCAATTCTCTCTCTCTGTCCCTCTTACTCAAAAAATTGACCCCTTCTCCAGTTCTGGCTTCAATGCAAACACTTCTCTGTTGGGAACTCAACTAATATAGCAAAACCATTACCTATATAGTCCAGAAGTCAAGACATTTATCTAAGTTCTCCTTAATGATGCAACAAAATTAGACACCATAATGACCAATTCAGACGTGCATTTGCAAGACCTCTCACATGCTTAAAAGATATAAGAGAAAGAGCTATATCACAGGCTAACAGAAGGATGTTACTGATTTATTCTAAAAGAAAAATTCCTGGGGATTTCCTATAGCAATTATGTACCTATAAAATCAGAGCTGCAGTTTGCAGTGCTTGACAGACATTGAGTGAGACAATCCATAACCTAGGGGGAAAAAGGTTGAGTAGATTTCACCAATGAAAGCAGACAATACGGGTTAGATATTCTGATGAATTTAGAATAAAACAGTTTGCCATAAAGTAGTTTCCTGTATCCCTCTTTGTTTTAAAAAATGGTATACAACTGTCAAAATGAAAAAGTACAGTGTTTGAAGTGACTAGTCATGTGACATAGGAAATTTCTCTAAATATGTCGTTACCTTCTGAGGAATATAGAAAATATTTACATAATAAGTGTTAGAAACGCCGCGGAGAGAAGAACCACACCTAGGGACCCTTGATCAAGGTCTTTATTGGGCGGTTGCTCTCAGGCAGAACTCCTGGGGGTAGACGAGCAAAGAAAGGGAGTCTGTGAGGTATGTGGGGTGGGGATGGGGCTTTATAGCCGGGGTCGTTGCTCAAGCTGGATCCTTTCCAAATAAAGTGAAAAGTGTGAGCTGCAACGGTGGTTGGCGGCCAAGGGCTCAGTGTCAGCGCTTGATTGGGCCAGGTCATGGGGTTGGTTTCCAGAATGTTGGTCCGCCCCTAGTTCGTTTTCAGTGGCGCGGGGGCTTTTCTGTCTTGGATCCCTTTGCCCGGACCTCACAATAAGTTAGTTAAAATAANAGTGAAAAGTGTGAGCTGCAACGGTGGTTGGCGGCCAAGGGCTCAGTGTCAGCGCTTGATTGGGCCAGGTCATGGGGTTGGTTTCCAGAATGTTGGTCCGCCCCTAGTTCGTTTTCAGTGGCGCGGGGGCTTTTCTGTCTTGGATCCCTTTGCCCGGACCTCACAATAAGTTAGTTAAAATAATGAAACATGTTAATATAATAAAATGCAACGTGTTAATACTCATATATATTTGCATGCAGATTATATGAAAATCTCAAGATGTCATCAACACTCAAGATGTCATCACCACATCACCAAGATGTCATCAACACTTATTGAGTGAAAGTGAAATACAAGAATCAACTTTATATGTCTCCTGAATGTTAATGCATTATTATTGCTTTTATTTGATGCTCAGTTCAGTTCAGTTCAGTTGCTCAGTCATGTCCAACTGTTTGCAACCCCATGAATCACAGTACGCCAGGCTTCCCTGTCCATCACCAACTCTCAGAGTTCACTCAGACTCACATTCGTTGAGTGATGCCATCGCATGAGGTGGCCAAAGTACTGGAGTTTCAGCTTCAGCATCATTCCCTGCAAAGATTCCCAGGGCTGATCTCCTTCAGAATAGACTGGTTGGATTTCCCTGAAGTCCAAGGGACTCTCAAGAGTCTTCTCCAACACCACAGTTCAAAAGCATCAATTCTTTGGTGCTCAACTTTCTTCACAGTCCAACTCTCACATCCATACAATATCGTGGGAAAAGCAAGAGAGTTCCAGAAAAACATCTATTTCTGTTTTATTGACTATGCCAAAGCCTTTGACTGTGTGGATCACAATAAACTGTGGAAAATTCTGAAAGAGATGGGAATACCAGACCACCTGACCTGCCTCTTGAGAAACCTATATGCAGGTCAGGAAGTAACAGTCAGAACTGGACATGGAACAACAGGCTGATTCCAAATAGGAAAAGGAGTACGTCAAGGCTGTATATTGTCACCCTGCTTATTTAACTTATATGCAGAGTACATCTTGAGAAATGCTGGGCTGGAAGAAACACAAGCTGCACTCAAGATTGCTGGGAGAACTATCAATAACCTCAGATATGCAGATGACACCACCCTTATGGCAGAAAGTGAAGAAGAACTAAAAAGCCTCTTGATGAAAGTGAAAGAGGAGAGTGAAAAAGTTGGCTTAAAGCTCAACATTCAGAAATCGAATATCATGGCATCTAGTCCCATCACTTCATGGGAAATAGATTGGGTAACAGTGGAAACAGTGTCAGACTTTATTTTTCTGGGCTCCAAAATCAC
>SJYA01002030.1:733517-774284 GCA_006410615.1 Neotragus moschatus
AGACTTTTATATTTTGTGGCTCCAAAATCACTGCAGATGGTGATTACAGCCATGAAATTAAAAGATGCTTACTCCTTGGAAAGAAAGTTATGACCAACCTAGATAGCATATTGAAAAGCAGAGACATTACTTTGCCAACAAAGGTTCATCTAGTCAAGGCTACAGTTTTTCTTGTGGTCATGTATGGATGTGAGGGTTGGACAGTGAAGGCTGAGCACTGAAGAATTGATACTTTTGAACTGTGGTGTTGGAGAAGACTCTTGAGAGTCCCTTGGACTGCAAGGAGATCCAACCAGTCCATTCTAAAGGCGATCAGCCCTGGTGTTCTTTAGAAGGAATGATGCTAAAGCTGAAACTCCAGTACTTTGGCCATCTCATGCGAAGAGTTGACTCACTGGAAAAGACTCTGATGCTGGGAGGGATTGGGGGCAGGAGGAAAAGGGGACAACAGAGGATGAGATGGCGGATGGCATCACGGACTCGATGGACGTGAGTTTGAGTGAACTCTGGGAGTTGGTGATGTACAGGGAGGCCTGGCGTGCTGCAATTCATAGGGTCCCAAAGAGTCGGACTGAGCGACTGAACTGAACTGAACTGATACTAATCATACTAAGTCTCAATAACATATAAAGGCAACTCTGAGGATGGAAAACTCTAAGTCCATCATTGCTTACAAGATAACTGACTTGTTCAGAAACCACACATTAATTTATGGCACCCACATGGGTCTAAAGAAAGAAAAACTGTAGTTTTGTAGAGAAACAAAGCCAATCTGTCCCATGTTTTCATTTCGGTGTGTTTAAACTAATCTATCTTTCCTCCATTAAGAAATAATTACTATAATACCCTTGTGCAAAAGATTATAGGTAATATGAATTCTATTGGAGTCCAAACGCGAGTGGACTGCTTACTTTCCCTACTTACTTTCTTTCCCCGGGATTAAGTGAGAATGTCGCTATTTGGTATTCAGGGTAAGAAGTTCAGAGGAAGGATGGATTTTAAACTATTTATTTCCTTAAACCTTCACATCTAGTTGCAGTAAGCCTCAGCTATTTGCCCTTCTTCTTGTTTCAATGCAATTCTATATCTTTAAAGACACACATAAGGAAACTTAGAAGAGTAATGGGTCCTCCCTTTTGCAGCTGAGTATAATTACACAACTGTAAACACTGCCATAAAGCTCTGAGTCCATCTGGTTCTGTGGGTCTTTCTCTAATGGTGGAGACATCTATCAAATCAGAGTCTTCCTTTGTGTGTTTCTGAGAACTGAGAACATTTAATAAACCCCACCACTGTCTTAAAACAGCAACAATTTCGAGATTAGAGTTTACTCGCCTAAACAAAAGACCAATGCAAAGGAACATTGAGGTTTCCAAATAGCTGTTCTTACAGCAGTTTATCTTTTATAAGAGTGATCAGAAGTAATGGAGTCCTGTGGTTTTCCTCAATTTATTAGATACAATTGAGTTATAAACCTAGTCTATGGCAAGGGAATTTTATCTCTGACTAAAACACTGGCAAAGTAATATAGCTGAAGTAGGATTTAAAATGGAAATTATTCATATTAAGGCTATAAGGCTGGTTCCTCAGGAAATGATTAAAAAGATATCTTGTGACTTAAGGAATAAATTTAAGGCTATGCCATTGTTCCCAGCCTTTGATGGGCATACTATTCATTAACACTTTTCTATTTATAAACTTTAATAAGTATCTTAGATCCATTTCACTCGTTCACTCATCTGTTCAACATTAATGGGAAATCTTGTAGCTTCTGTGTCATGTTGCTGAGGGTGTAAAGGTATGAAGATAAAATTTCTGTCCCCAGGGGGAGTTATAGAACATCTGTAAACATGCCTTTTCAAAAGATTGTTTTAAGAGGGGAGCAACTGCTATGGAGAATATAAAGGATGCCAGAGAAAGTGGATTCTAACTCTGGAAGAAATCATAGGAGGCTTCCTAGAGAAGGCACTTTGTAGACCATGCCTTAAACATGTCTAATGAAAGCAAGGAGAATGCACTATTCAGATAAATGATTGTAGCTTCTCTAACACTTTCACATTTCAGGGCTTTGCACAATAGGCTTATTTTTTTCCCACTTTACTTCCGTGATCCACTTCACCCACAGCTCAGTTGGAAGCTATGATAAAGCTTCACATATAGCCTAGGAACCAGGCATCTCTGGTCATTTTCTTCTCCTTGGAGTCCCTTGCATGCTGCCCTGGCCCCTGACAAGTGGTTTTAGAGGCTGATCCTAACAGTGGCACCCCTCACTTCTCTTGGAATCATGTTGTCCCAGGCTTCCTGCTGTGGCTTATATAGAAACAAAAGGCTAGAGCTGGTGGTTTGGTATTGGTTCCAGGGAAAGAAGGGTTACTAGTTGTTCAAATGCTCTGGTAGTACTTCCAGAATGGATGGGCAATTCAAAGACAGGAAACAGGATTTGCAGAAACACAGAGAAGGAGAGCATTGCCTGGTCAAGGAGGAGTGAAATGGAGGCAGACAGAACCAGGACTTTAAAAATGACATTAACGTTGGCTTTGTAAATGAGCTTTGATTTTGTTATGCAAGCATTGAGGGGTCAATAAAAATGTTAATAGAGGAATAATGGGATCATATTTTCATTTATAGAAGGACAATCTGATGACAACATGGAGGGGAGATTGGAAAATAATAAAGTGACTTGGCATGGGATAGACTTTATAGAGAAGCATACTTAAGGAATAATGTAATTTTTGTACTGTTGGATCTCACTATATATTTGGAGACTTGAATTTGTGCAGGACTGTGAATGTTCAAAGTACTGTCCCACTGATCATTTTTTATCTTCATGTTAAGAGTGTGATAAATAGAAGAGACCATCCTCTTTTACAGAGGAAAAAGTTCAGGTTTAGTGGAATTAATAACATTTTGCCTTAGACAACTCACCTAAGAGAAGACAGAGAAGAGATTAAACCCAAGTCTTCTTTCTTGCAGTTATAAACTTAAAGCAATCCTTGGGACAACAATGCCTCAGGAACCCACAAGCCATTTCATGTATGCCAAGCAGAGTCACATCTGGTCTCTAGAATTTTGATGCCTCAGAGAGAAATTCCAGGAATGTATCAAAGGGTCCATTCTTTCTCAGATGGTTAAAACTCTTATAGAACTTTCTGGTGGCATTTTCCTGACACATTCTCATTTTCTTAATTATCCTTTGGTTGTAGTCATTGACTGAACCATGAATTGGCCATCAATGAATGAACTGGCCACAAGTAAAAATGGGCTTCCCAGGTGATGCTGGTGGTAAAGAATCTGCCTGCCAATGCAAGAGACACAGGTTCGACTCCTAGGGCTGGCAGAAAAAAATGACAACCCACTCCAGTACTCTTGCCTGGAGAATCCCATAGACAGAGGAGCCTGGTGAGCTACAGCCCATGGGGTGACAAAGAGTTGGACACAACTGAGAGTCTGTGCACATAAAATGAAAACACAAATAAAAGTCATAATCACTTGTATATTAATACATTTGAGAGTTTATTGGCCTGAAAAGTGGAAAAGGAAGGGGAGTTAATCAAATTAGAAACAAGCAAAAATACAGATCTGAGTCCACAAGAGAAGCCTAATTAGTCCTTGTTTTGTAGTTTCTCGGGACATGCTGTAGGAGACTGTGATAGTTCCTCATCCACCTTATAAAACCTCCTGATCACGTCAGGGGCCAGTGAAGACAAATTTCTTTGGAGCATCCAGGTTACAACCACTGGAAACTTTCCCAAGAACTAATTTTTTTCTGGGACCAAACGCAAACATAATGGTTAAGGTGGGAACCACTGGAAGCGCTTCCTGTAATTAGAACAAGATAAGCCCACTCCACCATGCTATTCATGATTAAGAGAAAATAGTTCATGCAATGAAAAAAAAAATAAGTGGAAGGTATATAAAAACTCATTACAATGATCACAGTCTGTAAATGGCATGATTACATGACTAAAATGCAACATTAAGAGAACAAACTGGGAAATTTCAGTAAGATAGTTGAATATAAAATGAATACCCAGAAATCCATAGCCGTCACATATAAAATGTGCCAGGAAGAATATAGAGTAGAAAACAAGACCTCATTGATGACAGCAAAAAAGTATTATGTTAAAAAAAAAAAAATCCTTGTAGGATAACCTCTCTGTATTCTGAGATAAGGAAACTGAGATGCTTAAATGCAACATTATTTATTGAATGGCAGCATTCTTCCAGAATTTGCTAAATTCTTGATATAGAGGGAACTAGTTCATTCATTTATTGACCTTTTCCTGAGCTGCCTTATGGACCATCCTCTAAAAGTTGCCTCATTTACTTTAAACTGCATCTCCCCTGCCTGAATCAGGAGCAAGACAGCAATTTTAAGAAAATGGAAAACTCTTTCATGTCTAACTTCATGCCCGTGTAAATTTCTTAGAACACTTTTATTGGAGAAATTCATTTGGCTGAAAGAGAAAAGATGAGACGAGATAAAATGTGGTGTTGGGATAAGTAAATTGAAGCTATTATATTTTCTATTCCCATAGCATCATTCCAGCATTAATAGATCCCTGACCTCAAAAACTGGGGGTCTTGTGACTTTCTTATGGTCATTTCTATTGTGAACACTTGCCCATTAATCATATTTATTTGAGAAAGAACCTTGAAAAAGCTTTCTCATCAGGCTTCACAGCAATATTTTTGTATATATTGATTTAATTCATTTGTTCCATGTCCTTTGTTGCTGTGGGATTTGCATTTTTGGTTTAAAGTGGAAAATCGCCATGCACTGCATAGTGTTTTTCTCCTCTGTACCAATACTTACCACCCGTGGTCTCGGCATTGTTATGTTTTTTGTTTTTTTTTTTTAATTTTCAGTGTGCATTATCTACATTTCCTGGAGCTAAGTATTTATAGAGTCTCTCATTGGCATGCCTATCTTAAAGTTTATGTGGTATCTTATCTGTTGAGTACCGCATTATATTTTAAATTTTCTTTTGCTGTTGTCTAACCGTAAATGTAGCAACTGAGAAGTTTTGGAGATTAGGAAAATGGGGATTTAGGAGTGGAAGAAGGGAAGGGAAAGAGAGAAGAAGCAAGGAGGCAAAGGAGGGAAGGAGAGAGAAATAAAGAAAGAATTGATCTTACTCTCAAAGAAGACATGACTGCTAGTATCTTAATGGGAGTGCTGACAGACGTGTGCCTGCACCAGATATACAAATGGAGCCCAGTTACCATATATTTAAACATCTAAAAGTCAAATCAAATTAACAAACTGACCGTGAAATGTATTTTTTCCTCCTACCTTGGCAGATACATCTAAATAATAACCTGGCAGCTCAGGCTTCAATAATGAAATCTCTGGGCGTTAGAATGACTCGTTTGTCATGCCAGCAAAGCTCACCTTCTTCTCTGACCCCAGCATTGGTCCCCTCCCCAAGGGCTTCACACAAGCTTGTACCCACGCTATGTAACCCAGCCAGCAAATCTAAGACTTCTTCATGAACTCCTAAACTGGTGGTCAGCTCTTAGTGGTGTGGGTGTTATTTGGAAGGACAGATTGGAGAAAGAGGTTACAATTATTTAAGTGGAGACTTAATGAGAGTCTAGAGTTTCTGAGAGCTAAGATTTTGTGAGCAAGATTCCAGGTGGGCACATCTTTGTCCCACAGACAGTGATAAGGACAGAGGCTAGAGTCTGAGGTAAACCCAATGCAGGGTCCCACCTTCAGGACACTGATGCCTGTGTATTCCATGCGAGTACTTTCCTTTGAGATTTTCTAAATACAGGCTCTTACACAGTTTTGATCACATTGGGTTTCCCTAGTAGCACAGCTGGTAAAGAATTCACCTGCAGTGCAGGATACCCTGGTTTGATTACTGGGTCAGGAAGATCCCCTGGAGAAGGGATAAGCTACCCATCCCAGTATTCTTGGGCTTCCCTGGTAGCTCAGGTGGTAAAGAATCTGCCTGTAATGTGGGAGACCTGGGTTCAGTCCCTGGAGTGTAAAAACCCTGGAGGAGGTCATGGCAACCCACTCCAGTATTCTTTCCTGGAGAATGCCCATGGACAGAGGAGCCTGGCAGGCTACAGTCCACAGGGTCTCAAAGAGTCGGACATGACTGATCAACTAAGCACAGCATAGCACAGGGTATATATATTTATTTATGAGCATGGACTTTCCAGGTATCTCAGTAATAAAGAATCAGCCTGCCAATACAGGAGATGAGGATTCAGACCCTGGGTCAGGAAGATGCCCTAGAAGAGGAAATGGCAGCCCACTCCAGTATTCTTGCCTGGAGAATCCCATGGACAGAGGAGCTTGACTGGCCACAGTCAGTGGGGTCACAAAGATTTGGACACTACTGAGCACACACACGCAATTTATGAGCCTATATATATATCTGTATATTGCTGTTTTAAAAATAATTTCTAAAAGCATGACTTAATTTTATTAAACTTTTAAATGGCAACAAAGACAACCTTGGTGTGTAATACCTTAATTATCCAAATTCATTTTGTAGATGATTTAAATTATGTGCATTTTTATCTGATATAGAAAATGAAAACATAAATCTATTGTGTGCAAGATTTCTTCTCCCCTATTTCAAAAAATACTTGTTCCAGATAAATTCTTAGTAGTTGACTTGAGGAATGTGCGGAAAGTAAGAGAGCGAAACCAAGAGAAGTTTGGACAATTCTATTTAGAAGCTTGCTTATGACAGAGCAAGAAATAAGCAGGCGATATTAGCAGTTTGGGGACTTCCCAGGTGGCATTCATGGCAAAGAACTTGCCTGCCAATGCAGGGGACTTTGGAGACACAGGTTCAATCCCTGGGTCAGGAATATCCCCTGGAGGAGGGCATGGCAGCCCACTCCAGTATTCTTGCCAGGAGAATCCCATGGACAGAGGAGCTTGGTGGGCTACAGTTCATAGGGTCGCAAAGAGTCAGACACTACTGAAGTGACTTAGCACAGCACAACATTAGGAGTGAAATGTGGCTTTGAGTTGGGTGTTTGATAGTGTGTGCGTGTGTGTGCTGTTAGTTGGTGCTAATGGAAAGATACCACTAGAATTGAAATCCCTTGTTATTTGTGGGAGGGGGAGGCAAAGTGGGGGGGTCATTGAAAAGGTAGACCTTGATGAGATCAGAAACTCTAGAAAAATAGTAGGAGAAGGTGCCCTGACTTTTTCCAAAAGTGGAAGAGGATAGGCAGGGCAAGCATTTCCAGCACTTTTATAGTTGTCATGGAAGCAATTTTCAGTAAGAACGTGTGTGCTCATCGAACTGGAGTTTTCTTTTTTTCTGTGCATTGGAGCTGAGGTCATCAGCTAAGACTCAGACTGTACAGATACATGTGAGGTCTGAGGAGTTATGAGACTATAAAAAGCACCTGTTGCTGAGAGAGAGAGAAGATGCTAAGGAGTCTCTTCAGGGTCTTCTGCACAAGGTCAAGGTCCCTTTGCATTTGAGGTCATGGTTCAGAGTGGCACAGCAGATAGAAATGTATGACTTTTCTCCCGTACATCTCAGCAGTTCAGAAATAATCACAGATCCTACAGAGAAAGGGAGCAGGGCAGGGAAGTGTGTCAGCAGGCGAAAGACAAAACACAGTGGCAATGAAGCAAGAAGGTTTAGATCATGTCCAAAGGGGAAGGCCATGGGTGCTGAAAGTAATTGAAGACTAGAGATGTTTTTAACCAGCTTAAAAAAGAGAGAGAAAAGTTTAGAAATGGAGAAAGGACTAAGGAACTTAAACATCTGTATAGTTGGCGTGAAAGAATCTTACCCTCAAATCTTTCTTCGTCTCACTGAAGACCTCCCTACCTTTTCTATTCAGTCTCCCATGAGACCTCAATCTCTCTTCAAACATAACTGATGATTAATGTTTGTGAATTATTCCACCTTCTGTCTTGGGTACAGTTCTGTTCTTTCTTGAGGACCAGAGGACCAGATGTCAGCCACTACCTTACAGAGTAGATGCCAGTCATTCTTCTGTTCCTTGTAAATCACATGTTCCAGAAGATGAAATGTGAGCTATCATCCTCTTAAAATAGAAATGACAGGGGCCATGGTGGTTGCTTCCTTTATTGTTTCCCATAAATAGAGGCACTATATAAAGAAGCAGAAGACTGTTGGTGCCATTGAAAAGTCATGCTTTAAATTGTCTGATCTGTGTCTTATGAACTCCCCATCCCATGGGAACCTAGCACCTCGGGAATTATTAAACCATGAACATGGAGTTAGTCAGCGTCCTCATCCTCCACAATGTTGTTGAATATGCCCTCAATTCTTGGTCCTCGAAAGTGGTTTTTGAACAAGCTTTGAGCCCTACAGTGTGGGGATGGCTTCAATATCAGTAAATCACAGGGATATTTTCATGCATTATTGATTTTCTATTGTCAGTTACTACTTCATTATGTTTAGGGAGTTTATTATTTATAATCACAACTAAGCAACTCAACAAGAGTGCCGCAAATCAGCCTAGAGCTTCTCCAACTAGCTGTCTTGCTTCTTTATGACCAGTCTGGGAGTTTACATGATCATAACACTTTCCTGACTTCATTTCCAAGCACACCACAGATAAACGACTATAATGTCAAATACCAAATACTTGACTTTGAATATAAGCCTCAAGGCTATACAATAATGCATTACAAAATGGCAGGGTGCCAAACCTCAGTTCTCTAAGAAATGGGTTCAGGCTTCCCTGGTGGATCAGTGATAAAGAATTTGCCTGCCAATGCAGGAGACATGGGTTTGATCCCTGGGTCAGGAAGATCCCTTGAAGAGGGAAATGGCAGCCCACTCCAGTATTCTTGCCTGGGAAGTCCCATGGACAGAGGAGCCTGGTGGGCTCACAAAGGAGTTGGACATGACATAGTAATTAAACAACACCAAAAACCATATTGTGGTGACCATAACAGTAGAAAGATGGAGAAAGAATACGCAGGGTCAGTGCAGACTGAGGGCGATAAGGTGATGCTGGCTTGGGACTCTACAGACTCTTCTGTAAGATGGTGAAGACATGACATGTAGACCTTGGGGGAGCATCACTCGTTCGGTTGTGGGGGTGCAGACACTGGGTTTCCTGCAGTGCAGGCGAGGCTACAGGCAGATGTCCTAGACAGAGTGAGAAGGGACACGGTGAGGAACGAGAAGAGTGGCCCGATTGTAGGATACGATTCCAGACTATTCAGTGATGGCAGGGGCGACACAGCTCCTAATGAGCACTTGTGGTTGCCTTCACATCCTTCTATAACCCGAGCTATTACACTGCACTTGGAAAATCCTGCCTGATTCTACAGAAACTAGCTTCTGGCCTGCCCACTCCCACTTCCCGCAGAGCACTCCCCATGACTGCAAACACTGCACTGTCGGGTTAGAATACAAATGAATCCCACACAGGAAAGCAGCCTGTCATTTGTTCTCTTAAGATATCCAGCAAAAATGGAGAGTACTTGGCTAATAAAGTTGTAAAAATACCAAACATAATTATTCATTATCCTCATCTTACATAACTCAGTCTGATGCCCCAGTTCCCCAGCTCCTATGCTCTGAAGACTGCTGAAATCTATTTACACAGTAATGAAAACAGTTCTTTTTCTTGACTACATCTATTTCATTCTGCACTTCAGAGACTTTTTTTTTCCCCATCTGTGCTGACATGGCTTAATTAGGATATCCATTCTTCCTACTGGATTTTGGTGTGATTCTCTCTGTTCTGTGCCAGCTCTGAGGTGCCTGAGGTGTGGATGGTGTTCCTTTGTTTCTTCCCCTAAATCATACTTACACAAAAATAAAGTATAATAATAAAACATATTGATAGTTGTGCATCAAAATCCTGAGATTTTTTTTTTTTTAAGTGTATTCCTGGTCTTGGAACCACGTCCTTTAAAAAACTCCTCGAGTGAACGGATTACAGTAAGTCCCCTACATACCAATGAGTTCTGTGCTGAGAACATGTTCAGGAGTCCAGTTTGTTCTTAAGTTCAACAAAGTTAGCCTAGGTACCCAACTATAGCATTGTACTGTAGTAGGTTTATAGTAGTTTCCACACAAATAATACCTTAAAAAAAAAAAAGAAAGAAAAAAGAAAGACAATATTTTATCTTATAGTGCGAGGCCTTGAAAAGTACAGTAGGAGAGTACAACAGCTGGCACATGGGGACTGGCATCGAGTGAACCAGCAAGAAGAGTGCCTGCCTGGGGGAGAGAAAGGAGGTGGGAGATGGCAGACCTGAAGGATCGTCAAGCAATAGGAGACACAGGGCAAGCAGCAACTGCATTCACGCCTGATATTAATGGCTCAGGTTCTGGTTCCTTGCTGGATTCAACTCTACCTGCCCTCTTGAGAGAACAATCCAGTGATATCTGGTACGTAGCTCTTTTCTTCTCATCACAGATGACACGGTAGCACTGGATTGTATTCTGAAAGGCTGCTGCAACCTTCTATGTTCAGGACGATTCTATGTTCAGGTCCTGCGCCTCAAAACCTAACAATGCTTCCTCAAATAAAGAAAACCCCCTAGCCATTTTCTGTGTCATGAATCTCCTTAGTCCTTCAGTTACTTCTTCTTCCTCTTATCCCTCTCATTCTTGCTCTGGCCCTCCAACTCTTGGCACTTCTTAGCAGTACCAGCTACAACAGTACTGTTTTTACCTTGCTTCCAGACACCCTGCACTTGAAATAAAAGTACTATACTACCGTGTTCTGCACAGTCCTATACAGTAAAGCACACAAAAGCGCCATCACTTGTAGAGGGTGCATGCAGGTGACAATGTCCACCAGACACGTGAACTAACTTATATGACTGGAAACAAGAACGCACTTTTTGCATCTTTAAAAGTTTGCAACTTGAAGGTTTGTATGGAGGGCACTTAGTGTATAAGAAGTCTGGAAAACCATTATTTTAAGATTATATTTCTTTGCTTAACGAAAAGAATCACATTTCAAAAATGTTGCAAAACCGAGGTCAGCTTCCCATCTCTTCTGGAAACCCTAGATGGGCTTGCACTTTCTCGTTGATCACTGAGACTGCAGTCTATGCTCCATATTTCCTTTACCTCCTCCAGTTTCTCCTTTAACTGTAGGTTTTCTCCATGGCCCTAACCCTTGTTCTACTTTATTTTCTTCTCTTTGGAATATCCACTTTTTGTTGAACAGCTATATATCCGCTTGTGACTTCATCTATCACCTTTAGGCTGATGGTTTGGGAGCTAAAAAAAAAACCCAAGATAGTCAAATAGATTGATGGCCAAGAGTGCTGGACACTTGTGTCAAGGGGCAGAGGTCTTTACCCAGCAGACACTTCAAACTCTCATTATTCTAGATCCTTCTACCCTTGCTCCCTCTGGAAATGGAAAACTCACTTCCAAAATCCTACATTTCTTTCTCCTGGAACACTTGACAATTTGTGTTTGAAGACAACATCACGGATACTGTGATCTTTTGAAAATTCACATACAGTTAGATTTTTTTAAATGAGATGGGAAAAGCAAACACCATGTGTAAGTCATTAATTCCATGACAAGAGGTTTTAATTCCTAAATACGTTTTGAGACTTTCATGGTTGGGTGCAAAAATGTTGACTATAAGACTCAAATGTTTCCAAAAA
The DNA here is from genome assembly GCA_006410615.1 of Neotragus moschatus. NCBI lineage: Eukaryota > Metazoa > Chordata > Mammalia > Artiodactyla > Bovidae > Neotragus > Neotragus moschatus. The sequence goes on from SJYA01002030.1 coordinate 745,129, forward strand.
AGAAGATGATATCATTGAAGGAAATCTCAAAGGGACAATGCATCCTTATTGTGAGACCTTCTCATCATATCTATATATGACCTTCCTAAAATACAGAACTGAAAAATGTCATTCCAATAAAATTTAAGCACCATAAGGACATGGATTTTTATGTGTCCCATGCACTAAAATCATGCCTAGCATATAGCAGACCCTCAAAAACATCTGTTGTATAAATAAGTAAATCTCCCTACTTAAAAACCCCCTTGAAATAGGACAAAGTTAACACTGAATAGCAAGCAAGATGCTTCCAGGGCAGCTTCCAACTAATTTGACAGTCTCATCTCAGGATCTATCTTTCCAAGTTCCACATAAATTCCCAAAGCCATTCACATTTCCCCAAAGTTGCTCTTTTTTTTTTAATAAAAATTAAATCTAACACTTTTTTGTTGTAAATATATTGTGTTTAACTTGCCCCCCCCCTTTTTTTTGTTTACTGATCTACATATACTATTTCTGGGATACAACAGTGAAGAAAATGACACCCTTGCCACTGAGGTGTTTATAGTCTAGAAAAGAATAGAGTCATATAAATAAAAAATGACTATAAAGAAAATAACATATGCAACATAAGAGTCCATATATAGAGAAAAAAAAATTTGAATGTCAAGGAAAGTCTTCCTTGTAGAAGTGAGGTTTTAGCTGAAACTTGAAATACATGTAGACTCTTTTTATACATAAACCCAGAGGCAGGGCCTGCTGCTAATTTGCAAGGTCTAGTACAAAATGCAAGTGAAGGTCCCCTTGTTCAAAAAGTCATGTCTTCAGTGGTTTCTCTCTCAACTTGTCATAGTGCTTTTATTTGCTATTTGATGCCATTATATGTAGAGAAAAACTAAACTTCTAAATTATTAATATGAATGTGCTCATTCGCCTTTATATTGTCCCATACTGGGCTTCGTTGTAGATAGAAAAGCACTAACCTGACATGTAAAATCACTAAAATTAATTGTGTGGTTTGTACATCCATAGGTATTTCATTTTTACCAGAGCAACGGAAATGCTGCAGAAAACTAACTCATAGTTTATATTTTACTTTGTGAAACATAAATGATCTGTCAACAACTGCGGTCTTTACTTTACTGATGACTAAAGATACCAAGGGCTCCCCTGGTGGCTCAGAAGGTAAACAATCTCCCAGCAGTAAAGGAGACCTGAGATGGATCCCTGGGTCAAGAAGGTCCTCTGGAGAAGGAAATGGCAGTCCACTCTACTATTCTTTCCTGGGAAATCCCATGAATAGAGGAGCCTGTAGGGCTATAGTCCATGGGGTCACAAAAAGTCAGACATGACGGAGCAACTTTCATTTCAAGGCCTCAGAAGAAGAGGAACTGACCTCATCTCCTTTCCTTCTGTGTCATCATTTTTAGCCTCTCCAGGCTGTCAGTAGTCTTACTGCAAGCTCAGTCGTAAGTACAGTTAGTTACCTTGCGCACTTTTTGAGTCTTGCTGAATTCTCATGCATTCTGTCCACCAGACTTCTGTGTCCCCAGGGAATCAACGATGCTCTGTGCAGATGGGTCAGCAAGAAACAGTGGGCATGCATGAAACAAGCGTCACCTCTGCTCACCCTTCTGCTCCATTGGCCCTTCCAACTTCCCTCCCAAAATACGATACACGTTCAAGGATGAAATCATTCAGAATTTCCAGATGGTGACAGAAGAGCTGGAAACCCACTTTGCCTTTCTTCTGAGAGAGGCCGTGCTGCTACTGTACGGATCGGACATGCATGAAGTCAGCCCTGATAAGAGGCAAGAGAGCAGAATCACTAGGGACATTTTCTTCATTAAGGGTGGCTGTAGCATGTAGTGCAAAGAAAGTTATGAAGTAGAAGACGAAGAGCATCTCATGTGCCCATAAGCAGGCGGCTTCTGTGATATGAAAGTGGAAGCCCTTCAACCTCACTGATGCTTANAAAAAAAGTGGTAAAAAGACTTAAACAGACATTTTTTCCAAAGAAGACATACACATGAAAAGATGCTCAACATTGCTCATAGTTAGAGAAATGCAAATCAAAACTACAATGAAGTATCACCTCACACCATTCAGAATGGCCATCATGCAAAAGTCTGCCGCTGCTGCTAAGTCACTTCAGTCGTGTCCAACTCTGTGTGATCTCATAGACGGCAGCCCACCAGGCTCCACCATCGCTGGGATTCTCCAGGCAAGAACGCCGGAGTGGGTTGCCATTCCCCTTTCCAATGCATGAAAGTGAAGTCACTGAGTCGTGTCCAACTCTCAGCAACCCCATGGACTGCAGCCCACCAGGCTCCTCCATCCCCGGGATTTTCCAGGCAAGAGTACTACAAACAATAAATGCTGGAGAGGGTGTGGAGAAAAGGGAACACTCTTACACTGTTGGTGGGAATGTAAATTGATAGAGCCACTATGGAAGACNTGTCCAACTCTCAGCAACCCCATGGACTGCAGCCCACCAGGCTCCTCCATCCCTGGGATTTTCCAGGCAAGAGTACTACAAACAATAAGTGCTGGAGAGGGTGTGGAGAAAAGGGAACACTCTTACACTGTTGGTGGGAATGTAAATTGATAGAGCCACTATGGAAGACAGTATGGAGAGTCCTTAAAAAACTACGAATAAAACCACCATATGACCCAGCAATCCCACTCCTAGGCATATACCCTGAGGAAATCAAAACTGAAAAAGACACATGTATCCCATTGTTCATTGCAGCAGTATTTACAATAGCTAGAACATGGAAGCAACCTAGATGTCCATCGACAGATGAATGGATAAAGAAGTTGTGGTACGTATGCACAATGGAATATTACTCAGCCATAAAAAGGAACATATTTGAGTCAGTTCTAAAGAGGTGGATGAACCTAGAACCCATGATACACAGTGAAGTGAGTCAGAAAGAGAAAGATAAATATTGAAGTCTAATGCATATATATGGAATCTAGAAAAAATAGTAGTGAAGAATTTATTTACAGGGCAACATTGGAAGAACTGACATAGAGAATAAACTTATGGACCTGGGGAGAAAGGAGAAGAGGGTGAGATGTATGGAAAGAGTAACATGGAAACTCGCATTACCATGTGTAAAATAGATAGCCGATGGGAATTGGCTGTATGGCTTAGGAAACTCAAACAGGGGCTCTGTAACAACCTAGAAGGGTGGGAAGGGGAGGGAGATGGGAGGGAGGTTCAAAAGGAGGGGACATGTGTATACCTATGGCTGATTCATATTGAGGTTTGACAGAAAGCAACAAAATTCTGTAAAGCAATTATCCTTCAATAAAAAAGAAATAATTTTTTTTAATTACAGCATTGTTGAAGGGTGTTATAAGTGTATGTAGAGAAAATATTTTAAATGACTGTATCACAAACAAGGGAGGATAAAATAATATAAAGTTTTTGGGTTCTGCTGGAACTGATAAAACATCAAAACCAGTGCACTATAGTAAGTTATGTATGTATACGTTAAAATATAGAACCACTACTTAAAAATTTATACAAAAGGTTATACTCAAAAGCACTACAGATAAATCAAAATGAAATCCCCTAGACTGTGCAAGTAACCCAAAGAATGACATAAAAATAAATAACAGAGAAAACAACATTAAAAATTAATAATATGGCAAACATAATCGAGAGAATTCTACCAAATGTTTAGTGAAGAAATGGCACCAAATTTACAAAAACTTTTCCAGAAAATAGAAAAGGAGGGAACACTACTTAATTTATTTTTTGAAGCTATATAACTCTGGTATCAAAATCAAATAAATAGCTCAAATCAGGTGCTCTGTGATAACCTAGAGGGCTGGGATGAGGTGGGAGGAAAGTTCAAGAAGAAAGGTACATATATGTATCTATGGCTGACTCACACTGATGTATGGCAGAAACCAATACAATATTGTACACCGATTATCCTCCAAGGAAAAATAAATAAAAATTTAAAAATCAAATACAGAATGAAAAATTACAGAGCAATATTGCTTAAGAATATAGATACAAAAATCCTTAGTAAAGCATCGGTACACGGAATCAACATGAAAAAAAGAATGATACTACATAAGCAATTGGGTTAAGTTCATGATGCAAGACTAATACTTGGGAATCATGTAAGTATCACATAATCATATGTGATGTAGAAAAAACATCTAGTAAAGTTCAACACCCATTCTCAGTAATTCAGAAAACTAGGAGTAGTGGGAGATTTCCTTCACCTGATTAAAAAAAGAAATCTACAAAAGGCCTCCTGAAATCATATTTACAAATGAAGTGAAGAAGTTAGTGCTTTCCCCCTAAGATTTTGATCAAGGCAAAGATGTTTGCTTGCTCTTCTGACAATCTATTAATACTGTTATCATCATGTTCTCTTATGAGGAAGTCCCTGTTTAAATAGAATTAAGTCACACATGTAGGATCACACAAATGTCAGCACTGAGGCTTATGGGTCCATTTAGTTCCGAGATATTAGTTACTAATGAATTATATAAAGTTAAATCTGTCACCACCTCTGGGTGGTAGCCAATAAGTGATTTATAATATGCCACCTGAAAGCTGGCAAGTGTATCTTGCAAATGCCCTGATGTTTCATGGGGACTTTAGGCAAAATGTACAAGCACTTCAGTTCAGTTCAGTCACTCAGTCATGTCTGACTCTTTGTGACCCCATGGACTACAGCATGCCAGGCTTCCCTGTCCATCACCAACTCCCAGAGTTTACTCAAACTCATGCCCATGGATGCCATCAACCATTTCATCCCCTTCTCCTCCCGCCTTCAATCTTTCCCAGCATCAGGATTTTTTCAAATGAGTCAGCTTTTCATATCAGGTAGCCAAAGTATTGGAGTTTCAGCTCCAACATCAGTCCTTCCAATGAATATTCAGGATTGATTTCCTTTTGGACTGACTGGTTGGAGCTCCTCGCAGTCCAATAGACTCTCAAGAATCTTCTCCAACACCACAGTTCAAAAGCATCAATTCTTTAGCACTCAGCTTTCTTTACAGTCCAACACTCACATCCATACATGACTTCAAGCCATTCAATTGAACTTGGCATGTGTTCTATGGCAGAATGTACTTTTAAGTCACCTGTATTTGCTAAGTTAATAGCATGACTCTTTGTGACTCCATGGACTAGAGCCTGCCAGGGTCCTCTATCCATGGAATTTCCCAGGCCATAATACTGGAATGGGTTGCCACTCCCTTCTCTAGGGATCTTCCCGACCCAAGGATGGAACACAGGTCTCTTATGTCTCCTGCACTGGCCATTGGGTTCTTTACCACCAGTGCCACCAGGGAAGCCCCTGAGTTGCTCAGCTGGTAAAGAATCCACCTGCAATGTGGGAGACCTGGATTCAATTCCTGGGTTGGGAAGATCCCCTGGAGAAGGGAATGGCTACTCACTCCAGTATTTGGCCTGGAGAATTCCATGAACTATATAGTCCATGGGGTCACAAAGAGTAGGACACGACTGAGTGACTTTCATTTTCACTTTTACTTTCTTTAGGCAAAACATGGGTTAGGGGAGATGGAGAAACTGTATAACTGGCTGAGACATGGAGTCCATCAAGATTCTCAGATAAGATGATAGTAACTAATGTGGAGATAACTAGCTGATGACAAGAGGAGGTATAGGAAGTGAACTGGTAAACCCCAGAGGTAAGCACTGAAGTGCATCAGGAGAGCATGTGGTCTCATAGGACAGACATTATGTGAAGGTATCTTACAGGACACATTTCAAGAAGTCAGAACAATAGATAAAGACTCTCAGCTTTAGGATGACGTGAAGGGGCCAGAAAACTCTCAGTTGCAGGCAAGCCTCAGGTTAGAGTTCAAAGGCAGAGATTCAGGGGCAGAGGGAGAAGACTAGGGGATGAGGTATTGATTTCTTGTAGCATTGCTCTTTAAGAAACAGATTAGCACTGCTATTAATTTATTTCACAATATGTAGTTGCTGCTGCTGTGGCTAAGTTGCTTCAGTCATGTCTGACTCTGTGTGACCCCATAGACGACAGCCCACCAGGCTCCCCTCTCCTGGGGTTCTCCAGGCAAGAACACTGGAGTGGGTTGCCATTTCCTTCTCCAATGCATGAAAGTGAAAAGTGAAAGTGAATTCGTTCAGTCGTGTCCAACTCTTCATGACCCCATGGACTGCAGCCTTCCAGGCTCCTCCGTCCATGGGGTTTTCCAGGCAAGAGTGCTGGAGTGGGGTGCCATCGCCTTCTCTGAAAATATGTGGTACATACCTTCATACGCCAGGCACTCTGTTAAGCAGAGCATCTGCAGTTATAAACAATGCTCATACTGCTGTCCTCACGAGGTGCTCAGCCTAGTTAGGGTGCAGACTGTTAGCAGAGAGCTGGTTGGGTACAAACACCTAGTATTAAACTTAATCAANCGCCTTCTCTGACAATATGTGGTACATACCTTCATACGCCAGGCACTCTGTTAAGCAGAGCATCTGCAGTTATAAACAATGCTCATACTGCTGTCCTCACGAGGTGCTCAGCCTAGTTAGGGTGCAGACTGTTAGCAGAGAGCTGGTTGGGTACAAACACCTAGTATTAAACTTAATCAAATGGATTGTGTGTATTTACTGTGTATCAGGCACATAACCAGATTCTGAACCTGTGGCCAGACCACCCATGACCCCTCAGACCTCCCCTGCAAAGGAAAACCTGAGCAGATCTAGGCAGCCTTGCTCACCCAGGTGAGTATAAGTGACCTCAACAATGAGGACTAGAGGACAGGTAAGAATGTGGGATGCTGGGAAGACAGTGCCCTGTCTTTCCTGCAGGATTCTCCCTCTGGTACATCACCTGCTTCTCACCTCTGCCCTCATTTAAAATTGCTCATCAAAGCTGAAACCCACACAGGCATGAAGATATGGTGGGGTTGGGGGCTGGGTTGGGAACTCAATCTGGAGGCTCTTGGTAGCCTAACAGTTTCATATAAATTTGAAAATAAATTAATCTGACATAAAAGAGTCTTTGGCATTTATGTCAAGTTTAGATTTGCATTTTCTGGTGAGTCCAGGTGGAAAATTGTGTAAAATGTTAGACTTCATTGAGCAGCCAGATGCTATGTCCCAACTGAGATTTTGTGGGTCAGTAAATAACCCAGACCTATAAAGTATCTGGTGATAATGGGGCAGACTGTAATTTCTTTTAACAGATCAGAAAACAGCTGGTTGGTTTTCCCTTTAAGAAAAAAAAAATCCTTTTTCTTTTTTTTTCCTGAAAAAGCCAAATATCAACATACCAGCACAGTTGGAAATACCGAGCATATTATTCTTATCAATCAAATGTCAAAACCACAGACCTTTGCCTTTCCAGATCACTGATCTAATGGTGGTGCAGAGTGAGTTAGTTTCTCAGAGGGGCATTTGAATCTTCACAGGGTCCATGAGTCTAGTGGGAATTTGGGGTTAATGTGAGTGCATTTGAGAGAAATGGCCATCAGAATCTCAGATGGACAGAAGGAGTCTAACGATTTTTTTTTTCTTGTTTTATAGTGGATTCAGTTCCACCTACTGTTTCTTTTTCCTCAATCCCTACTTAAATTTCCCCAATTCTTTATCATTACCATTTAGTTTCTAAAACACTGCCTGGCTACATCTTGTATATCTGAGTTCATATTGGAATGGGGATATTGCAAGTTAAAGGCAAGTAAGCTTAGTAGTAGTGTAATAGTGAGAAAGCAGTCCTTTGGATAAAAATGGGAGGAAGGGGGGCCAGGGGGAGGAGGGGAAGGAGGAGAGGAAGCAGGGGGAGGGGCAGTTGTAACAAAATAGAATTGCTATCATATAGACAGAGTTTAGACCAAAGCCCGGTACTTCTCGTTTCTAGTCCTTGACTGTCCACAAGCTTCTGTGTCATATGGCACAAATTACATCCCCACTTCTCTCCACTTGCCATCAGCACTTTCCACCTTCAGGGATACCCAGAGATTTTCATTAAATACAAGAGTACCGGGTGGGTCCCCCGGTGGCTCAGCAGTAAAGAATCCACCTGCCAATGAGAGAGATGCAGGTTTAATCCCTGGGCTAGGTAGTTCCCTCGGAGAAGGAAATGACAACTCAATCCAGTATTCTGGCCTGGGAAAACCCATGGATAGAGGGCCTGGTGGGCTATATTATAGTCCAGGGGGTCACAAAGAGTTGGACATGACTTAGCAGCTGAACAACAACCACATAAGAAAACCCAGCTAGCGTAGCAGGTGTGTCTGTTGCAATCCATAATTCCTTGACAATGTTGACTTCAGCTGTAGCCCCAGTAGATAATACCAGCAAGGCAATATGTCTCTCCCTGATTTCTTTCTTTGAGGGCTTGCTCTGGACACACGAATTTTCTCTGTCCCACAAGTAGTAGGGAGCTAATGCTGCCAGAATCAGTGTTCAAGAGCTAGGGAGTGAGAGTCAGTGACAAAGGACCTGAGCCTCTCCAGCTTTGGGCAGGAAAAGGTTAATGTTTCTCAGAGAGACCTCTGTGGGTTTGAGTCCCAGTTGTTCAGACTGCTAAACCTCCTCACCACCGAGGTGCTCTTTTTTTTTTCCCCATTCCTATTTTCGCTTTCCCATTCCCTCTCCTGTACTTCCTAAAATCATCTCCCAAACAAGCTGTCTGCTTGCAAGTCTTTGTCTCAAAGTCTGCTTTAAGATGGACAGATAAGACAGACTGACCATATAGTTTTTAGTTGGAGGATAGTTGCTTTACCATGTTGTGTTAATTTCTGCTATACGGGAAAATGAATCAGCTGTAAGTGTACATATATCCCCTCTTTTTTTGGATTTCCTTCCCATTTAGGTCATCACAGAGCATCAAGTAGTTACTTGTGCTGTCCAGTAGGACAGTAGGTTCTTATTATTCATCTACTGTATACATAGTATCAGTAGTTATATACATATATATACATGTCAATCCTGATCTGCCAATTCATCGTTAACCCTTTGCCCCATTGATGTCCATACGTTTGCTCTCTATAACTGTGTCTCTAGTTCTGCTTTGCAAATATGTTCATCAGCATACGTCTAGATTCCTCATATATGCAGTAATATATGATATTGTTTTTATTCTTTCTAATTTACTCACTATGTATGAGTCTTATTTTACTCAGTGGTATACATATGTATGTTTGTATACATATATATACAAATCTGGGTCTCCAGATTTTCTGCCTCGTTACTTGTATCACCATCATGTCCAATTATAATCCACCTCAAAAACCTGGTTCATATTTTACAAGATAAAAGACTGCATCTGAGCAGTCACTTCTCATGGCAGTTTTGNTATGTATGTTTGTATACATATATATACAAATCTGGGTCTCCAGATTTTCTGCCTCGTTACTTGTATCACCATCATGTCCAATTATAATCCACCTCAAAAACCTGGTTCATATTTTACAAGATAAAAGACTGCATCTGAGCAGTCACTTCTCATGGCAGTTTTGGCTAATCCATTATCAAAACCATTATTGATATAATATGTGTGTGTGTATGTACATATATGTGTATATATACATATATATATACACACATGCACTTACCTTTCCCAGAAAATCAGTCTACTCATAGTAATTAATTGAACAAAAGACATTAAAAGTCAGGAGGAGGCAAGAGGCAGATGCTCCGAACCCTTGGGATCAGCAGGAATAAAGACATTCTTGGATCGGTGTTACAATAAATGAGACCTACCTGATGCCACACGAAGGGATGCATGAAGCACCAGTTACATCTGCCGGATAACAAAGCTGTTGATCACAAGAGAGTTGCTTAGAGGGAATTCAACTAGGAAAGATACTCTCTGATGAACAGAATTGTTTGTAGGAGTGACGGTTCTGGAGCGATTGAAATACAGTATAAATCTCTTATGTGTATGGTACTCAGCAATGACAGAAGTGTAGTTATTTATAGACGCTCATTGTGCACCTTCGGCAGCCTTTACTAGATTTCTCACACATATTGAGTGCCACTAATTACGGGATTCTGGGGTTTACAAGCATGCAGAGATAGCTAACCTGATAATATAAAGCTTGCAGATTTGTAATAATCTTAAGTGTAACACTGGTGACTTCTATTGGTACACTGAAACAAAATAAAAGTAAATGACATCGTTGTTGACATACCTCCATTCTATTTCTTTCCTCAACTTTAAGTCTGCTGCAAAAGAGAGACAATTTCCTGAAAGATACGCACTGTTACTATTTCCTATGTTTGGCAGACATCTGTCTATTAACATAGACATCTTTTCCTCTCTAGCTAGGACAGTAGACAGGAGTAGACACAGGACTTTCCAGGGAAAATAATCATTCTGAGAAAACTAGGAACTGGACCAAAAGTAAAGAGACTTGATGCTCCATGACCACACACTGTATACTGGTAAAAGGAGCAGCTGACCTTTTGTTCCAAGATAATGGGCTTTGATAATGGATTAGCCAAAACTGCCATGAGAAGTGACGGCTCAGATGCAGTCTTTATCTTCTAAAACATGAACCCTGTTTATGAGGTGGATGATAATTGGACACCATGGTGATACAAGTAACGAGGCAGAAAATCTGGAGACCCAATCCTGACGGGTACAGGGACAGAGAGGAAGGGACTAGAGGAAGAGGCTGTGATGGCAAAGAGAGAAGGCTCCCTGATGGTTCAGTGGGTAAAGAATCCATGGCAATTCAGAAGATACAAGAGATGAGGGTTCTATCTCTAGATCAGGAAGATGCTCTGGAGAAGGAAATGCAACCCAGTCCAGTGCTCTTGCCTGGAAAGTCCCGTGGAGAGAGGAGCCTGGTGGGCTACAGTCCAAAGGGTTACGAAGAGTCAGACACAACTGGGCAGCTAAGCACAGCACAAAGAGAGACAAGTATTAATATTTCGTACATCGGATTTCTGCAATTCCTGACTTTTGAAAGACTTTCTCAAGAGAAAAAGACTCCAATATGTGAGAATCTGGCTTCCTTACTTCTCCGGGTATACTACAATTTGGTTTGACACAATTTTAACAGGGGGTTGTTTAGATTCAAGAAGGAAAAACTGAGCCACATAGTAATGTCACTCACATGTTTAAAGGGACTGAACTTGGAAAACTAGCTTGCCACTTTCTCCCTGGTCCCAGGCAGTAAATCATGCAAAGAGTAAAAGAACACAGGAAGACAGATGCTAACAAGATTTAAGAAAAATAACTTTCTTGGACTATTTTTGCTATAAAGATTATACTAGTCTCATAAATTAAAGCATGCCTATTTTTTCTTCTCTCAAATTACTTTTATGTCACTGAATATTCATAGAATTTACCTGTAAGTTTGTCTGTAAAATAATGTTGTTGCTAAGGTTTTTTGCTTGCATATTTTATTTAAGTGAAGAATGTAACTAATAATATCAGTTATTTTAATTATAGCATATAATGTATATTTTTACTTCTTTAGAATTTTGATACATGACTTGATTAGCTATAATTTCTACTTATTAAGTTCCCTGAAATTTTCAAATTCATGGGCAGAAGTTGTTCATAATATTTCTCTATTTCTGCTGATCCACACTCATGCTAAATTTTATATTTCCCATTATGTTTGTTGGTGCTCAGTTGCTTTTCTTTGCTCAGCCTTAAAAGAGATCTATTTCTCTAATCTTTTAAAAATGCAGCTTTTTTGTTCGTTTTTTTCTTCTACAATTTAAGCTTATATGGCCTTAATTTCTGTTGTTAGTTTCATTATCTTTTTCCTACTTTGTGTTTTACTTTGAATTATTTTTCTTAAATTTTTAAATTTGAATGGTTACTCATTAATAATGAGTATTTGCTCTTGATTAATATAGGTGTTGAGTGTCAGACATTTGTCTCATATTTTCAATTTAGCTACATGCCACATTTTCATATGCAGTCTCTCCTTACTACTTATATACGTTTTATAAATGGTTACTCTTTCCGTTTCATACACAATTTGTATGCATTCTTAACAGGTATGTTGATATATAATAAGTTGTAAATGCTTAAAATATACAGTGTGATGTTTTGTGACCCTTGAGGCTTCCTTGTGACCCTTTATAATCCTACCTGCTCTCATCACCACCCCCATCACTGCGAGCCATGGACCATCTGCTTTCTATTACTGTAGATTCGTTTGCATTTTCTAGGTATTTCTATAAATGGAATCATATCTGTGTATTGTTGTCTGGGGTTCTTTGACTCAGCACTATAATTGTGAGAATCAACCTTATTTTCATTGAGCAATGTGTCATGCTGTAGTCATTCCATCCAGGGTAGTTTTCAACTCAGATATTTTACTTTTCATCTTCAATATGTCTTATTTAGGCATGTAGTATATTTACCATGGGCTTCCCCAGTGACTCAAGTAGTAAAGAATTCTCCTGCAGTGCAGGAGTGAGAGGTCAATCCCTGGATCTGGAACATCCCTGGAGGAGGAAATGGCAACCCACTCCAATATTCTTGCCTAGGAAACCTCATGGACTGAAGAACCTGGAGGGCTACAGTCTATTGGGTTGCAAAGAGTCAGATATGACAGCACACNAGTGCAGGAGTGAGAGGTCAATCCCTGGATCTGGAACATCCCTGGAGGAGGAAATGGCAACCCACTCCAATATTCTTGCCTAGGAAACCTCATGGACTGAAGAACCTGGAGGGCTACAGTCTATTGGGTTGCAAAGAGTCAGATATGACAGCACACACGCATGAATATTTTTCATATCTCTACTTAACATTCTCAGTATTCCTTTTACACTGGGACATGTCAACTACAGTTATAATAATTGTTTTAATGTCTTTATCTACCAATTCTATCATCTGTGTCTTACTGGGTTGGTTTCAGTTGATTCATATTTCCACTTACTTATGTTTTCCCACTTCTTTGCATAAATGACATTTTATTGGATATTAGACATTGTGATGGAAAATCCCATGGACGGAGGAGCCTGGTAGGCTGAAGTCCATGGGGTCGTTAGGGTTGGACATGACTGAGCGACTTCAGTTTCACTTTTCACTTTCATGCATTGGAGAAGGAAATGGCAACCCACTCCAGTGTTCCTGCCTGGAGAATCCCAGGGACAGGGAAGCCTCGTGGGCTGCCGTCTATGGGGTCGCACAGAGTCGGACACGACTGAAGCGACTTAGCAGCAGCAGCAGCAGCAGCAGCAGACATTGTGAATTATACATTGTTGTGTGTAGGCTATTTTTATATATCTTGATATAAATATTATTGAACTTTATTCTGGATCTCAGATAATTTATTACGGATATTTTTGGTACTTGCTTTTAAGCTTCATTAGGTAGACAAGAACATCATTGAGTCTAGGGCTAACTTTGTACCCTAATTTTGTACTAAGACAAAGGGTTGAGGTCCTCTTCCTGTTATTCCATGGATTAAGAGTTTTTTTCAAACTCTTAATTTTGAATTTGGCAGCAGTAACTATCTCTAGGGTTGTCTGGGCCTAAGATCTATTCCTTCCAGACCTTCAGGTGGCCGTTGCACTGCCCTCTGATAACTGACTCACGCACGCAATCAGCGCTCAGGTGGAGGCGTGAAGGGGATCTGCAGGTTTGGAGAGCTCTTTTCCTCTCTGTTTATTCCTTTCCTCTCTGATACTCAGCCCTGTCTCCTCAAGCAGGAGGACCGCCAAGCTCGTTCTGGGTTCCCCCTATGTTTTCTGTGGTCTGGGAACTCCTCAGGCAATAAACTGGGGCAACAATAGTGCTTACTTTGTTTCCTATCTTCCCATCCTTAAAGTATAACTGTTTTTCATTATCTGATGTTCAATGTGTTGAATATCACCTCTTTATTCTCCAGGAAGATAGTTGAGTAAATAGATTTTCTGTTGCATCATCTTGGATGGAAGAAGGAATTGCAAACATTTTTTCTTAAAGAGATCAAAACTGACATGCCTCATGACATGATAGACACAGACAGCCATGTGATAATAGAGGAGACATGATGAATAAGTTGCCTGGATACCTGGTGATGCAGCGGGATCCTTTCTAGAGACCAGCTATGGCACCAGCAACAGATACGGTTTCGTGGTTCTTCACATTACCCTCTCCTCCCTCTGATACTACGACACTTTTTGTTATTAATCAAAATCAGTGTGTTCTCAGCTTTACATAAAAATTATACAAAATTATTTAAATATGCAGCACTTTTATTTATCCCTAATGGGCAATTTTGATAGAGATACCTCCTTATTCAAACACAGTTTCAGTACAAGTCTCCCTACGCTGGTAAACCCAACTCTATAGCTTACACCAAAGTGCTGCCTTTAACTCTATTCACTTAGGGAATCCTGGAGTCACTACTGTGCCGGTGTCTCTGAGCAACATTTTACTTCATCAGACTTCACTGGGATTAACTCAGGAGCTGGGTGAGGCTGAATCCAGTAAGTGCATCACCGTGACGAGGGCACCCGAATCGGGCTTGCAAAGTCAGCAACTTATCTCCCAGGAGGATATGTTCACCTTCTGCTCAGTGCAAAAGAGTAAAGTTAGTTCAGTTCATTATAAGAGAAATAGAACTGCCCAATTTATTCTGCTACTATTTCAGTGGAAACACCCCTAAGCACTGAAAATGTAGAAATATGAAAAAGTATGCTGAATATTTTAGAAATTTCAAAAGACTTTTTTTCTTTGCTGGATTTACATAAGAGAAAAGCACGTATAGATCAGTCAGCACCAACACTTAAAGCCATCGCTACGGAATGGACCCCAGTAACAATGACTGTACATCGACAAATGGAGTTTTTATTTTTATTATCAAATTATGCAACCTAAATTATGCATCTGTTCTCAGCTAGCACCACACTTCAAATGATAGATTTTTATAGCTGTCAAGAAAACATGCAAAGAAAAGCCAAATTGGAAATAATCATTGCTTGCTGTTACTTTGTAAGCAGGACAAAAGAAGGAACAGATTGAGTAATTGATTGGAGTAATAGATTCTGTTATTTATTTAACCATTAAGGAAAGAAAAAAAAACTTACATGTAAAAGAATAAATGTTAGACTCCTTGGGTTTCAATTGGAAAGATTAAAAATTCATCAACTTATGTGCCATTACTTTTCGCCATTTATTATTTTTATAAACTACAGAGGAAATCTGAACCTGAATTTCCTCTATATTGTATGATCTGAGATGGGTCAAAATAATATGAAATATCTAAAAATAAGGGCTTCCCTGGTAGCTCAGATGGTAAAGAGTCTGCCTGCAATGCAGAAGACCCAAGTTTGACCCCTGGATCAGGAAGCTCCCCTGGAGAAAGAAATGGCAACCCATTCCAGTATTCTTGCCTGGAAAATCACATGGGCAGAGGAGACTGGTGGGCAACACCCTATGGGGTCGCACAGAGTTGGACACAACTGAGTGACTCTAATAACTAGATTTCCAGATCTGCCCAAATATTAAACTGACTGCTCTAGTTGGAGTGAGTTTGGAAGTAGAGTCTGGGTTGCATTTATTCTGTAAATCAAGAGAATAAAGGCTTTGAAGATCCAGATCAAGAGAAAAAGAAGAGATGCAAGAAGTCATTAAAACTTATCTTCACTATGTTTATTATACAACCAAAGACACAGAGGCAGAGGCAGACAGAAGGAGGGGTGAAGAGAGGAAGAGAGACGAGGAGAAAGAGTGGAATAACAAGGAGAAAGAGGAGAGAGAAAAAGAAAAACTAACTCAGGGAATGGTATATTTTGAGAAGCACAAGTAACAATATACCCTTTCTTTGATACCTATTTCAAGCTTGATAAAGCCACAGACATTGACAATAAGGCTAAAATATGGGGCATTTAGAAAAATGTTAAAGCACCTATAAACTTTAATTTTGTAGTATATCCTTTTGAAATTGTAGTTAAAAGTAATAAGCAACCTTTGTTTATTTAAATAGTCACCTAAAATATTTTCAGATGCATATATAATAAATGATGGGCAGCTCAGTAGGGAAGAATCTGCCTGCTAATGTGGAAACACGGATTCAAGCCCTGCGTCCAGCAGATCCTTAGAGAAGTAAATGGCAATCCACTCCAATATTCTTGCCTAGAGAATCCCATGGAAAGAGGAACCTAGCAGGCTGCAGTCTGTGGGGTCGCAAAGCAGTAGGATACGACTTAGCAACTAAACAACATATAAGAAAGGTAGATAGAGTGTCCAACAAGAATAATTTTATTTAAATTTTTAGTTAAAAAAAATCACCTCCCACTTTGCAACATACCTCATAAATCTTCTAGATAATGACCAAACAATCCACACACTCATGGTGGTAGTGGCTTAGTCACTAAGCCATGTCTGACTCTTGCGACCCCATTGACTGTAGCCTGCAAGGCTCCTCTTTCTATGGGATTCTCTAGGCAAGAATACTGGAGTGGGTTGCCATTTCCTTCTCCAAGGGATCTTCCCAACACAGGAATCAAACCCTCCTCTCCTGTGTTGCAGGCAGATTCTTTACCAATTGAGCCATCTGGGAAGCCCTGACTGTCTTGCACACCTAAGAAAAGGAACTAGCCTATGATACATTAAGAGAAGTCATCTCACTGCACATGAGGAAAGGTTATTTGTTACCCATGGCAGATTCATGTTGATGTGTGGCAAAACCAACACAATATTGTGAAGTAAAAAAAAAAAAAAAGAAAATATTTATCCTTGGTGACATTACAGTACCCCCCAAGTGAAACATCTCATCCAACCAGTGAACACAACCAATGAGCAACTATCCAATTGAAAAGGAAGACAAAAACATTTTTCTGGATCATGACCATCAGAAAGAAGTGGTAAAAGGACAGTCTGGAATAAAAGTAAAATGAAAGTGAGTAAATAATAAAAGTAAGTCTCTCTTCCTCCCCTCAAAATGACAGAATTCATCCCAAGCACATGTATTGTACACATTCACACAAACCCCAGCAGTACCAGTGAATCTCAACAAAATACCCATTTCTCTTTGAAAAAAATATCATCCCAAGTCAGGCTGGCATACACTTGAGTGGCATACATTTAACTTTAGCCTTGAAAATGTGATCTCGGGGAAAGACTGAACTAAACATCCATATAGGAAGAACACGCTCATAGCAGTGTTTCCCATTCCATAGCATGAACTATTTATAAACAATGCATATTTTCTGATGAACGTAAATTTTTTCCAAGAACAGAAATCTAGTTCTGTTGAGAGTTGATACCTGTCCCTACCTCACCCCTGCCTGATGCAAATATTGGTCATTTTAGAGAAATGCAGAGGAATCAGTAATTCACATAAGCAGTTAAGACTTGGGATTTATTTGAAGCACTACATTTTATTCTTGGGTTTTTATGTTACTGTCTCTTCTTTTTTCTTGCTGCACCTTGAAAGTTTCCATTTTAGGAGACACTCAAAACAGCAACTCAGCAGATGATCTAAAAATGAGATTTGACTCACCTGATATAAAATGCAGTTAATACAGCTTCACATTGAGAAGTACCCATACAATAAGGCTTCCTTTTGCTCTCATTGGCTCCTTCACTCTCTTCCTTTGATATCAGGGAAGTCAATTCTGCTATCATGTTTTATTATTCCAAATTCTTCAGCCTGCCACATTTTATAGTGTTAATTATAATTCAGCTAGAGATTTATATAGTACACATGTCTCTTTCTGAAAGGCATTTCCTATCTTCATTCAAATAGGCACGTTGGTATAATCGACATGGTTACCAGCAAATTAATTCTTCACTCTGTTATGGTTACATTTACCCTTCACGCCTTGTTAAAATACTTCCCACTAGATAAGGGGAATAAAAATAGTTGGATTTGAATACATTTTGCCTTATTTTAAATCCTTTTGATTGAAATACAAAAAAAAGAGAAAATAATTGTCACCATTTAAATCTGGGAAGTTTTAAATACAGAAGCAGTTTCCACAATAAGAAATAAAGCAAGTTTCTAGACCTTAGTTTCAAATGTTCTCATCTCCTAGATATAAATAATTATAGCTACAATAAATTTTAGAGCAGGTGTTGTATGAACACTGGCAGCATGAAAAGAGAGCATTTCTCTTGTTCTGTGTTGTCCCCGAATTATTCACAAGGTGACTTGGTCCAGCATGAAGGACACTGGACTTGTCACAGGAAATTCCAGCCACTGATCTCAGATGAGCCACCTACCGATAGGGCGTTGCTCAGATAGCTATCCTGAGTCTTAAATTCCATGGATGCAATGAAGATAATGATATTTATTTTTGCCATCTCATGATGGCTTTGAGGAAGAGCGAATGATTTAATGCACTATAAATACTAAAAAGACAGCTGAACACGGAAGAATTGATGCTTTTGAACTGTGGTGTTGGAGAAGACTCTTGAGACTCCCTTGGACTGCAAGGAAATCCAACCAGTGCATCCTAAAGGAAATCAATCATGAATATTCATGCAAGGACTGATGTTGAAGCTGAAACTCCAATACTTTGGCCACCTGATGTGAAGAACTGACTCATTCAAAAAGACCCTGATGATGAGAAAGATTGAAGGCAGGAGGATAAGGGGATGACAGAGGATGAGATGGTTGGATGGCATCACCGACTCAATGGACATGAGTTTGAGTAAGCTCCGGGAATTGGTGATGGACAGGGAAGCCTGGCGTGCTGCAATCCATGAGGTCGCAAAGAGTCGGACATGACTGAGTGACTGAACTGAACTGAACTGAACTGAAATACTTCCTGCAAATAAGAAGTGTCTATGTGTGTGCCTATGTATGCATGTGTGTGTGTGTGTGTGTGTGTGTGTGTGTGTTTCTTGATGCTTTCAAGAAGACATTTGCTATTATTGAGACAGTCAGTAGGAAGGGGAAAAAAAAGCATTAGCATCATTATCTATTTAATATTTGATTATAAGAACCAGACCCTCTTTATCTTCCAACAAGAATTAAGAAAAAGAAAGATAAACAGAAGGAAGAAAGGGAGGGAAGGAGAGAGAAAAAACATTGTGGATGGAGAAGCTGCTGGTTGACAGTGCACTGTAGGAGACAGAACACATGCAGGGGCTGCTGGGGAGACCTTTCTTCAGGGAAGGACCAGCGTCTAAGCAGGAATTCATGGGGCAGGAGCAGGCACACGAGGTACTAGAACCAGCAGTCTGGCTGCTGGAGAGTGAGCTTTCCTCCACCAGGGCAGGGAAGGCCCCTTTAAGAAGTGCTCTGGAAGTACGGTTTGGGTGCACGAGTTATTTTAGGTGGTGACTCTGGCCAAGCACTTGTACTCTGTGCTCGGCATGTAACCACGTCACAGGGGAGTTTATTATCATTATTGGGTCCACCTCCCTTCCAGGGGCTTCCCTGATAGCTCAGTTGTTAAAGAATCTACCTTCGATGCAGGAAACCCTGGTTCGATTCCTGGGTTGGGAAGATCTCCTGGAGAAGGGAATGGCTACCCACTCC
The DNA here is from genome assembly GCA_006410615.1 of Neotragus moschatus. Lineage (NCBI taxonomy): Eukaryota > Metazoa > Chordata > Mammalia > Artiodactyla > Bovidae > Neotragus > Neotragus moschatus. Next base: position 764,518 of record SJYA01002030.1, read on the forward strand.
AGTATTCTGGCCTAGAGAATTCTATGAACTGTATAGTCCATGGGGTCACAAAGAGTCAGACACAACTGAGCAACTTTCACTCACTCACTCCCTTCCTGAGCATTGATATCTGTTCTTCCAGCCTCCAGATCTAAAAGATGGTTTAGCACAGCAGTTAGGAGCTTGGTTACTGGAGTCATATTGCTTGAGTTCAAATCCAAGCTCCAGCACCTATTAATTTTGCAGCCTTATGTGAGGTTCTTAATATTTGTGTGTATGTGTTAGTTGTTCAATTATGTTCAACTCTTTGTGACCCCATGGACTGTAGCCCACCAGACTCCTCTGTCAACGGTATTATCTGGGCAAGAATACTGGAGTGGGTTGTCATTCCCTTCTCTAGGGGATCTTCCCAACCCAGGAACTCAGCCCAGGTCTCTGGCATTGCAGGCAGATTCTTTACCATCTGAGCCACCAAAGAAGCCTTATTTGTAAAATGGGAATGGTGAATACTTGTAACATAAGGTCATTAAGGGAATTAACTTAATGGACAACTCAGGTCAACTGGGCAGAGGACACAGTCACTAGAAGCTAAAGAGTGTGGTTTGTTTTGATTAGAAAGATTCACAGCAGAGTGTGTGAGACTCACCCCTTTCAAAGTCATCAATTCCCTCTACGAATCAGCTGAGCAGATGTGGGATCCCTGTTATTTCTCCTCCAAGTCCCTCTGCTTACTCATCTGTTGTTGTTTAGTCACTAAGTCCGGAGAAGGCGATGGCACCCCACTCCAGTACTCTTACCTGGAAAATCCCATGGATGGAGGAGCCTGGTGGGCTGCAGTCCATGGGGTCAGGAAGAGTCGGACACGACTAAGCAACTTCACTTTCACTTTTCACTTTCATGCATTGGAGAAGGAAATGGCAATCCACTCCAGTGTTCTTGCCTGGAGAATCCCAGGGACGGGGGAGCCTGGTGGGCTGCCGTCTATGGGGTCGCACAGAGTCGGACACAACTGAAGCGGCTTAGCAGCAGCAGCAGCAGCAGCAGTCACTAAGCCATGTCTGACTCTTTTGCAACCCCATGGACTCTAGACTGCCAGGCTCCTCTGTCCATGGGATTTCCCAGGCAAGCATACAGAAGCGGGTTGCTGTTTCCTTCTCCAGGGATTCTCCCCAACCCAGGAATCGTATCTTCGTCTCCTGCATTGGCAGGCAGATTCTTTACCACTGAGCCACCTAGGAAACCCACAGAAATCATTAACTTTTCTTATAATGAGACAGTGGATAAAATTACTTCCAAGTTGTTTTGATTTCTCAAGACTTGTTTTTAGGAAAACAGCCTATCTATTATTTACAGACATGTAAATAATAAACATCTGTAAATAAATAACAGACATCTATTATTTACAAACAACATATTCACAATGAAATATTTTAAAATTAATACAACATAGAGTATTTATATTTTTATTGCAGCTGCTAGAAAATTAGAACAATTTTACATTTGCAATACCAAGCCGAAAAAAAAATATATCACAACCAAAAAAATAACAACTTCACAGACCAAAATGTACCCTTCATCCTCATTTGTAAGTGATAATAGAAATGCTTGTCTCACAAAGGGTCTTAGCAGGATTGACTAAGACCGTAGGCAGAACAAGTCTGGCATAGAGTGAGATTCATTCACTCACTGGAAAATGTCACTGTAACTATCCCAGAGTAGGACAGCAGCCCATTTCAAGGTCAAGATCCATGGGCGCTCAGTTCAGTTCTTTTCTTTCGTAATGTGTGACCTGAAGCAACATACTTAGTCTTCCTTTATGCGTCTAAGTTTTTGGTTTTGATGTTCCCATCTGCATTCCAAGAGTAAATACCTACCTATGCTATGTGGGATGAAACCGCTCCATCAGAACTGAAACAAAGAAAACATCTGAAACATGTCAGCTATTATTATCACTGTGGCTGGGATGCTGAGGATGAGAATGATATAAGGGAAGGCAGTGGCGTGCAACTGTGTCCAGCTCTCATAAGAAAAACAGCTTGATCACCCCTTAGGGGACACTCCTAGTGACATTCCAGGACAGTTTTAGCTCACAAGCCAGTGGAGGAGGATTGGAACTCACACCTGGACTGTGAAGCCAGCATAGGACATAGAAGAGGGACTTCTGTTGCATAGCAAAATAAATTGCAAATAATTGTGATTAAACCTCTGATCTCTCTGATTTTAAGTCACTAAAAATCAAGAGTTATCTCTTCCTATCTTCATAGTGATAAAGTGTACAGAAAATGCCTAGTAAACGGTTGTTAAATGTCTGAGTATTGAAAAGTACCATATTTGTATCTCAGCACCTACTAAGCAGTGATGCCATGTTTTATCTTATCCAATATTTATTTGTAGAGTGTAATCTCTGTGCCTGGTTCTGATAGGCTCTGGAGAAATAGTTATGAATAAATTAAGTACAGTCTTTCCTACTAGGAATTGTAAAATTTGGTTCAAGCAAAGAGAAAGTACACAGAAAACCACCATCTTCATAATACGACCTATCTCTCTTTCTCTCATTTCACAAATAATTATCTCAGGGCAAAAATGTAGAATTAGGGTGTTTATAAAAAGAAACATGGCCCAACTCCTTCTAGAGTGGATGTTAGATGCTCTGATACTTTTATGAACGCTCTCTAATGAAAACAAGTATCCTATAGAAGGACACATATGGACTATACCCACTGGACTTAAATTTCTAGGCGCCCATTTATAGTAAACACATAGACATCTAACAGTCCTATACCGATGGATCTGTGAATTCTGAATTCAGTGAGAATTGTGAAAACCAAGACAATTACTGAAACACTGAACATTTTGAAGACAATTTTAGGAGCTGGTAGAACAAAGAAAGGAAAAGAAGCAAGGCCATGAAGAGTGAATTAATAAAGTCTGAAGAGGAAGCAGGTGGATTTCTCCCATACAAGACCTAGAAGGTTAGAGAGAAATTGAAAGCCTTTCCCAGGAAATAATAGTAATTGATAGTGGCTTTGTAGCAGCTCAGGTATTGTGCTTACTTTTTAAAAATAAGAGAAAGAGAGATAATAGATGTCTCAATTAGAGAAAGGATAATATCAGAAATGGAGAAAGAAATGGCAACCCACTCCAGTATTCTTGCCTGGAGAATTCCATGGACAGAGGAGCCTGGCAGGCTATAATAGTCCATGGGGGTCAGACACGACTTAGCAACTAAACCACCAATATCAGAAAAGTACTTGTAAACGAAAAGCTCTAATAAGTTTCTTTGATTCTGACAATATATAAATAGGTAAATTTAAAGAAAACAGAGTTGGGAAGCCCCTGCATTGGAAACTTATCACTCTATGTGTATGAAAACTAAGATTCAGGAATTTGAAATGACCCCAAGCCCCATTGGCGAGTGAGAACAAAACTAGGATTAGGATCACAGAGCCCAGGGAGCCATGGTCCTTCCTGAAATGCCCAGCCTCTATCCTCAACCCATCAGAGCTATGTGCAAAGGGATAAAGGAAACTCCAGCCTGGCTATGCTGAAAATGGATCACGGTGGATCTTAGAGGTGGAGATGATGCCACAAGAAACATCTGCAAAGACTGGGCTTGGAACTATCTAGATGTAGGTTGCTTATTGTTGAACAGGCTTGATGGACACCACAGAAATATTTGTGTGCCCATGTCCATTCACTCAATGGCTTTACCCATGCCAACTCCATTTGTAGGGTAATACAAGCCAGCATCCTCAGCCCCTAAGATATAAGGGGTTCTCTGATTCCCTGGCACGGAGAAGGCAATGGCACCCCACTCCAGTAATCTTGCCTAGAAAATCCCTTGGACAGAGGAGCCTGGAAGGCTGCAGTCCATGGGGTTGCGGAGGGTCGGACACAACTGAGCGACTTCACTTTCACTTTTCACTTTCATACATCGGAGAAGGAAATGGCAACCCACTCCAGTATTCTTGCCTAGAGAATCCCATGGACAGGGGAGCCTGGTGGGCTGCCGTCTATGGGGTCACACAGGGTAGGACACGACTGAAGTAACTTAGCAGCTTAGCAGCTGCTTCCCTGGCTACAGCACTAGGTTGAAGGGGCAAGTGGCCCCAGCTTGGTTAATCAGTCCTTTCACTTCTCAGCCACAGTGACTGTTGAGGGATGAGTGTATAACCCAAGTACGGCTGATTCGAGGTCTTGGGAATTATTCCTTCGTATCCAGGCATGAGATGCTTCATTCCTTTCTAGCCATGGCCCTTAAACCTTGAGCCTAATAGCTGGAAGTGGTATAGTCTCTACCAGCAGAAGAAGGTAAAGCCAAAGAGCAGACTGACCCAAAGATGAGATGTGGCTAAATTACCACAGGTGNGATTCAAGGTCTTGGGAATTATTCCTTTGTATCCAGGCATGAGATGCTTCATTCCTTTCTAGCCATGGCCCTTAAACCTTGAGCCTAATAGCTGGAAGTGGTATAGTCTCTACCAGCAGAAGAAGGTAAAGCCAAAGAGCAGACTGACCCAAAGATGAGATGTGGCTAAATTACCACAGGTGCCAGTGAGTCCCGTGATCTAATTGCCTCTGGATGTGCTTTTGCCCTCAACCATTCTATGAGGTAACAAACTTCTTTTTGTATTAGACACATTTTGAGCTTCGTGTTTTTTGTTTTTGGTGGTTTTTCTTTTTTAATTTTTATTTTTACTTTATTTTACTTTACATTACTGTATTGGTTTTGCCATACATTGACATGAATCCACCACGGGTGTACATGAGTTCCCATGTTTTTTATCAGCTTCAGACAATGTGCCCTGTCAAATATTATTACTAAACAATTAAACAACTTCACTGGCTGCAATAATTATTGCACATGTACGTGGTGTTCAAGTTTCTTAAACTATTTACCTTGTAGTTATACCATGAACAGCTACGCTTTACTGAACACCATGAAAGTTATTCCCATTATCTACTTTATTTCTCACCAAAAAATGTTCAAACGGGGCATGCTTTTTCTTCCANAATTAAACAACTTCACTGGCTGCAATAATTATTGCACATGTACGTGGTGTTCAAGTTTCTTAAACTATTTACCTTGTAGTTATACCATGAACAGCTACGCTTTACTGAACACCATGAAAGTTATTCCCATTATCTACTTTATTTCTCACCAAAAAATGTTCAAACGGGGCATGCTTTTTCTTCCAATAGTCAGATAAAGCTGGATATTACAGACTATAAAGGACTTATTTCTTTCACCCATGGCTCTTACAAAGATCTATATCCTAACACAAAGGTTTCCTTTAAGTTCATCTAGCTGTATGGAAAGTTACAGAGTAAGAAGTTTTGTCTCTATGCTAAAAGTTAAGGACAGGTATTAAAACCATTTTTGATACTATATAGACACGACATGATTTGATCATGTTGGCATTTAAATTAAATACTATTTTTAATTAGTATCATAACTCTCTCATTATGTGTTCATGCCTCCAAGTCTTTAAGTNCTTTAACACTGGGCCACCTAAAACCAGCACAAAGTCCCCTGATGGCAGAAACCAAGAAATAAAAAGCAAAGAAGCTTAAAGAACGGAATCCATTTTATTTGGTGTTGTATAGCTTGTTGTTTCTTAAAGGGAATAAAAGTTTGTTTCAAATTAAAAGCACCACCTCTCTACAACTATCTTCGTAGCTTTAATTATAGGGTTTGTGACCCAGTGGAGCCCAGAGGACATCTGTGGAAAGTGATCCTGGGCAGACACTGTGGGATTTCACAGCTCCCTTTGGGTTGTGACTCAGCCCCTTTCATAGAGTCTATTAGAGACTTTCTCTGAGAGCTGAATTATAGTGATGCAGTTTTTAAACTCACAAAACATTTGCTGGCAGAAATTAACCCAAGGGGTCTAAATTATATCCATTTCTTGATGGATCACTAATATTCCTTTTTAAAAATTTCTTATTGGAGTTTAAAACTAGTCCCTTCTTGGTCTTTCACACCATCTCATTTTAGCCACTTTCTCCACAGGGTGACTCCCTTACAATAAAGGTATTGGATAAGACCCATTAACCATTGATTTGAGCGACTGGACTTCTGGGTGTTTGAACACATATATAACAGCAGAATTACAGAGAAAATACTAGAGGGAGAATGAGTTATTCTGAGTGTGCAGAGAGACAAAAGGGCCTCTGCTGGTCATGAAACTAACCCTGGGGAAGATAACCCAACGGGAAGATTTGGAGACTTACAAGTATAGGGCTTCTCATGCCATTAGTTGTGGTCAGTAGAAAAACAAGCCAAGATAGTGGACAATTTGAATTCATTTAGATATGATCTAAATATGTATCTATATGTAACATAAAATTCATAGCGGATTCTGGCTATATTTCTCTATATTGACTGATATACACTCAGAATTTATTTTATTATTTATTTTTTTTTACTATGGAAGGACATAATTGAGGGAAACTAAAGCAATTGCTGTTCTTTCCTAGTGGTTAAAGTGGTATCATTTTTTTTTCCCCATGCTTTCCTTCTTTCATCCAAAATCTCCAAAACTTTATTCTCAGCTGTAAAAGCAGTAAGTTTTATTCATCGCTCCATCACACAGGGTCACTAGTGGAGAAAAAGGGGGTGGACAATCGTTCACTTAACAAATTGCTCAGTTCTGGTTGCTAAACTTTGAGAAAGCCATAGGTCAATTTCAGGAGGTAGGGATACTGTTCAAAGCCTCAGATGCTGGGATGTTTTTCCATTTGTTTGTTGGTTTGGAATCCGTCCTATTTGATCAGGGATCATATTCCAGTTTTGCCACTGGATTTACCTTGTAATTGAGGTAAATTCTAGCTGTTTCTCAGATTCCACGTGAGTAAAATGGGACTGTTTTATATTTTTATAAAATTACAAGCATTATGTGCATTAACATTCATAAAGCACTTTTAACACTGTAGATGTGCTTTATTTTATGATCACATCTGAAGCTGAACTGTGAGTACATATTCTCTCAGTAAATGCCAGGTCTCACTTTCCTTAAAACAAAAGTGAGAGACGTGTCTTGGGAGAGGTCATGTGATTGCCCAGGCAGTCCTATTGGTTACAGTTAGGTAAGAGGAGTAAGACTCAGAAAAGCCCTGTGACTTCTCTGAGGTGGGATTCAGCAGTCAGTTCCAGAATCTGAGCGCGACATAAAGTCTCTAGTTTCCTAGTCCAGGGAGTCCTCTCTCTGAACTAGAAATCGTTCACTCTGAAAATATTTTCTTAATCTTTAACGTGCATAATTCACATGGGGTACCAAAAGCAGTAACTGACTGATTTCCTTTAAAGTAACTCACTCAGGACTTGGCCAGTTAGAGTGGCTGTAGGGGAAAAGGAATCTCAGAACAGAATTATGTGACCCAGATGCCTGAAAGCGGAACTTTCAACCTGCAGCTGAAGGGTGAGGACGGGTTACTGGTAATTTTTTCTCCACTCTTGACATCTGTCTCTTCTCTCAGGGAAATGCTCTGCAGAGCTCACCAGCTGGTTTTTCAGCTGGGGTGTGCTACGACTCAGGTGGTATGGCTCAGCAGAGGAAAATAAATAAATGAAGCAGTAAACAAGACACAACCTGTCCATCTTTTCTCCAAGAACCCCATCATCAGTGGTTGCTAACTGTAGGATTCCCACCAATAATTGAGTTTCACGCTGCGGCATTCTCCCACCATGTGGTGATGTGAAATAGTTAAGTAAACTGACGGGAACATCTCATTTATATCCTCTACTGGTGTTATGGCTGGTTTTCTTAATATGTTAGGGAAATTGCCCATACTACACCTGTCACAGGTGAAAAATCTGCATAGACATGCATAATTCATGAATCTCCTATCCCAAAGAGAGCATTGCAAGGACTTGTTATTGCTCGAATGCCAGTTTTTATGGTGACATCTCAGATATAATTGAAGACTCTGGAAAAGGCAACTGTCAGAAGAAGCTTTTCTATTTTCTCAATATTCCAGGCTGCTTGCCATTGGCCAGCGTAACGAATGGTTCCAGATTTCATTTTCCCTACCCCCAGTATTTCAATAGAGCAGATGCAGCCCTGATTTAAGCAGAAGGATGGGAAACAACCTGGATTCATGGTAAAGCTTGATGGGAGTGGAAGCCGAATGGGAATTCATTAATAGAATATGAGTAATTTGTAAGCACAAAAATATAACATTTTATAATTGCATATTTCCCATTGTCCTTCACTGCTTCTCTAGAGGGGAGCTTGGTTAAGTCACAAAATCACCTTTGCTTATGATGTTCTTGATGTTTGAAATGGTACCTTCCTCTCTGTACATAGATAAATTGGACCCCTTTTTCTTTATTGACTATGTTAATTTCATTAGCTAACAAAATAATGTGTGACATGCAAGAATTTCCCAGAATCTGGATTTCGTTCACATGTTACATTATGATTATATTTAGTTAAAATGTTTGACAAAAATATCATAAGGATAATTTATGTGTCGATGGCTCCTACCCAGAGGATGATGATGTCTGATGGCTTCATTTTTCTTACCATAGTGACATAAGCACATCAGTGTTTGCATTTGGAAGGGGGCTCAACAAGAGCTGGGGAAGAGGAATTACAAAAGGGTATGAAGACTATTTTGTGAGAGACAAGTACGTTCACTATCTTGCTTGTGGTGATGGTCTCATTGGTACTGCTGTTGTTCTTTAGTTGCTAAGTCATGTCTGACTCTTTGTGACCCCATGGACTGTAGCCAACCATGCTCTTCTGTCCACGGGATTTTTCCAGGAAGGTTATTGGAATGGGTTGCCATATCCTCCTCCAAGGGATCTTTCCAGCCCTGGGATCTAACCAGTATCTCCAAGTCTCCTGCATTACAGGGGGATTCTTTTACCACTGAGCCACCAGGGAAGCCACAAATAATGAAACTTACTGAATTGTGCAATTTAAATATGTGTAGTTTTTTCCATCAACTATGCCTCAAAAAACCAGTTCTAAAATCATGTGAGAAAATCAATATCTCTTGATCAAATATATATTTTCAAATATTCAAGAAAATTACATTTCAGCAAAATAAAGTCCTGCCCAATAGTATTTCTCATAGATGACATATTCTGATTCCCCCAGTCCTTCCTAAATCTAGCATCCATCGGAACCCATCATTTCCTAAGAACTGATCATCTTTCCCAGAACAATCATTTCCCANTAGATGACATATTCTGATTCCCCCAGTCCTTCCTAAATCTAGCATCCATCGGAACCCATCATTTCCTAAGAACTGATCATCTTTCCCAGAACAATCATTTCCCAGTATATAATGTTTCAAGAATGGATGTAAACCAGTCTCTGAACACACTTACTGACACAATGTTAGAACATGGGTTTCACCTGGAGTAAGCCTAATCTGTGTTAACACCTCATTTATGAAGCATATACATATAATCGGGTTTCCCAGGTGGCTCAGTGGTAAAGAACTTGCCTACCAATGCAAGAGACATGGGATCAATCCCTGGGTCAGGAAGACCCCTGGAGAAGAAAATGGCACCCCAATCCAGTATTCTTGCCTGGGAAATCTCATGGACAAAGGAGCCAGGTGGGCTATAGTCCATGGCATAGAAAAGACTCAGACATGACTTAGCAACTAAACAAACAGCAATACATAAATCAATAAATAGTGAACAAAACTAAATTGATGATATTATAGTTATGCATAGAGTATCTGCAAACACTTGTCTTCAGAAGCAAATTGGTTATTCATAGTTAGGCTACAAACTACTTGAAGATTTAGTGGCTTAAAATACCAGGACA
>SJYA01002031.1:9094-26158 GCA_006410615.1 Neotragus moschatus
CAAATTAGCAATGGAAAAAACAGTTCACTAATTCTAGAAAGAACTCATTTTACAGATGAAGCAACTTCCGAGTTTTGTCTCTTACACAAGAGTGGTGAGATAACAGCCAGGAAAAATAATGTTTCTTGAAGTTTAGCTATGAATGGAAGGAGAAGCAGGGCAGTGATTGAAGGAAATGCTTTTTTTTTTCTTTTCTACTTTACAAGGAAGAGGTCAAAGAGAAATGGAATATGTAAGGAAGTCACAATAATCAGTCCTGTAGAGGTCAGGGTAAGAAGAGGAAAGTGTAATTCCTTTACAAGGAAGGGGTCAAATTGAAAGAGAAGTGGAATATGTAAGGAATTTTAAGTAATCAATCCTGTAGAAGTTAGTGGAAGAAGAGGAAAGTGGAATTCCATTCACAAATATGGACTTCAGATAGGAAAAGATAATCTATGGACATAAAGCAAAGAATTTGAGAAATCGGGATTTTTAAAGAAGTAAGTGTCTGAAATACTTGTGGACTGTGATAGAGCAAACAGACCAGTGAAATAAAGAAGAATTACTGGGTCATGTTGAGATTGCATTTGTGCTTGGTAATCATAAATCTAAAGTGGAACCAATCTGCACTTTTGTATGACTTTTTCCAAGGCAGTGCAGTTATTTTGGTTCTGACTATAATAGATGGAGAACATAATAGATGGATTTATCTAGTTTGGGAGTTTTGCTGGATATAGAATATAATAAGAGAAACAGGTGTGGTAAATTATGTTACTGGCAAGTGTAAAATTGGAATGATGGACTATGGATTTTCTTTTGAATAAGACAGAAAATAGTGTTGTTTCAAATATGTGAAGTTGTTTTATCTTTGTGCATGTAAGGTTTCTACAAGTATAGACAATATGGTCAGATAAATATAGAAGTTCCATATTGAATGAGAAGAAATAAAAGTGAGGCAATGTCCACCATTTTGTTTATCTAGGGGATCTACATTGAGCTATTCCAAGGTTGCAAGTGTTATGCATGCTTATATTTTCTTCCATTCTACTATAATCTAATCTGTATTCATGTTTTGAGGTGGCTGTTCATCAGAGTACACAGAGCAAAGTTGTCTGAGTAATTTCTATCAGGCACTATAGCCGCATCTACAATCATTAAACTTAAGAATAAGACAAGTCTGTGGAGCTTATCTATTTCAATCCCCTCATTTTGGAGATGGTATATTTGAAATTCAAAGAAGTGACATGATAAAGGACAGAGTTGTTAGGAGAGCTATAACTCAAGCTCACATCACTTTAACTTCAATATTGGGCGCTCTTTATAGTCTTACTTGTTAGTGACATTACAGATTAGTATATTGGCATTGCAGAAGGGGATCCAGACAAAGGGATATCCAAATAAATTAATCCCCAGTTAATTTTGCCAGTAATGATCCCCACTGTACTCCAAGGTATATCAATTTGTAAATAATATCAGAGATCTTTTTATGGCACTATGCTATGTGACTGAAGACTACTAAAAGGGTGGAGGAAAAAGGTAAGTACATGTAATTTAAAAATATTTATTTGCTTTGCATGGCAGTAAACAGTAAATACCAAATCTATCTACTTAATATTTTACTCTCAGGTAAATTCAATACATTAACATAGAAGAAGAGATCATTTATTCATAAATGATAAATCTGACTTTTTATTAGGAAATTTAAACTTGATTCTCACATCAAAAAAACTCAGCCACAATATGCATCAAGAGAGATAAAATCTAAAAGATATGGATAATCTTTATACAATATGCATCAAGAGAGATAAAATCTAAAAGATATGGATAATCTTTACCTATACAGAATGAGGATCCTGTATAAAGCAAGAATATTCATCAGCAAATGGTATCATGCAATGAACTTGCATAAATAAAATGACTTCTGATTTCTATCATCTTTCTGTATCTTAAAGAAAGTTTTCCATATCAGAAACTTTGGATTAATACACATTATACAAAAAGTTTATGTCATGGGGAGCCTATACCAGAGCTGAAGAGGCCTTACAAATAGCTGTGGAAAGAGAAGCAAAAGCAGAAGGAGAAAAGGAAAGATATACCCATTTGAATGCAGACATAAAGAATAGCAAGGAGAGATAAGGGAGCCTTGCTCAGTGATCAATGCAAAGAAATAGAGGAAAACAACAAGATCTCTTCAAGAATGTTAGAGATACTAAGGGAACATTTCATGCAAAGATGGGCACAATCAAGGACAGAGATGGTATGGATCTAACAGAGGCAGAAGATATTAAGAAGAAGTGGCAAGAATACATAGAAAAACTGTACAAAAAAGATCTTCACAACCCAGATAGTCACGATGGTGTGATCACTCACCTAGAGCCAGACATACAGGATTAGGAAGTCAAGCCAGCCTTAGGAAGCATCAATATGAACAAAGTTAGTGGAGGTGATGAAATTCCAGTTGAGCTATTTCAAATCCTAAAAGATGATGCTGTGAAAGTGCTGCACTCAATATGCCAACAAATTTGGAAAATTCAGCAGTGGTCACAGGACTGGAAAAGGTCAGTGTTTATTCTAATCCCAAAGAAAGGCAATACCAAAGAATGCTGAAACTACCACACATTTGCATTCATCTCACACACTAGCAAAGTAATGCTCAAATTCTCCAAGTCAGGCTTCAACAGAACGTGAACTGTGAACTTCCAGATGTTCAAGCTGGATTTAGAAAAAAGCAGAGGAACCAGAAATGAAATTGCCAACATCCATTGGATCATTAAAAAAATTGAGAAATTTCCAAGAAAACATCTACTTCTGCTTTATTGACTATGCTAAAGACTTTGACTGTGTGGATCACAATAAACTGTGGAAAATTCTGAAAGAGATGGGAAAACCAGACCACCTAACTTGCCTCTTGAGAAATCTGTATGCAGGTCAGCAAGCAATAGTTAGAATTGGACATAGAACAACAGACTGGTTCCAAATAGGAAAAGGAATATGCCAAGGCTGCATAATGTCACCCTGTTTATTTAACTTATATGCAGAGTACCTCATGAGAAATGCTCTTCTGGGTGAAACCCAAATTGGAGTCAAGATTGCCAGGAGAAATACCAATAACTCAGATATGCAGATGATACCACCCTTATGACAGAAAGTGAAGAACTAAAAAGCCTCTTGATGAAAGTGAAAGAAGACAGTGAAAAAGTTGGCTTAAAGCTCAACATTCAGAAAACGAAGATCATGGCATCCGGTCCCATCACTTCATGACAAATAGATGGGGGAACAATGGAAACAGTGACCGATTTTATATTTGGGGGCCGCAAAATTACTGCCGATTGTGACTGCAGCCATGAAATTAAAAGACACTTGCTCCTTGAAAGAAAAGTTATGACCAACCTCAACAGCATATTAAAAAGCAGAAACATTACTTTGCCAACAAAGGTCTGTGTAGTCAAAGCTTTGTTTTTTTGACATAGTCATGTATGGATGTGAGAGTTGGATTATAAAGAAAGCTGAGTACCAAAAAATTAATGCTTTTGAACAGTGCTGTTGAAGAAGACTCTTGAGAGTCTCTTGGACAGCAAGGAGATCCAATGAGTTCATCGTAGAGGAAATCAGTTCTGAATATTCATTGGAGGGACTGATGCTGAAACTGAAACTCCAATACTTTGGCCACCTGATGGGAAGAACTGACTCATTTGAAAAGACCCTTATGCTTGGAAAGATTGAAAGTGGGAGGAAAAGGGGACGACAGTGGATGAGATGGCTGGATGGCATCAGTGACTCAATGGACATGAGTTTGATTAAACTCTGGGAGTTGGTGATGGACAGGGAACCCTGGCATACTGCATTCCATGGGAGAGCAAGAAGTCAGACATGACTGAGTGACTGAACTGAACTGAAGATTCTCCTTACACATCTTAAGATTTATACTGTAATATTTTATATTGTAACTACTGCATTTATGCCCATTAGCTATAAGAAAAATATTTTAAGCAAAATGTACAATAATGCTGCATATTACAAGTGGATTTTACTTTTGATTGCCATTCAGTGATATATTAGCCCAATGGAAAATACGTGTCATGGCAAACACCTCAATATGCTAGGGGCTATAGTTGTTTCCAGAGTAGAAAGTCAAACGAAGTTCATAAAAGCAAATTCATCAAATGTTTGAGTCAGAAGATGCCAAAAACACTCACTCATTGTTCAGATTTACAAAATCCCATACATCAATGCATACTCAGTCGTTTAATCATGTCCAAATCTTAGCGACCTCATGTACTGTAACCCGGCAGGCTCCTCTGTCTATGGGATTTTCCAGGCAAGAATAATGGAGTCGGCTGCCATTTTCTTCTCCAAAAATAAATAAATAAATAAATAAATAACCCCCAGAGCTGCTCTAGTTAGAACACTATTGGAACAGCATCAATATTTCCCAGAGGTTGGTAGCAACTTGTGAATAGTAAATTGTGATGCCAGAGGCAAACATCAATTTTATTTTAGTAAGAAATGCACTGTCATAGGAAAAGACATCTTTTCTTTAAAATTTAGGGAAGAAATGAAACTGACAGTTGTAGTGAAGATTCTGGAGATGAGTGGGCTTTCAAGCAATCAGGTCACGTGCTCATTATATTTAAAATAGGTCCTTTATTAATGACAGCAACCAAGGTAGGATTATAAGTTAGCTCTTTGATTCAATGCAAAAAACTGGGAATGTGAAATGTGCCACCATCAAGAGGCATTTTGCAAGTAATATGGTTAAAGTATCAAAATTAATTGGTGTTTCTCCGGCCTAGAATGCTCTGCCTTGAGACACAAAAAAAATTCAACTCTTTTCCTTCATATCTTCTCATAAGTATCACCTTTCATGAGGACTTCTTTGTTAAGATATTTAACACTTAAATCTACTAGAAACTTAGAATTTCCTATCCCCGTCCTCCTTCCCTGACATGTATTTCTCACTGTCATTTACCACACCATAAATGTGATTGAAGTCGCTAGGTCATGTCTGACTCTGCAACCCCATAGACTGCAGCCTGCTAGGCTCCTCTTTCCATGGGATTTTCCAGGCAAGAATACTGGATTGGGAACACGTGTACACCCATGGTGGATTCATGTTGATGTATGACAAAACTAACACAATATTGTAAAGTAAAAAATAAATAGATAAATAAATAATAAAATAAAATAATAATTTTAAAATATTAAAAATAAAAAAGAATACTGGAGTGGATTGACATTTCCTTCTCCAGGGCATCTTCCTAACTGGGACTGAACCCAGGTCTCCTGAACTGCAGGCAGACTCTTCACCAGGGAGGCCCACCATACATACAAATTATGATTTTTTTTGGTTATTTTATGCCTGTTTTGTACAATTGCCTACCCATTGTTGGGCACAAATGAGCAAATGAGTGCGCACACACACCCAGTTCCAGTTCAGTCTCTCAGTCGCGTCCGAGTCTTTGCGATCCCATGAACCGCAGCACGCCTGGCCTCCCTATCCATCACCAACTCCCAGAGTCCACCCAAACCCATGAGCATTGTGTCGGTGACACCATCCAACCATCTCATCCTCTGTCTCATCCTCGTCCCCTTCTACTCCTGCCCTCAATCTTTCCCAGCATCAGGGTCTTTTCAAATGAATCAGCTCTCCACATCAGATGGCCAAAGTATTGGAGTTTCAGCTTCAGCATCAGTCCCTCCGATGAACACCCAGACTGATCTCCTTTAGGATGGACTGGTTGGATCTCTTTGCAGTCCATGGGACTCTCAAGAGTCTTCTCCAACACCCCAGTTCAAAAGCATCAATTCTTCAGTGCTCAGCTTTCTTTATAGTCCAACTCTCACATCTACACATGACTGCTGGAAAAACCACAGCCTTGACNAAGCTATTAAGTTCAGCTTAAATAAATGACACATGGAAACTACCTAGGACATAATTCCTTTCCATTTAATAGAAGTGAGAATGACATTTTGCCGTTTTTCACTGAGACATGCATATTTCCCCAGACCTCTCTTTGATTCTGAATCTCAGTTTCTTTTGGCATGAAAAATGAAATGGCGGCACTGAAACTTTTTATTTTTTTTGCCTTTTTGAGATTTGCAAAACATCTGAGGATAGGAAACCATCTGCTCCTATCATGTACACAGGCCAAAAGGACTGGGCAGAAGAGAAAAAGACTGGCATCATGGCCACAGCGTTTGGCCCACATCTCCGCCAGGCTCCCACCCCAGGGATGTGGAGAACCCCGGGAAATGGATTGCGGCAAGCATTTTGCGAGTATGCTGATGTTCTACAGGACAAGGCACAGCTGCAGGGAGCAGGGGTGGTACAGCAGATTGTGAAATGAGATATGGGCTTATGTCAGAGTCACTAAGCTTTTCTGATAAATGGGCCGCCAATTAATTGGTGGTTCCACTAATTAATTTATTTGACTTGCTGAAATCCGCAGGTCTAGCTATGGCTGCTGGCAGAGCAGAATGA
Source organism: Neotragus moschatus (assembly GCA_006410615.1). Lineage (NCBI taxonomy): Eukaryota > Metazoa > Chordata > Mammalia > Artiodactyla > Bovidae > Neotragus > Neotragus moschatus. Next base: position 15,555 of record SJYA01002031.1, read on the forward strand.
TACTTCAACATGGAGAGTATTCACTTTTCTGGAAATAAAGAATTTCAATTTTAGGCATAATTGGTAGAGCTTTTCGAAACACATCAGCAACAAAAAGATTAAATGATGTGAAGTATTTTTTGTCTAGCAATATTGGAGTCATGATTTTTGAAATCAGAAGAGTAATCCAAATACAAATCCTCACAGGTTTCTGTTATGTGGCATGTGTAACGTCCTAGACATCATAGACAGATCCATATGGAATCTATGTCATTGTTCGAACAGGCAAAGTGCATATCCCTGGCCTGTCAGAGATAGGGCTATCCAAATAGCAGGATTAGGAGAATAATACAGGTAATTATGCTCATTTACTTCAGAAATGACTGCTGATGTGTATATCTGTGTCAACCTATCTATTTCTGTATCTACATATATATGTAGATATCCGCATGTTGCTAAGTTGCCCCAGTCGTGTCTGACTCTGCGCGATCCCACAGACAGCAGCCCACCAGGCTCCCCCGTCCCTGGGATTCTCCAGGCAAGAACACTGGAGTGGGTTGCCATTTCCTTCTCCAATGCATGAAAGTGAAAAGTGAAAGTGAAGTCGCTCAGTCGTGTCCGACTCCTAGTGACCCCATGGACTGCAGCCTACCAGGCTCCTCCATCCATGGGATTTGCCAGGAGAGAGTACTGGAGTGGGCTGCCAGTGCCTTCTCCCATCTGCATGTGTACCTGAGTACTAAGTCACCTCAGTCATGTCAGACTCTGTGTAATCCTAGGGACTAGAGCCTGCCAGCCTCTTCTCTCCATAGGATTCTCCAGAATACTGGAGTGGGTTGCCATGCCCTCCTCCAGGGGATCTTCCTGACCCAGGGATCAAGCCCTCTTCCATCTCCTGCATTGGCAAGCGGGTCTTTTACCACTAAGGGGCTTACTCTTATGGCTCAGTTGATAAGAATCTGCCTGTAATGCAGAAGACCTGGGCTTGATCCCTGTGTTGGGAAGATCCCCTGAAGAAGGGAAAGGGTACCCACTCCAGTATTCTGGCCTGGAGAATTCCATGGACTGGATAGTCCATGGGGTCGCAAAGAGTCGGACATGCCAGAGCGACTTTCACTTTCACTTCTTTACCGCTAGTGCCACCTGCGAAGCCCATATATCTCTATAAGTGTAGGTATATATGCATATACATATTCAGGAAATGTATGTGTGTGTCTATGTTTTTCTTTTTAAAAATGAAAACACCTTCTTAAGAGAAAAAATTGTCTATATGTCTCTGGATTGTTACTGTATAAAGAAGACTAAAAATGCTTATATTTTAAAACATAACCAAGAGTCTGCTACACATAATTACTAAAATGATTGTCCTTTTAAGTGAATATTTTAAAATGTATTTGCTACATTACTTCTCTTTTGTCTTTATAATCTGATTCCAGAGAAAAATATATTTTCACAAAAATATCTAGTGCAGAAGTGTAAGGTAGAAGGGAAAGTACGGAAAGTCCCACTTTTTTACAAAGACAAACATAATGTACAAACTTACTCAACAATATGAAATTGTAACTTACATATTTTGTATGTATGTATATTATATGTGTATGATTTTATTTTTATATACTACATACTGTCCTTTCCTTTTCCACTAAGTAGTATTTGTATTTATCTTCCTGTAGATTTGTATTTGTCTTCTTCTCAGTTGATTTAGTTATCCTACTTTTGAATACTTTCATAAATGACTGTATGATTTTAAACTTGAACCCATTAATGACTTCAGTAGTTTCTAATTTTTTGCTGTTATGAACAGTTCATTCATTATTTTAGTATGTGTGTATAATTTCTGTTGAATAAATTGCTAGAATTGGGATGTTCTGCCAAAATATATGCACATAGTCCATTTGTAGGTTGAATAATCAACTAACTATTTTCTTCAACTACTTAAAAACAGAGTAATTAATCAAAATTCTTCTCTGGCTTTTACCGGTCTCAGCTGGTAAAGAACCTGCCTGCTAAAGCAGGAGATGCAAGAGACCTGGGTTTGCTCCCTGAATTGGGAAGATCCCTTGGAGAAGGAAAAGGCAATCTGCTCCAGTAGTTTTGCCTGGAAAATCTCATGGACAGAGGAGCCTGGAGGGCTACAGAAAGTCAGACATGACTGAGAGCACAAAAGTGGTTAAAATAGGAAAAAGTAATATTTTATAATAAAACTCATATCTCTCACCCAACTTTTATCTAGAAATTATTTTATTGCTTATGGTTAGATTTCCCTGAATACTGGCTTCTCTTAAGGACCTTTGTTAAATTATATTATTATCTACTGAATACTCTAGAATGAGTAATGCATCATTTAAATGTAGACATGTTTACATGCCATAGAGGATCATAAAAGTGAGCTTTAAGTAAACATTTTAAGTAATTATTAAGCATACAAAAAGGAAGATTGGGGGAAATTTAAATATATTTCCAATACATGAACTATTGACCTTATTCCCGTTAAGGTTAGCTAACAATAAATAATTTTAAACAAAAACCAAATTTGGCAAAACTCAGATATTAATAAAAAACTAAAAATAGCCTGCATTTGTAAGTAATTAGTATCCAAAATAGGTTCTACCCTTGCAGAATAGCAACTACTCTGGAAGAAATGAATGCACCCAGAAGCATACGTCCTTTATGCCTTAACAGGAGGATTCAGTGCATCACTATCTTGTTTGTGCATAGAAGTGTTCTTTTCAGGCTATTCTAAACATTGCAGTAAATTACTTGAAGTATTCAAAAATCATATTAATAAGATGTAGACCAATGGAACTTGTTGTGTAATTATGTTCAAGTTCACTATAAATAGTGTTTTGCATCATGTATTTAATAGAGAATGAGCCTATCTTTCTCTGTCTTTGTTCTTTGTCCTTCCTTTAATCTCTGTTTCTAGTTACCGGACACCAGCTATCAAAAAATAAATTGACTAATTATTTACAAGTCAGGAGGCATGTGTGCGTTTCAAAGGCTTGCAAGTTGACTGTTTCATGCCCTAATCAAAAGCAGCTGTATGAGATTTTCCCAGGGGACATTAACTCCTAAAGTTTCCAAAGTAGTATTTGGAGACTTAGCCAATTAGCCTCTACATTTTTCAAGCAGTGCGTTGTTTTGAATCTCATTGTTATTTAAATTACCTAAAGGTCTATGCCCTTGTGTTGAAAGTTGGTAAATGTGAGAGAGCATCTGAAAGAATTTCTTGTTCATGGATTATTACTGAAATGACATATTCTTCTGGTGATTTTTGTTACACAGCTACAAGTTCTATTTACCCATGCAAAAATCTTTTCATATAATAGAAAAAATTGTAATGTTTCAGTTTCTTTGAAATCATACAGATCTAGGGTAAAATATCAGTTCTGTGATTATTGATTATGCAACCTGTGTCAAAGTATTCTAGCCTCTTTGTGCCTCAGTTTCCTTGTTGTTAAAAATTGTCCTTGAGACTGAAATAAACTGAAGGAAAAAATCACTCTTTTCAATATTACATATAAATAATTATCCTCTTGAGTTCAAGTAGTTAAAAATGTGTATAAAGTAATTCATCCATTTCTATTAAGAAATAACATTCAATTGTTTTATCTGAGCTGTAATCTGCAATACACACAGTATATATATTTAGACAAATTATTTTAATGGTACACATATCAAATCCTACAGTTTCAGGAATTTAGAAGAAATATCCATATCTGAATACAACTCTATCTTTCTGAATTTGACTTTTTAGTACTATTAATAGTCCCCATTTATTGGGTTTAACACAATGCCTCTGCATAAAACAATACAATATGTAACATGTTTTACATGTTAGAGAAACTCCCACAAGTCTGAAGTCAGGGGTGGCAGCAAGGAGGAGCTGCCCCAAGTGCAAGGATCAGTGGCTGCACAGGTGCAGGGGGGCCAAGAGGAGCTACCCCACGTTCAAGGTCAAAAGGTGCAGCTGTGAGGAGATACCCCTCATGCAAGGTAAGGAGCAGCAGCTGTGCTTTGCTGAATCAGCCGTGAAGAGATACACCACGTCCAAGGTAAGAGAAACCCAAGAAAGACGGTAGCGTTGTGAGAGGCATCAGAGGGCAGACACACAAACCATAATCACAGAAAACTAGTAAATCTGATCACATGGACCACAGGCTTNTAGGCCTTTTACTGTGATCATGTATGGATGTGAGAGTTGGACTGTGAAGAAAGCTGAGTGCTGAAGAATTGATGCTTTTGAACTGTGGTGTTGGAGAAGACTCTTGAGATTCCCTTGGACTTTATTGAGATCTGACCAGTCCATCCTAAATGAGATCAGTCTGGGTTTTCTTTGGAAGGACTGAGGCTAAAGCTAAAACTCCAATACTTTGACTAACTCATGCAAAGAGTTGACTCATTTGAAAAGACTCTGATGCTGGGACAGATTGGGGGCAGGAGAAGGGGACGACAGAGGATGAGATGGCTGAATGGCATCACCGACTTGATGGACATGAGTTTGGTTGAACTCCGGGAGTTGGTGTTGGACAGGGAGGTGTGGCATGCTGCAATTCATGGGGTCGGACACGACTGAGTGACTGAACTGTATTGAACTGAACTGAACAGAACTGAACATGTTTTATGCTTATTTTTAAGCAGACAGTATATGCTTCATATTTATAACTCATGTTATGAGGTTAGCTACCATTCCTATTTGAATTTTCTAGATGAGAAAATTGAGGACTAGGACAGTTTTAAAACTTATCCCAATTTGCATTTAATACACGTTCAAAGACAGAGTTTGTTCACAGATGGATTATATCCTTAGCACATGTCCTTAACCAGTATCCTCTATTGCTTATTACTTTTCACTGAATTTTAAAGAATCATATTTTAGCAAGTTGAAACATATTTATGATTGGTAACATATTTTCCGATGATTTTAACCTGCTTATTTGTGTTGCAAAAATCAGTTTGTGAGTTCTATTTGAACCAAGAAATAAATCAAACAAGTAAACATTCAGTTGAACTGAATTGTATTATCATGTCTTTTTAAATTTTTAACTTAATTTTTATTTTATATTGGAGTCTAATTTATTTACAATGTTGTGTTAGTTTCAGGTGTACAGAAAGGTGATTCAATCATATATATATATTCTTTTTCAGATTATTTTTCCATATAGGTTGTACAGAATATTGAGCAGAGTTCCCTGTGCTATATTGTAGTTCTTTCCTGATTAATTAGGGAAACAAATCCTTTATAATTCATCATTTTTGTAAAGGCAATAGTTTACAAAATATATTCCATAAAACACCAGTATCACTAAAGCAGTTAAGTTTTCCAGATGAAATAACTGGCCGGTTCTGAACTTTGACTGAGAATTATTAAAAAATTAACATCTTTCAGAGGTCTTACAGAGAAACCTGTTTAAATTGTTTTAACCAAACGTTGTCTAAATTTTGTTGAGCAAGAATGCTTGAATAAGTGAATATTTTGCTTCTTTGCAGAGAATAATTTGGGAAATGCTAGTCTAAGTGACTCATCTTGACAAGGCAATTTTTATTGTTTGACACTTGGTTTGTGTTCTATTTCAATTTTTTTTATAAGACTCAGAAACATTTTCTGTTCCCACTGTTCAGCCCATCTTTTAAATCAACAGTTGCAGTTAGAATTGGAAGTCCTTGAGATAATCTAGCACAAGCTGTTATTTGTTGATGATTGTGTCCCATCGAATATACAAACATACATGGTCCAAAACAAGCAAAATGAGGGTATTTTTGTGGCATTAGGATGTATCCCAGCAAATAGATAAAGGATGTTTCATGACATAAGATGGCTGGGAATTGAAAAAAAAATACACTACACAATGGATACTCAAATGCTTTTAGTAATAGAAATAGTCATGGGCAAAAATAACCAAAAATATCCCACTTCTGTTACCTCTACTCCAAAAACCACCTGTCATTCAACCCTCAAGAATGTGATAGTTCTCTGGAAAATAGTAATCAGCTTGTCTATACAAGAAGTTCAATAAATATTTGTTGAGTGAATAAAGCGAAGANACTCAAATGCTTTTAGTAATAGAAATAGTCATGGGCAAAAATAACCAAAAATATCCCACTTCTGTTACCTCTACTCCAAAAACCACCTGTCATTCAACCCTCAAGAATGTGATAGTTCTCTGGAAAATAGTAATCAGCTTGTCTATACAAGAAGTTCAATAAATATTTGTTGAGTGAATAAAGCGAAGAATGAGACAGGTGTTGAAGCTGAAAGATAATATTACTTGAGCAGCTAGAGTCCATAAAAAAACAGGGCTGTCTTCATATCCACTCCATATAGGACAGACTATTAATCTTTTCAGTGTTAGCTGCCTGTGGAATTTTAATTATCAGTAAGCTATCTTCTTATAGAAATTCCATGGACACACAAACCAAGGTGGAAATTCATACTTGTTTTGTGAAAGATTTTTATTAAAGGCCATGTATCTATCAAGGCATTTTTTTCACTCAGTTTTGAGAACTGGTTATGTCCCCTTGCCAACATCCACATGGGTATAATCATACAAGAAAAATTAATTTAAGCTGAAGTTGACCCATTCTGAGAGGCCTGAGCACTACACTTACCTATTTTCCTTTTATAGGTGACAGTGAGGATCAAATCTTTGAAGAAAACACATATTCAGTTAAAATTATAATTCCTCATGGTCCTGCTATGCTTGGTCATTGCCAAAAATATTAGTAATTATGGTAGTGGTTTAGTCATTAAGTCCTGTCTGACTCTATTCAATCCCATGAATTGTAGCCTGCCAGGCTCCTCGGTTCACAGGATTTCCCAGGCAAGAATCCTGGGGTAGGTTGCCATTTCCTTCTCCAGGGGATCTTCCTGACCCAAGGATCAAACCCCAGTCTCTTGCATTGCAGGTGGATTCTTTACTGACTGAGCCACCAGGAAGCCCCTATAGTCAGTGCTATTTTAAAATATGCAAATTGGGTTTCCTTTGTATCTAACCTAACCTTTCCTTGACCTCTCCCCTCTGACTTCTACCTCTAGAATTTCTAGCATCTCTATCTATGCTCCTTCAGACTTCCTGGAATAGCAAAAATATAGAACTTCCTGGAAAACGGTAATTTTCACTANTTTTAAAATATGCAAATTGGGTTTCCTTTGTATCTAACCTAACCTTTCCTTGACCTCTCCCCTCTGACTTCTACCTCTAGAATTTCTAGCATCTCTATCTATGCTCCTTCAGACTTCCTGGAATAGCAAAAATATAGAACTTCCTGGAAAATGGTAATTTTCACTACATTTCTCTTGAGTAGATGACTAGATGCTCTTCATTTTTCTATAGCTCATGGGTATCAGTATACCTCATTAGTATACTCCAGGGTCTATTACTATTCCCTGCATATACTTTAAAACGAAAGAAGAGATTCTACTTTTCTTTTTTTTTTGAACTGAACATTTTAAAAGTTTATTTTTAATTGAAGGATAATTGCTTTACCATATTGCATTGGTTTCTACCAGAAACCAATTTCTTGTTGATGTTTGGGAGATTCTACTTTTATAAGATTCTTTCTACTTATTTAGACAATAGTTTTAATTCCTGTCAGCTGCTATTAACTTGATCACATTTTCCTAAGTTTGGAAGACTTTGTGACCTTCCTATTCCAAGTCCTGCCATCAGATATGGTGATATCAGTGCTAACCAGGTGACTTATTTCAAAACCTAGTCTCCTTTGCCTGATCACTTCAGTTCCAATAGGTAACTTAAAAACAATGATTGTATTGGGGACTATTCTAAATGTGATAAGATGTGCTATTCAACAGAATTGTACCAAGACAACATTAAGTCATAACTTACTTGAGGAAAAAAAAAAAAAAGAGTATACAGTCAACGTTTAATAATGATTATTTTCTCACTGCTTCAGTTACACACTCCAGAGACTAGAAAGTGGAGTTTATTATAAGTTCAGTTCAGGCACTCAGTCGTGTCTGACTCTTTGCAACACAATGGACTGCAGCACACCAGGCCTCCCTGTCCATCACCAACTGCCAGAGTTTATTCAAACTCGTGTCCACTGAGTCAGTGATGCCATCCAACCATCTCATCAACTGTCATCTTCTTCTCCTCCCGCCTTCAGTCTTTCCCAGCATTAGGGTGTTTTCAAATGAGTCAGTTCTTCACATCAGGTGGCCAAAATACTGGAGTTTCAGCTTCAGCATCAGTCCTTTCAATGAATATTTAGGATTGATTTTCTTTAGGATTGACTGGTTGGATCTCCTTGCTGTCCAAGGGACTCTCAAGAGTCTTCTCCAACAGCACAGTTCAAAAGCATCAATTCTTCACTGCTCAGCTTTCTTTACAATCCATCTCTCACATCCACACATGACTACTGGAAAAACCATAGCTTTGACTAGACAGATCTTTGTTTGTAAAGTAATGACTCTGCTTTTTAATATGCTATTGAGGTTGACCATAACCTTTCTTCCAAGGAGCAAGAGTCTTTTCATTTCATGGCTGCAGTCACCATCTGCAGTGATTTTTGAGCCCCCTCAAATAAAATCTGTCACTGTTTCCACTGTTTCCCCATCTGATTCTGGCAATCTTGAAAATATCAAGGAATTTATTATGATTCAATATAAAATAGATATATAGATAAATGAGTAAATGATCTGACTCCTATAGCCTCATATTATCCTACTGTGAAAAATTTTAATGTACAATATCTCAAAGCATCTTGGCTAGCATATTGCTAGATGAAGAAGTCCAAACTCCATCTTTCATTTGGTACAGTACTATCATCATCATCATTGTACTACCTTTATTTCTCTATTTTCTTTCATTTATTAAGCCTATTTGGTTTTTACTTTATGCTTTCTCCACTTGAGGATTCACTGTGCATCTTTTCAACCAATTCCTTACTGATATGTTTACTTACTTTTTCTTGTTTTCTTCCTGATACACTCACCTCACAAAACTTCAACCCTTGATCAGTTTACTTCTCATCTTCCTCTTTATATTCTATTTTCTCTAGTATCTTCAGATTAAAGAAGAATCAACTGCCTTACATTTTTTAAAAAGATCTTTTTTTTTTTTCTGAACCCTCTCTAGTCAGTGTTTTCAGTTCAGTTCAGTTCAGTCACTCAGTCATGTCCGACTCTTTGCGACCCCATGAACCACAGCACTCCAGGCTTCCCTGCTCATCACCAACTCCCAAAGTCCATTCAAACCCATATCCATTGAGTCGGTGATGCCATCCAATCATGTCATACTCTGTTGTCCCCTTCTCCTCATGCCCTCAATCTTTCCCAGCATCAGGGTCTTTTCAAATGAGTCAACTCTTTGCATCATGTGGCCACCATTGGAGTTTCAGCCTCAACATCAGTCTTTTCAATGAACACCCAGGTCTGATCTCCTTTAGGGTGGACTGCTTGGATCTCCTTGCCGTCCAAAAGGAGTCTTCTCCAACACCACAGTTCAAAAACATCAATTCTTTCGTACTCTACTTTCTTTATGGTTCAACTCACATCTATACATGACTACTGGAAAAACCATAGCTTTGACTATATAGACTTTTGTTGGCAAAGTAATGTCTCTGCTTTTAAATACCCTGTCTATATTTGTAATAGCTTTTTTTTTCCCCAAGGAGCAAGCGTCTTTTAATTTCATGGCTGCATGTGTCCTAGAGGGGAATAAAGCCTTCTAAATTCCAAGTGTTCTACTTCTAGGACTGAAGTGGAGAATCTAGGCATTAATTTTTCAATTACCAATATTATTCATTTTTTTCTACAATTATGTCCTATTACCTATATTTAAAACCAGAATACGGGTATGGTATTCATTATTCTTCAATAATCCAACTTCTCCCTCATTTATACCATAGATCATTCAAGCAAGGGGCTTCCCTGGTAGCTCAGCTGGTAAAGAATCTGCCTGTAATGCAGACCTAGGTTCAATCCCTGGATTGGGAAGATCCCCTGGAGAAGGGGGTAGCTACTCATTCCAGTCTTCTGGCCTGGAGAATCCCATGGACTTTATAGTCAATAGAGTTGCAAAGAGTTGGACATGACTGAGCGGCTGTCACTTTCAATTTTCAGTCAAGCCAAACTGATTCTCTGAAATCATTGAGTTATCACATGGCTGACTGAGTTGGCAATTTTTTTTTCCTCCCTGGGATATTACCTGTTAGTCCTCCTAGAACTCCTACTTGTCCTTCATTGCCTAGCTGAGATATTAAATCTTCAAAGAAAACTTACAGCATTATCTCCTAGTAGAGTTGAGTATCTGTCTGAATTTGACTGGCATCTTGATCTCTTGTACATAGAGGCATACCCATAGGAATCATACTAAAAATGAAATTATCAGTTTCCACACACAACCCATACACTGAAAACCAGAACTATGCCTTACTAGCTACATCAGGAGCTAGTGTGCCTGACTTCACTATTACACTGTCATTATTAGTATGATTATTTTTCTGAGAATCTCATACCCAAGCAAATGGCTTAATTGTTCCTTACAGGAACTTACTGAAATACTCATCAACAGGTATTTTGTAACTGAAAATTTTAAAAAATTTCCTCAAAATGTTTTCCTTATTGTTTCCACCAAAAGTAAAAAAAAAAAAAAAAAAAAAAA
>SJYA01002031.1:26290-51244 GCA_006410615.1 Neotragus moschatus
AAAAAAAAAAAAAAAAAAAAGATCTTTTTTCATTCCTTCTGGCCTGATCTTTCCCAGCATCAGGACTTTTCCAATGAATTTTTTGTGTACATCAGATGACAAAGATAGTGGAGCTTCAGCTTCAGCATCAGTCCTTCTAGTGAATATTCATGGTTGATCTCCCTTAAGATTGACTGATCTCCTTGCTGTCCAAGGAACTTTCAGGAGTCTTCCCTAGCACCACGGTTTGAAGGCATCAATTCTTTGAGTTTTGCTTTCTTTTTGGTCCAGCTCTCATAATAGTACTTGGCCACTGGGAAGACCATAGCCTTGACTGTACGACCTTTGTTCACAGAGGAACATCTCTGTTTTTCAACACACTGTCTAGGTTTGTCATTGCTTTCCTACCAAGAGGCAATCATCTGATTTTATGGCTGCAGTCACGAACATAACATAGGTGCTTGCATATAACTCAGTTGATCAAATTGTCCTCAATAAATATGTACAGATCTTTATATATCCATTGTATATTAATAGAAAATTTTTTAAAAAGAAAATCAGTTTGGGTCTTTCAAGGCACTAAATTTGAATTAATAAGCAAAATTCAGTCAACAATCTTGAATACACAACCATTATTTGTTGTTGGGAGCTCATATTTACCCAAGAATTAATAGAAGGGAAAAAGCATCTATTGGACATCTACTTTGTCTTCATTGGCTTGATTCTTTGCATGAGTGATCCTTTTTTGCTTAATTTTTAATGATTTCTGCTTATTTAAATCAAACTTGTAAATCATTTTAGACTCTTTTCCAATACTACTTCCAACTGAGGTTAAATGGTTAATATGCATTTAAGATGTAATCAGGCCCAACACTGATTCATTATCTGGTTCAATGGATCATCGTTTCACTCACTCATTATACAGCCAAAAGCTTCATCAGAGAGCCTGCCTGCATTTACCATGGGAAACAAACTACTATACAAAGGTTAAGTCCATATCATCCCTGTATTCCAAGCCAGGTTGATTTACTGATATAGCAACCGTCTAGTATTGGAAATGAGCCATCAAAATGCACCATTCTCTGCCATATGTATGCTCTCACGTATCTTCCCTTTTTCTTTATTTGTACAATTTTGGATGCATCTTTCAATTATAATCAGCAAACAAAATACAAGAGGATTATATAAAAGGTCATTTCTTCTGAAAAAGGTATCTGGGGAAATTTATGGGAGATGTAAGATTTAAACTGGGCTATGAATAAATATGAAACTGTCTAATTTCTACCTTCATGTACCTCTGTTTGTATCTTGTCTACTTCTGTCTTTGTACTTATCAGCTCAGGCTTGAATTTGGCCTGATAGCTTTCTCTAAGTAGAATATGTTAGCTACTCTAGCCCTAGTGATTCAATCCCTAGCTCTAGACTATCTGAGCACTTTGGATCACTTATAANCACAGCCGCTGCTCCTTACCTTGGACAAGGCACCCCTCCTGACCTTGAACGTGGAGTATCTCCTCTCAGCCCTTCTGCGCCCATGAAGCTGCAGCTCCTTGGACATGGGGTTGCTCCTCTCAGCCGCCGCCCCACTCTCGGACATAAAAATTTACATCTAGGGACCCTCAACATCATTATCTTTCAGAATTGCTGAGTAATCATTTTAATATCAATCCATTGCATGATGATGGTGTTGATGATGAGTAGGATAATAGGTAGTGCCCTTGAGGGTTTATAAGTGCCAGGCTCTATGTTTTACATGAATTAAATAATTTGATCCTTACCTTGAGAGTGAAAGATAGATCATGATCTCAGAATTCAGATGAAGACACTAATGAAAGAAAGGTATCAACTAACTTGTTCCATATCACAAGACTAAAAAGTGGAAATGGGATTTGAATCCAGGCAATCCACCTCCAGATTCAAGCCAGGCTCCATCATTGAAAGCTCACATTCCAAGCACTTAGCGTGCATTATCTCAAGTATTCAGGAACTTTACTAACTATAAGCAGCATTCTTAGAAGAAAAATCATATTTCCTTTGCAACACAGAAATTGTGACTAGCAGATGGAGGTCAAATTCAGTTATGGCTGAATTTAAACTCTTGGGTCTTGATCCCCACATTGCATTTTAAGAGAATATAATAGTAACATTATGGGCAATTTGAAAATAAATACAAAAATTGTGGTTGATAAGGGCTAAAATATAATTTGAAGATAGTTAATACATAATAGCATGCAAATTGTTAAATTATTTTCTCTATAATGTTCCCCCTAATAGAATTACAAATATTGTCTTTTATTGTGCTCATTAATACTATCTTAGTATAAGATAGTTTTAGTTTACTAAATCTACTTTTTTTTGTTTGTTTGTTTACTATCTCTATCACTAGTGTCTTANTAGTAACATTATGGGCAATTTGAAAATAAATACAAAAATTGTGGTTGATAAGGGCTAAAATATAATTTGAAGATAGTTAATACATAATAGCATGCAAATTGTTAAATTATTTTCTCTATAATGTTCCCCCTAATAGAATTACAAATATTGTCTTTTATTGTGCTCATTAATACTATCTTAGTATAAGATAGTTTTAGTTTACTAAATCTACTTTTTTTTGTTTGTTTGTTTACTATCTCTATCACTAGTGTCTTAGGAAAGAAAATGGCAAACAAAATGATGATGAGAATTTTGGGGGGAAAGTGGCAAAATTCTCTTTTTTTTTTTTTTCTTCATATACTTCTACAAAGGGCCTACTTTCTATGTCTGTAATTGTAAAATGCATTATATGTTAAGAAATACAATACACTTTATAGTGTTTGGGGTTTAGCAGATCAAAACTATTATATATAGAATGGATTAACAACAAGTTCATACTGTATAGCAGAGGGAACTATATTCAATATCCTGTGATAAATCGTAATAGAAAAAATAGGAAAAATGTAGATATGTATAAGTGAATCACTTTGCTATACAGTAGAAATTAGCACACCATTATAAATCAACTACTATTTAAAAGATTTTAATTAAATCTTTTCATCAGGACTGATCTCATTGCTAGCCTGTGCCTAGATAATATTTTTTAACAATGTATATGATAAAGTTAAAATACATAATGGCCTATCCAAGATATGAGGCCTTAATCCCTCTAATTTGTAAATGTTATCTTATTTAGGTAAAAGATTTTTGCAAATGTGAGTTAAGGACAGTGCTTAGAAGAGATTACACTTGATGACTTGGAAGAAAGTGATGCTAAGATGCAGGCAGATATTGTAGTAATGTGGCCTCTAGCCAAGGAATGCTAGAAACTAATTAAAAGTTAGAAAAAGCAGAAACAGAACTTCCCTTAGAGACTCTGAAGAGACTGTGGTGTTATTGACACGTTGATTTTGTAATTCTAGCCTCTAGAAATGTAAGAGAATACATTTATGTTATTTTAAGCCATCAAATTTATAGTAGTTTATTACAGAAGTCTCAGGATATAAATGCAGTGCTTAAATATCACTTAAATGGTCAGAGGGAATAGCAGAGAGAAAAAAGAGCAGACGGCAGCAAAGATGGGTAGTCAAACAAATGTTCAGATTGTCTTCTCTGAGTATCTATTTTGACTTGGAATCCAAAACAATAGGTGAAAACTCCCTACATATTCTAATGTGAAATGCTTGTCATCTCAGCGGTTCTTAGAAGGAAATGGTGAAAGATCAAGGGATAAAGAAAATGGATTTTGATGACAGTTTGACATGGAATCAGTTCAACCTTTCATTAAGAACTTGGTAAGAGAATTATGACACACAAATTTACAGCACAGAGGCAGATGTGAACGGTCAGTGGGGAAAAAATAAAAGATTACCTTTATTCTGATAAGATCTAGTATATCTCACTTGTTTGATATAATTTTTGAAATGATGATAAGTGAGGATGATTAACCCACCATCTGGCTACCAATTTTCTGTGTTATTACTATACCCAATTGAAGTGAATATCCCAAGAAGGTGCTTATACTACACTGAAGTTTTATATGAAGTCTTCTTATCCTCTCATCTGACTAAACTTTAGACAGACTTCTTCCTGACTCTACAGGCCCTGATCTCCCTTTTACTATTGTATTTTATTTGTAATTGTAAAATTGGTCTCTATAACTTTGAGATGCAAATTTTTAAAAGCCTCATTTTTACATCCCAGAAATGTCTTTCTCTAAGACCTGGGAGTCATTCATTTGAAATGTAATTATCAAAGGAGATAAAGCCTCTAACTCCTTTCCTCTGTGGGTAAGTTGGAGCCTAAGTTGGGTGGATGCCTCTTTCCAAGTAGTAAAAGTACCTCCCATCATGAAGATAGGAGACAGTTGATTTTTGCTTTGGGTAAAGCCAATTAACAAGCACGGATGTATCTAAGAACTTTGACACTTACTTCCATAAACTCTCCTGCCTTTTCTGGATGAGAAAGTTTAGCTTCCTAGTGTATAAGTGACTTGACACAGATCTGTGGAATCAGTGGAGTCATGTAGTCTTTGGACTGGATTCTGTTACATTTCAATTCTCCTTCTGAGTCCATTGGGCTTCCCTGGTGGCCCAGTCAGTAAAGCATCTGCGTGCAGTGCAGAAAACCAAGATTTGATCCCTGGGTCAGGAAGATCCCCTGGAAAAGGAAATGGCAACCCACTCCAGAATTCTTGTCTGGGAAATCCTATGGACAAATTAGCCTTGTGGGCTACAGTTCATGGTGTCTCAAAGAGTTGGACATGACTTAGAGACTAAACTACTACCTGAGTCCATTGCATTTCAATTTTAATTTTCCTTTTTATATCAGTTTACTAACTTGTTATTTTACTATTTTTCTTATTTTTAGCTGTCTATAATATATTTACATTATTTTGACATTTACATAGCTACAATCACAGCTAGTGTTTGCTGACCATTTTCACACTGTCCTGGGTTGTTGAAGAGTACAGTGTTTGCATATAAACAGCTGCCATGTTTCAGCCCAGAGGCAGCTAAACTTCTGTGATGACTAAGATGATTCCTGTTTAGTGACTTGTAATCAATTTGTAATTTTGATTGAGTACAATGAGATATTTGCATGAAAGCCCCAGATAGGCCACTGCTGTGGCTAGAGGCTGGGATTTGTAGACAGTCCTCTGAAAGCTTTTTCCTGAAGGAAATACAAGTGAGGGTATTTCCCTTCAACAGCAGAAATTAAACTGCAAGAAATCTTGTTGATGCAGTTAAATTTTAAGACAACAGCACTCAAATCGTCAGTCATGGTTAATCATTATTATTATGATTGTCATCTTCAATCTATTGCTCTCTTTCCACTCTCTCTTTTTTTTTCCCCCCACTCTCTTGAAAAATAATCCTTAAAAAAAAATGACAGGATACATATTTGTAATTCTGAGAAAGCAGACTAATATCCTCAGGTCTGCAAGTGGAATAAGACCACATGGTAAAGATTATCTTATATCTGATAAATTAGAGCTCTGTATATAGCTGCACGGTATCTCTAAGCCTNTAAGACAACAGCACTCAAATCGTCAGTCATGGTTAATCATTATTATTATGATTGTCATCTTCAATCTATTACTCTCTTTCCACTCTCTCTCTCTCTCTTTTTTTTTTCCCACTGTCTTGAAAAATAATCCTTAAAGAAAGTGACAGGATACATATTTGTAATTCTGAGAAAGTAGACTAATGTCCTCAGGTCTGCAAGTGGAATAAGACCACATGGTAAAGATTATCTTATACCTGATAAATTAGAGCTCTGTATATAGCTGCACGGTATCTCTAAGCTTCAGTTTTCTCATTGTAAGTGGAGGTAATAAAAAAAGTCTCACCTAAATCACTGGATTTGTGATTAGTATGTACAATAGTATAGCTGAAAAAATGTAAGCTATGAAAATAATATTGGTAGTATTATGAATATAGACTGAAGTGGCTAAATTATGACAGTCTTACAAATGGAAAAGATAATCATCCTTTAAGCAACAGAGCATTGACATCTGCATTAAAGTGCACATATTATAAGGATTATTCAAGTTCGAAAATATTAGATTCTTTTCATTCTATGTGGACTGTAAGATCTATTTGATATAGATTAACTCTAGATTTGTTGCTGGACTGCACGGTTCGGTCCATTAAACTTTTTTTTTTTTCTCCTGCACTGGGTCTTCGTTATTGGAAGTGGGCTTTTTCTAGTTGTGGTGAGTAGGGGCTACTCTCTACTTGCAGTGCACAGGCTTCTCATTGCAGTGATTTCTTTTGTTGTGGAGCACAGGCTCTAGGAACGGGCTCAGTAATTGCAGCTCACAGGCTCTCCAGCTTTGGCTCAGTAGCTGGGGCAGACAGGCTCTGTAGCCAGTGGAATCTTCCCAGACCAGGGATCAAACCCATGTCCTCTGCACTAGCAGCCAGATTCTTTCCCACGGTACTATCAGGGAAGTCCAGTCCATTAAACTTTAATAATTTCTTCCTCTGTATCAATGTGTGTGTGTGTGTGTGTGTGTCCTAAAATGGTGATGTTAAATGCATCATTAACTTAAAAGACACTCAGATTTGGAAATACTCAGCCATTTATTTAGTCTACCTTTTCAATTAACATAAAAAAATCCCAGCACTTACGTATAATATTTATTGATCATTTACTGTGTTTCATGATACTTTATAATATTCTGACTTCTACTTATTTTTTTTCAGAGACCAAATCTTGTTTCCACAGTAGTAGCATTAGAACTATTCATTTGCAATTCAGAGGAAGCATTTAGTTCTGAAACACAATACATATGCAAACACATGTTTTTCTAAAGTTGGATGAATCCATTGTAAATTCAATAAAAATTTAAACAAAATAAAAGAAACAGGAAAAGAAAGATTTATTTGGATTTAAAGGAGAATATATATCCAGACAGAGCCCACAATTCTGAATCAATTAGAGCCAGAAAGCCATAATTAACATATCTTCCCCTGTTAGACCAAAAGAAAAGTAAAACAACATTCAATTCTTGATCACACAGTGGTCTTTTTCAGGCAGTTCCGCATTCCTGAACACCCTGACTGCTACATCCTGGTACCCTCTGCTGTTTCCTGTGTCAACATACTGTGACTCTCCAATGGCTGTAATTGGTTCATAAATTGTATAAAAGCTAAGAATGTTCACAGGACCAGGTCGTTTGGCAGCACAGGGGGATCACTTATGTGCCCCCCCCCCATTTTGGTGATTGTTCAGGAAAGAATTAAAAGAACCCAAAGGAAACCATTAAATTAACTTTCAATTTCTTCTTTATCTGTATTGAAAAATATGAAATGCTTTTTTCCCCAAAACCAAAAAAGCTATAGTATGGTCTTAGAGTTCAGGATTCAATAATCAGTCTGAATGGATGTAATGAGATTCTGTTGTGGAAGAAGCAGGATGTGAGCTCCTTTGATCCCATTACAATCTGAAAGGTTTAGCTTTCTAGCTAAGGCCTAAGAGGACCAGAGTTTCTTCCCTCTGCTGGATTGAAAACTTGACTGAGACTGGTAAATTGCTTCCTGTAGCTATCGGAATAGATTTCTGAGACTTTCCTATGCCTTAACCTATCTTAACCTTATCCACTAGACATTCACATATTTTATGAGAGAGGAGTCATATGGAGTTATTATTATATCTTTGTCATCTAACAGAGTGCTGAACACTGAAAACATGTACATTTGAATGACTGAACAGATTAGTATTCAGTATGATCAAATGGATGTTAGTGGGAGGGAGGAAATAAGGATAATCAACCTTTAAGACAAATTGAATGGAAAGATTTGAAGTGTGTCAGAAGGAAAGGTCATAGTTATGTAAATATGGAAATACTAGACTGGAGGACTTAATAGTTTAAGCTGCAAAACAGAAGGCTTTTGAAAGTAAAAGAGGTTGTTCTCTGCATCAGACACTGGAACAAGAGTCAGAGAGCATGACAGTTTGGGGTAATGGTCTTGATCCCTGTCTCCTGTACAATGTCGCGAACCTCATTCCACAGTTCATCAGGCACTCTATCAGATCTAGGCCCTTAAANGGATTGGGGGCAGGAGGAGAAGGGGACGACAGAGGATGAGATGGCTGGATGGTATCACTGACTCGATTGGTGTGGGTCTGAGTAAACTTTGGGAGTTGGTGATGGACAGGGAAGCCTGGCGTGTTGCAGTTCATTGGGTCGCAAAGAATCGGACACAACTAAGCGACTGAACTGAACTGAAATGAACTGAGGCATAGAAGAATTCATTTATGTTTGAAACAGAGATATTACATTTTGAATATCTCTTCTGTTCAAGGCTCTGTTTCGTATTGTTAGTGTACAGGCTCAGTTGCTTAGTTGTGTCTAACTCTTTGCAAGTCCATGGACTATATAGCCCATGAGGCTTCTCTCCTCTGTCCTTGGGATTTCCAAGGCAAGAATCTTGGATTGAGTTACCATTTCTCCCTCCAGAGGATCTTCCTGATCCAGGGTATGAACCCATGTCTCTTGTGGCTCCTGTCTTGCCAGGCAAATTCTTTTCCACTGTGCCACCTGGGAAGCCCCATCAGTATTGTTACATAGAATTTGTTAAAAAAAAAAAAGATAATCAAAAGGGCTTAAACAAGATATTTACTCATTGACAAACTATGAATAAAAAGCTAGTCAATGAAAACCTACAACTAGATGATAACTGAGAGGGATAATTTCAGACCTACTCCTGGGTCCTATGCATCATCAGTAGGGTCATTCCCGGAAGCATTACATTTGGGGCTCAAATTTTCAAAGTAAACATGACAATCATCACAACCTTAATATTTTGCCACTTTGTATTTTCTAGAAATAAACTCAAAATAAATATCAAGAATAATTCATTCTATTGACATTTTGCAGTAGGAATCTTGCCATTGTTGAAATTTATACTATTTATTTTCCTGATAATAGAGTAGAAAATGGATTTACATATACAGATCTTACTGAAGCCTTAATACTTAGTGGAAAAGTAAAATACTTATTTTAAAGTATTTTTTAATATTGAATCAACAAGTAAACTCACATATGCACAGTATTTACAAGTTTGAAGCGTTAGTCACTTAGTTCAGTTCAATCATTCAGTTGTGTCCAAATGTTTGTGACCTCATGGACTGCAGCACGCCAGGCTTCCCTGTCCATCACCAACTCCCAGAGATACTCAAACTCATATCCACTGAGTCGGTGATGCCATGCAATCATCTCATCCTCTGTCATCCCCTTCTCCTCCCACCCTCAATCTTTCCCAGCATCAGGGTCTTTTCAAATGAGTCAGCTCTTTGCATCAGGTGGCCAGAGTATTGGAATTTCAGCTTCAACATCAGTCCTTACAATGAGTCTTCACGACTGATTTCCTTTAGGATGGACTGGCTGGATCTCCTTGTAGTCCAAGGGACTCTCAAGAATCTTCTCCAACACCACAATTCAAAAGTATCAGTTTTTCAACACTCAGCTTTCTTTATAGTCCAACTCTCACATCAATACAGGACTATTGGAAAAACCGTAGCCTTGACTAGATGGGCCTTTGTTGGCAAAATAATGTCTCTGCTTTTTAATACGCAATCTAGTTTGATCATAATTTTTCTTCCAAGTAGTAAGTGTCTTTTAAATTCATGGCTGCAATCACCATCTGCAGTGATTTTGGAGCCCCAAAAAATAAAGTCTGACTCTGTTTCCACTGTTGCTCCATCTATTTGCCATGAAGGGATGGGACCAGATGCCATGATCTTCGTTTTCTGAATGTTGAGCTTTAAGCCAGCTTTTTCACTCTCCTCTTTCACTTTCATCAAGAGGCTCTTTAGTTGTTCTTCACTTTTTGCCATAAGGGTTGTGTCATCTGCATATCTGAGGTTGTTGATATTTCTCCCAGCAATCTTGATTCCAGCTTGTGCTTCTTCCAGCCCAGTGTTTCTCATGATGTGCTCTGCATATAAGTTAAATAAGCACAACCATATCCAATCCTATCTGTCCATGGGATTCTCCAGACAAGAATACTGGAGTGAGTTGTCATTTTCTCATCCAGAGGATCTTCCCAACCAGGGACTGAATCCAGTTCTCCCACATTACAGGCAGATTCTTTACCGTCTCAGCCACCAGGGAAGCCCTTTTTCTCAAGTACCCACTTTGTTGTGTCCTTGAGGAAAAGGATGATATAAGATTCACCCTTGCATGCTCTAGCTTTTCTTCAGTTTGAATTAGTATTTTGTTCCCAGAGCGTAAGGTGATTTTTCCTCTTGGCTTTTCATTGACAGTACTGAATGATGTCTATTTTTCTGGTTTCATTTTCAACATTTTCACTTTTTAGAAGATAAGTTAAATGATTCCCCTTAACAGAGCCTTTTGAATAGTGGACAGAAAATAAATGACTATGGATGAATTAATAACTACATGTCACATAGAAAACTGTGTTATGTCAATAGTCTTCAAATAGTATTCTCTCATTATTAAAGTAGAAAAAGTCCACACTGTTGGGATAGCGCTAATAATCTACAAGACATAGTCCTCCAGATAATTCATTCCATATATGATTAAAAGTATAGATTAAAAGCTGTCAATCAGATTAGTATGCCTTCCAAATCAATAAGTATATCCTTCATATTAATTCAATGAGAATTATACAAATATAAATGCTAATGTCAATTTGTGCTGCTTTGGTCAAATTAAGAAGTAAGTTACCAAACTGATGAGTAAGAAGGCATGCGTGCTCAGTCACCTCAGTCATGTTCGACTCTTTGCAGCCCTGTGAACTATAGCCCACCAGGCTCCTCTGTCCATGAGATTTCCCAGGCAAGAATACTGAAGTAGATTTCCATTTCCTCCTTCAGGGGATATTCCTGACTCAAGGATCGACTTGTGTCTCCTACATGTCCTGTTTGGCAGGCGGATTCTTTACCACTGAGCCAGAAGGCAGTGGTAATGATTGATGTGGGTCTTAGAAAAAGAGAAGTTGAAGAATATGAATTTGTTTGATTGATTTCTGGATTGCAGGGGCCTTTCCAATCATGAAAAAAACTATTTCATCAAGTTGACAGATTTATGTCATTAAGGGATGTGGACATTAGATTGATTACAAATATCTCTTCTGGTCTTTCAGTTCTCCTTATCCAGACACACTTGCTATGTTTCGACTCTCATTTTGAATCTCTCATTGCCCTCCCATCTCGAGAAAGGTGGCATTGGCCAACCAGTAGATTTGGCATATTGGTTCAACTGGCTGATTTTCAAGAAAAAAATAAATCAATTGCTATTCTAGTAGAAAATATTCTTTTGAGAGATCAGTGAGTACAAATCAAAACTCCAGAGTTGAATCCTGCTGAAATAAATAAAGATTCTGAAGCTAGATCCTAGAAAACTAGATCTTCAATCATTTAAAACCAGTCAAAGTATAGAATCTTGGAACTTTAAGTCTCAAACTGACTTTGGCCTCCTTCACATGGTCCACAGCAAGAGTTAAAAGGAAGAGGGAAAGAAGATGAGTCTATTTGGTACTGCATAATTGAAGATGGCTCAAAATAGTTTTCCTAGTGGCCTGGAAAAACATGCAGATTTTATATCCTGGAAATAGCCACCTCTGTGTTGCAATTGGGCCCTTGGCACATTACTGAAGAGCAATGTGTTTGTATAGACTCACTTTTTGTGTTTTGTTAGTCTTTATCTTATAGTTATAAGAGGTATTAGTCCCTATTGGCTATCTTACCCAAATGGGTCAACAAAAGAGCAATCTCAGGTTAATTTTTTTAGCTTTCTATTTTCACATTAAAACTATATACAATTTTTGTAGAAGACTTAGTTCTTCTGACATTCAGTGACTAAGATGCTCTTATTTTGGTATTGTCTATCTGAACTGGAAAAGTACATCATGAAGTAAGTGGGATTTCTATTTTCTTCCTTAGCATACTTTCATCATTAGACCTGTCTGGCAACTAGTCTTTAAAAATCTATGTTCAAAAGTCTTATATAAATGTTGAAGACGTTCTTTGTTGTTGCTTTTCAATAAAATCTATTAAGAAAAACAATAATATATCTGATAATCTCTCTTGTTGAGGTATTGTGTAATGAAAAGTTTTACCTTTTCTACCTACATCCAAAATGGATAATGTTAGCAAGAAAATTATGGGCTGGGAACCCTAGCATCCCATCCCAGTTTAGACATGTGGGTGTTAACCATATGACTGCTCTCTGCTCTCTGGGGAGCACCAGCTTGCCTCTCCTGGGCAAGAGCACAGCATTGGGTAAAGAATCCAACACTCTTTCTCATTATTCTTTGGTTCCACTGACCTTATTTCTCTTCCAGGAACACACTGTGCCTTTTTTTTTTTCTTTCAGGATTCTGCAATTGCTGTCTCCTCTCCCTGAAATGTTCTGCTTCTAGAATATTGCAAGGTTGTAACATCTTACCATTCAATTATCATCTCAAATGTCACCTCCTCTGAATTGTGTTTAACTCACAGACTAATCTCTTTGCAAAATTATCTTACTGATTTTGTATCAGTCAACAAATATTTCTTAAGTGGTATCTTTCCAACAGATATCATTCCATGTTTCCAGAATACAAAGAGGAAATAATAATAATGTCACTGTCATCAAGGAACTCAAATTGTATACATATGATAAGCACATAAACAAAGAATTGTAGGAAATGANTTACTGATTTTGTATCAGTCAACAAATATTTCTTAAGTGGTATCTTTCCAACAGATATCATTCCATGTTTCCAGAATACAAAGAGGAAATAATAATAATGTCACTGTCATCAAGGAACTCAAATTGTATACATATGATAAGCACATAAACAAAGAATTGTAGGAAATGACGTGTGTTAAGAAAACATCGACCATGACTCTAACCCTGGAGCATATAGTAACTGAGGATGCTCCTTTGCTAAGTAGTAGCAAACCCTTGAAGAGATTGTGTATAAACTTGGATCTGAGTCTGTGATGATCTTGGAAATAAGCACTGCAAGCAAAAGGATAGAATGTACAAAGGGCTGGCACAATAGAGAAAGAGACTGAAACAAGTAAAGGAGTGAAGGGCAGTGAATGCTGAGTGATGAATAGAAGTCACATGGCGGGAGCTCCTGAGGACACAGTCAAGGGTTTGAATTTCATCTGAGTTCAATAGGAAGCAAATGGATATTTTTTTAAAGAGAGTGACAAAATGCTATTCACATTTTTGAGGAATCCCTCTGGCTGCCTCTATGGGTTTCCCAGGTGGCACAGTGGTAAAGAATCTGCTCACCAAGCAGGAGACACTGGGTTCCATCCTTGTGTTAGGCAGATTCCCTGGAATCTATTTCAGTGGTTTAACATAATCAAGTCTTATTTCTCATTCAGCTGAAGAAGGAAAGAGAGAGGCTTTGTGATTTGATGAATCAGCAAAGATACAGCTTTCCTGTCATCTCATCACATAGCTGTAAGTTTGCCACAACAGAAGAATGCTTCAGACAGGAAGGAACATATAATATCTCCTCACAGTTCTGTTTGCTAGAACTCAATCACATATCCAATCAGTCTACAACATATAACCATAGAAGTGGATCCCTAAAGAGGAAAAGATTACTAAAGGTACAACATTGAGAAGCTGTTTATGTGAATGTGAAGTTTCTTCTGAATATGAAAAGCAACATGTATTTCCCAAATAATCATTTTCTCTATATCTTTATTCCTAGTTTGTGTGTGTGCTCAGTCCTTCAGTCATATCTGATTCTTTGTGACCTCATGGACTATAGCCCACCAGGCTCTTTCTGCTGCTGCTAAGTCACTTCAGTCGTGTCCAACTCTGTGCAACCTCATAGATGGCAGCCCATCAGGCTCTCCCGTCCCTGGGATTCTCCAGGCAAGAATACTGGAGTGGGTTGCCATTTCCTTCTGCAATGCATGAAAGTGAAAAGTGAAAGGGAAGTCGTTCAGTCATGTCCGACTCTTAGCGACTCAGACAAAATACTGGAGCTGGTCGCCATTTCCTGCTCCAGAGAATTTTCCTGACCCAGAGACCCATCCCTTGTCTCTTGCGTCTACTGCATTGGCAGGTGGGTTCTTCACCATTGCACCACATGGGAAGGCCTATTTCTAATTGAACCTTATTTTGATTGGCAATGAGCTTTCTTTTCATTTTGATTCAGGCAAATTTTGTCTTATAATCAATGAGAAGGCTGTTTATCTCCAACTCCTCTGCTGAATCTTTAGGAGTTTTCCCATTTCCCTTAATGATCCTCCATCTTTTGATAACCTCCATGCAGTTATTTGCCTGTCAGTGTATCACACTCTGCTTAGTCACTTCAGTTGTGTCCGACCCGCTGTGACCCCATAGACCATGGCCCGCCAGGCTTCTCTATCCATGGGATTCTCCAGGAAAGAATACTGGAGTGGGTTGCCACTTCTTTCTTCAGTGGTAAAGTAAGAAGTGAGCAAAGTAAGTGAAGTGAAATTGCTCAGTTGTGTTCATCTCTTTGCGACCCCATGGACTGTAGCCTACCAGGCTCCTGCACCCATGGGATTTTCCAGGCAAGAGGACTTGTGTGGGATACCATTTCCTTCTCCAGTGTATCACACTAGTATGTTACCTTATGGAGAAAAAAAATATTTTCTTTCCTTTCTTCTTGTCTTTACTTTTCACNCTCTTTGCGACCCCATGGACTGTAGCCTACCAGGCTCCTGCACCCATGGGATTTTCCAGGCAAGAGGACTTGTGTGGGATACCATTTCCTTCTCCAGTGTATCACACTAGTATGTTACCTTATGGAGAAAAAAAATATTTTCTTTCCTTTCTTCTTGTCTTTACTTTTCACAACTTTAAAAATGTATTGTCTATCATGAGCAGTTACACTCTGCATAAAAATAAAATAAAATAAAAATTAAAAAAAAACCTCTGTACTGAGTGTGTGGAGGGTTCTACCCTTAATTCTCACTTTTTATGTTTATTCATGCAATAATATTTAAGATATACTTATTAAACTAAGTATGGGAAAGATTCTGAGAGTACTGTTGGGGATAAAAAGAGTCACAAAAAAGACATGGGTTTTCCCTTATAGCACTTACATTTGATTAGAAAGTAAGGGGATGGAAATCAGAAAAACAGAACCACAATATTAACCTTCCATGGGTCCCTTGTTGAAGATCCCCTGGAGTTGTTGCAAGACACAAATGAAATATTTCTAGGTTGTAAAGTCCTTTACAAATATAAAGTAGCTCTTGTTGTTTGATTTCTGGTGACTTGCATTTGCTTTATATATATATCCCTATGAGTTTTGAAGATTGATTTAAGTAGCATGAGACAGTACACTCAGCTAGCTGTGGTTTCCTTCCTTCTTAGCCCATTAAGGAGCTGTGTACTTACTGCCTGTAACAGCAGAGGGGCCTCACTTTTCATAGGTCCAAATAATACTGACCCACCACACAATTCTGCTTCATATTGAGCAGTTTTAACCTTTCTGAATTTAAAATGATCTGTTCAGAAAATGAGATGACCTGCGGTTTATTTTCCTCTTGTGTAAATCCAGTGTTTGTAATTTCTGAGATCTGTGGATGAGATGCTGTACCTATATATAAGAAGTTATTGATAAAGTGTGAGTGTTCACAGTGAAGTCACTGAAAACTGACAGGAGAAAAGGAGTTGGTTATTCTTATTTTGTCTCCAGCTACAGGAGTTTGAAATTGGATTTTTAAATATGCATAATAGTTCTCCTCTTTATACGTTTTGTCCGATATTTTGGTTTCTTTAGTTTTTCTGTATATACATTTCAAAATGTGACAGAAAATCATCAACTTTTATTTGAATAGAAGGTAGAAAGTATTTTTTAAGCAAAAAATAAGGACCTTTAAGGAAAATCAATGACAATTTTTTATGTAAAGCAAAGTCTTCTAGCCTATTTCTGCATCTGACTCTTATTAAACTTTTTAACCCATTTCTATTTTATATTCAGTGAATCTAAACCAAAGAGCAAGCACACCAAGAATTGCCAAGCTTTGCTCACCAACAGTCAGATAAGACTCTTGTTTACTCTCAGAAATTTGTCTCAACTACATTTGTTTACATGGACAGGGAAGGCTTGAATTGGCACTAGGTCTGTTGAGATTGAATAATGAAGCTTCTTAGTCTGCCCTGCTTGGCTTTGCTTTCTTGCTATTCTTTTTACACAACCTTGAACAGGGTTCTAGATCTGATACCTCTATTTGAGTCCTTTGCCTCCAACACTTCTCCTTAAGAAGCTCTTCTCCACCAAGAAATTAACTTCATGTGTGCGTGCACACACACATACACACACACACCCACACACACCCCTATGTATAAATATAAATGCACTGCTGTGCTATACACCTGAAACTAATGTGATATCACCTAATTTCTATTTTAAAAGATTAAAAAAGAAATCATCTTCCTTTTTTCATTTGTTACAAAAACTGCAAGTGGTTTTTACTAATTCAGTTCAGATAAAGGCTTTGTTATTGTTGTGTTTAATAGCCCTTTTCACATAATTTTACACATACATGTGTAAATTTATATACAATATATATATCAGTATATATTATCAACATTATATTGCACATATTATTATATACACTTATATATGATTATATTTACTAAAGATATAAAAATACATATACTCTTCATTAATACTTATTATTTTACACTAATTTATTGAATGTCCTTAGTCTATGTGTATCACTGGTCCTCTTTAATCTTTGATCTAATCATAATCAGCATAGAAAGTATTCCAGATAAGTTCTTGCTTCATAGCAAAAAGTGAAGCTAGTATTACATTTCCTCCATTGGGTTCAGGTGATATATCTCTTCAGAGAGTGAATTCTTTAAAGGACTACAATGAAGATCAATGGTGTTGATCTAAGTTCTTAGGAAGTCAGTTGAAGTTCAATTATAACTGAAGTTATTTCCTCAAGAAAAATATGAATTCTGTACAGCTTGGTAACTCAAGAAAACTATTAGCATAATGATAATGCCACCTTTACTCAAAAAAAAATACAGGAAAGCAAATTTTGAAAATTTTGGAGAATAATATTGCTTTCTTTTCTGAAAAGTTCAGCCTCTATATGTGAGAATATATGACTTTGTGTGCTGTAAACATTTTTTGTTAAAGATAAGAAAACTTGTGTTTCATGAAAATGTAACAGCAGGCTCCAAAAAAGTATAAATGCAAATAGAATTTCAATGGGAAGTGTGCCAAATAAATTGATGTTAATTTAGATATATTAAATAAATCATATGACAATATAGAAAACAAGTATTCACTAACAGACCTGAACAGAGAAATAGACCAGTGACTTGTAGAGAACACTTTCAGTATTTTGAATACAAGTTTGACTGATTTGAGGAAGTTCAATAGAGCAGCTGAAAGTCTGATTGATAACACTTGTTGTTCAATCACTAAGTCATGTCCAGTTCTTTGAGAAGCCCCCCCCCCCCCACACACACACACACACATATCAAGGACTTTAGCATGGCCAGGCTTCCTTGTCCTTCATTATCTCCAGGAATTTGCTTAAATTCATGTCCATTGAATCAGTGATACCATGAAACCATCGCATCCTTTGTCATTTCCTTCTCCTTCTGCTCTCAGTCTTTCCCAGCATCAAGGTCTTTTCCAAAGTTGGCTCTTTGCATCAGGTGGCCAAAGTATTGGAGCTTCAATTTCAGCATCAGTCCTTCCAGTGAATACTCAGTTAATTTCCTTTAGGATTGACTGGTTTCGTCTTCTTGCTGTCCAAGAGATGCTCAAGAGTTTCTTCCAGCACCACAATTCAAAAGCATCAATACTTTGGTGTTCAGCCTACTTTGTGGTCCAACTCATATCTGTACCTGACTACTGGGGAAAAAAAAAAAAAACAAAAAAAAAAACATAGCTTTGACTAGACAGACCTCTGTTGGTAAAGTGATGTCTCTGCTTTTTAATACACTGTCTAGGTTAGTCATAGCTTTCTTTCCAAGGAGCAAACATCTTTTAATTTCATGACTGCAGTCACTGACCTCAGTAATTTTTGAACCCAGCAATATAAAGTCTTTCACTATTTTGGTGTTTCCCCATCTATTTGCCATGAGATGATGGGATCAGATGCCATGATCTTAGTTTTTTGGAAGTTGAGTTTTAAGCCAGCTTAAAACTAACATTAAACNGCATCAGGATCTTTTTGAATGAATCAGCTCTTTGATTCAGGTAACTGAAGTATTGGAGTTACAGCTTCAACATCAGTCCTTCCAATGAATATTCAGGACTGATTTCCCTTATGATGGACTGGTTGGATCTCCTCGCTGTCCAAGGGACCTTCAAGAGTCTTCTCCAACATGACAGTTCAAAAGCATCAATTCTTTGGTTCAGCATTGGTACTTCCAATGAATATTCAGGACTGATTTCCTTTAGGATGGACTGGTTAGATCATGAGCCTAATCGTCCCTAATCTACATCTTGGGTTGTACCGTATTTTGGTGGGTCAGAAGTTACAAGTAATCAAAGCAGTAATGATAGTCCTTGGATCAAACTGAGCCAACTCCATTGAGAGAGAAATTCACTTTTTAAAAAATAGGTAGAAAACATTTTTGTATTGCAAAGTTTGCAGAAAATGAGATGTCTTTTAACACATTGGCTATTCCTACTAGTAGATGTGGTCTCTTCCAAATGGTTAGTTGGATTCAATTATCCAGATCCTTCCCTAGTGAAAAGAAGGCAGGAAGAGAGTTGTGGAAGAGGAATAGTGAAATGTAAACAGTTTCTCTTGTTCATGTTAGCCTTTCCAAAGTTCTAGGAAGTGTCATACTAAAGTAAGTGCATAAAGGTGGATTGGTAGGTGACCGATGCTGTTTATGTAATGTGTTTTAAGAAATATAAAATCTGGCTCATTTAAGATATCTTACTAGGCCCAACCTATGCAAGCACTTGAACTAGTAACTCTTTGTGGAAAAAGTATTACCCTGTTTGTGCTGAGTTTAAGGGTCAAGTTTCCACAATACTGGAAAACAAGTATCCCAGAGAATTTTCAACTAGAGGGAGATAAAGACAGGGTTTTTAAATGGAAAAGGGACAGAAAGAGTCATGGCAGATGTTAGGATGCAGATGGTTGTGGCTGTGGTTAGAAATGAACAAAAAAATGGGGGGAATATTAAAAAGGATATTCATGGTTATAAACAAAAATATCTTTTCTATGATGGTATACTAAAATAATGTTGACAACATTTTTTCTTTTTTATGTTCATGCCCCTTGGCTATTTGATTTTCAAATAAAAAGGGAGTTTATTTCTTCACCCCTTGAGTGTGGGTAGGTCTTATTTCAAACAACAAAGGGTGGAAAAAGTTAAAAGTGTGCCAGTTTGGGTCTGATCTCAAGAAGCCATATAGCATTTGTTCTTATTCCCCTGAAACGTACCACTTCCGTGTGAATAAGTCTGGGTTAATCTAGTGTATGGAGACTGACTCCTGGATGCAGTCAGTGCTTCCCCTGTTCAGTAGTTTCTAACCACCAGATGAATGACTCTTACAGTAGACTTAACTAGCTCCCTGCAAATATGTAGCAAGCCTAGTAGATTTTAGCTGAATCATTCCAGACTTTCAAAAAATCCTAGCCAATTCACAGAATTGTGAGTTATATAAAGAGTTGTTCTTTTAAGCCACGCCTTTCCTGGAGCAGTTTCTATGCTCTGAAGGATCATTGAACGTCTATCAAATTCACAGATTATTTTATTACTGGCTGGTTTTAGTCTTACATCCTAACTATTGTAATAGTTTTTTCCTGTAGATTCTAAGTGACTTCCCAGGTAGTGCTAGTGGTAAAGAACTCACCTGCCAATGCAGGAGATGTAAGAGATGTGGATTCAATCCTTGGGTCCAGAAGATCCCCTGGAGGAGGGCATAGCTACAGTATTCTTGCCTGGAGAATCCCATGGACAGAGCAGCCTGGAAGGCTACTGTCCACAGCATCACAGAGAATCAGACTTGACTGAAGCAACTTAGCATGCATGCACATAGGTTCTAAGTATATATTCTAAGTACTATAGAAATGTCTTTAGTGAATTATGAACCTCATTTCCTTCAGAATTAAGGAAGGTGGAATAGGCCACTTTCTGTTTCCCCACCCTTGACCCACAGTATGTTGACTCCCTTGCCCAAAGTAATTCATTTATACTGACTCCTGGAAAAATATGGGAATTGCACAATGTTGATATCCTTGAAGTTCTTAATGGCATAAGCATTACCTGTCCTCTGATTAATTTCACATTTCTAATCAGCCATCATTTTTATGGGCAGGCACCTGAAGTGTGGTATAGCCTAATAATATGTCCATGAATACTCAGATTCCCATCTTTATATCAGTGGGTCACAAATATTGTATTAATAGTATATTGGAATCAACTGGGCATCTTTAATAAAAAAAAAAATTGATCCCTGGCTCCCGATTCCAGACATTTAGATTTAAATGGTATGAAGTTCAGTCTGTGCATTGGCATCTTAAAAGTTCCCCATGTGTTTCTAATGTATATCAAAGCTTAGACTCTACTACATTGAGCACATTCCTGACCTCTGCAAACCAGCTGTATCACCAGACCATTGCCAAGGGAAAGTTATGGCTATAAAGTTTTCTTACATATAGAGAGAAAGGAATGACTTTAGAGTTATAGATGTGTATATCTTTCACTCTTATGGTAAATTACCTCTTATATTTTAAAAAATTTGCTACCTCAATTGAATACTCTTGAATATTTCTAGATTAAGATAGACAACAAAGGAAGCAGCTATATATACCATACTGCTCTCTTTTGTACAACATTTAATTA
Organism: Neotragus moschatus; assembly: GCA_006410615.1. Classification (NCBI taxonomy): domain Eukaryota; kingdom Metazoa; phylum Chordata; class Mammalia; order Artiodactyla; family Bovidae; genus Neotragus; species Neotragus moschatus. The sequence goes on from SJYA01002031.1 coordinate 47,043, forward strand.
ATAACAGCCCTATTCATCTATCACTGAATGCTACAGTATCATCACACAGAAAGGTGGGTCATGTCTCTTAGCCATCAGAACATGATATAGCATTTGTTCTGGCAACAAAGAAATTGAAGGAAACACATTTTTGTGCTTAATACAGAGTTCCTGCTGTTCTATCCATTTGATTGCATACATATTTTTCCATCCAAATATCTCTAGCAACAAACTTCTAGCTGACAACCAGCATCTCAAAAATTGCTGCTGGGTTTTTTAGTGTTTTTTTAAATCTGTATAGCTACATTTATCAAAAGTTAAATGGGAAGTTTTTTAATTTCAACTATTTCTGATTCCTAAAAATACTTTTCATCCCTTTTTCTTAATTGGCTTAACTTATTTTGCTGTTGAAAGATCTTTATAATAGTGAGCTTCCCAGGTGGCTCAGAGGTAAAGAATCTGCCTGCCCATGCAAGAGACACAGGAGCAGGAGACACAGGAGATGCTGGTTTGACCCCTGAGTGGGGAAGATCCCTTGGAGGAGAAAATGGCAATGTACTCCAGTATTCTTACCTGGACAATCCCTCGAACAGAGGAGCCTGGCAGCCTGAAGACCATGATGTTGAGAAGATTTGGACATGACTGAGTGATTGAGCATGCATGCACTGTATAATAGTACCAAAAGTATAAAATCTTATCATGAAACTGGTATTTAAAATTAATAGTTCTGTGCACAGATATCATTCTTTAGGAATATTTGTGAATCACATTGCCCTACATGCCTGCAAGCTAAAGGATATACATGCCTTCCTTCCAAATATCTGTCACTCAAACCATAGGAATAACTGTGTGCCTTAATATGAAACAACATGAATGTATTTTTGTTTTCAATGAATCTGGTTATAAAAATAAAGTTTAGCTTTTTTACTTCTCTAGTTATTCTGAACTATATTAATCAGACTGACCAAGGAATCAATGAAGTAATCAATTCTACCAGGAGATGAACAAATTATATTAATAGAAAGGGCAATTATCTTACTGTAAAAACTATTTAAGGAAGTGAATAAAAACGTAGCATCATTTCTTTCTTTGGAGATTTCTGCAAATTGAGTAGGATATTCCTCATTCTACTTCCATTTGAGAAGCTCTAATTTGCAGTACTGATAAGACAAAATGTTAGCAAAATTATATGGCAGGCAGAAAGACAATCCATTCATGGATTTTTTTTTTTTTTTTCACTGACTTTCTGTGTTGTCCCAGAGACTTCAAGATATCTTGCCCTTTCAGTTTTAAGTTTATGGCAATTTCCAGTACTGTGCCCATGACATTTTACAGAAGATAACTCCTTCTTGTCTTCCCTCTGAAGACATGCATTGTCTGCATATTGTTTCAGCTTCTAGTTCCCCATTGTTAGAGTCTGCTTCTCACAGTTCAGTTTGCCAGAGACTCTCTTAGGCTCACTCCTGCTCCCTAGTATCATGTCTAATTTTCTGTTGTGATTGGCATTTATCATTCAAGGGGTAAATTTTAGGTGTAATTTTGACCCCTTGATCTTTTTCCCTTGGTAAAAGCCTATGAACATTTCGTGAAACATGAAAAGGGGATTTGCAGATGTAATTTAAGTTACAGACATCAATATCCTAAAATTATCCTGAATTTTCTACATGGGCTCAGTCTAATCACATGAATCCTTAAAAACAGCACTTTTCCTCTAACCAGAGAGATGCTCTAGAAGAGGAATCAAGCATGAGGAGGAGGATGTGAACCACTGATGGTTTGAAGGTGGAGAAGGCAACAGAGCGGGGGACACATGAAGTCTCTAATCTAACAGACAGCAAGGAAATAGGAACCTTAGTCCTACACCCACCAGGAGCTGAACTCATCAACAACATAAATGTCTTTAGAAGCAGACTCTTCCTTAGAGTCTCCAGATAACAGCACAGGACCATGCTAGCTGGCACATTGATTCTGGCTTGGTAAGAATCTAAGCAGGGCACCCAGTCAAGCCCACCCATACAGAGATTGTAGAAAATAAATCTGTGATGTTTCAATTGTGTCAACTTTTCACAGCAGAAATGGAAAATTAACTTTAAATGAGAAATGATGGGTCTCAGTCAGTCAGACATCTTACACTTAGAATCTTATAATAATTAAATAGATCAATCCTATTATGTAGTGCTAGCTGTGTATTATTACTAATGCTAGAAGATCATTTTGCTATTACTGTGTTTTAAAGCTTACTATCTATTTACTGAATGAGAGCTAGATCCAAGTCTTTCATTTGACTTCTGTGATCAAAGTCCTTTCTTTTTCTTGAGTGAGAGGCTTCCTATTAACTGATGTGAAATATAAAGGGAAAATGAGGTGGGGCTACACTGCAGAGAATGAAGATACATCACCATCAAGGAAAGCGTAGAGAAGAGAACCCATGTCCTTGATGACAGAGTTTGAGTTAAGGGTTAAGTTACAACCATATCTGTACTTTTTGACCACTTGCACCAAAGATTGTTCCTTTTTCTTCAGGATCATTTGCATTAGGTTTTCTGTCACTTACAATACAAAGTTTTCAGTGATATATATGTATATATACTCATAATTTGTTTTAAATAGCACTAAGTAAATTAGCAGCACATAGTCACTATATCCGGAGAAGGCAATGGCAACCCACTCCAGTACTTTTGGCAGGAAGGTCCTGTGGATGGAGGAGCCTGGGAGGCTGCAGTCCACGGGGTCGCTAGGAGTGGGACACGACTGGGTGACTTCACTTTCACTTTTCACTTTCATGCATTGGAGAAGGAAACGGCAACCCACTCCAGTGTTCTTGCTTGGAGAATCCCAGGGACAGGATAGCCGGGTCAGCTGCCGTATATGGGGTCACACAGAGTCGGACACAACTGAAATGACTTAGCAGTCACTATATCATCCTTTCACTAAGTTTTACTGTGTGTGTTATATTGATTACATTTTCTCTTTTCTGGTACATCATAAATTCCTTGAAGTCAGAAACCATGTCTAATGCACATTATGAATGCTATTGAGACTGTACTTNATAGCCGGGTCAGCTGCCGTATATGGGGTCACACAGAGTCGGACACAACTGAAATGACTTAGCAGTCACTATATCATCCTTTCACTAAGTTTTACTGTGTGTGTTATATTGATTACATTTTCTCTTTTCTGGTACATCATAAATTCCTTGAAGTCAGAAACCATGTCTAATGCACATTATGAATGCTATTGAGACTGTACTTGACTAAATCATTGAGAACAATTAGACAGAAAAGTAAAATGAAACAATAATTTAAGAGACTGTTTCCCTCCCATGAAGACTTCAAGCCCTTTAGGTCACTTTCAGTTGCAGAACTATATACAAAGTAAGACCTAATATTTACACAAACTTGATACAGAGAGAAACAAAATAAAGTTATATTTCTTGTGTGTTTGTAAATTTTAGTTTCCTTTTTGCTTGCATCTAGTTTGTTGAAGTTGATGAATAACATGCTACTTGGTTAATGGATAACACATCACTATGTTAATCCTCATGGATAATTTAATAGGATCACATGTATTTAGACACCAGATTAATTTTTTTCGAATCTATTTCAAGGCATTCAGAATATCACCTTGGAAAATACCTTTCACTTGAATTCATGGGGCAGATATGTATTCTTCAATATGTTGAAGAATATATTTGAATAATTCAATTTATACAGAAAATTAAAATATCTGAATCCATTTTTATATAAGCATTTTGAAATTGTATCATTTAATGAAAATAAAGATGTCAATAACTCTTCTCAGGAAACTGGGTTTGAGGACAAAGCTATGTGGCCTAATTTGATATACTGCTTATATTTGCCATTTGTCTTCACTTCGACTGTTGCTTGGTTGTAGAGAATAAGGAGGATCTGATATGTGCTGTTCTAGCGGAGTTGGTAAGAATATATCAATACCCATTTATTGAAATGCTTGGGGCTATACTATGATTTAACATAGAGTTGTATTGATTCTTGAGGAAGTTTCCAGGAAATAATTTAGATCCTCTGTCACTAACAACAAGGTTTAAACACTCAGAGAAAAGCACCAAGAAGTATAATGTAGAGTGTTAAATATCCTGTTCTTGCAGAAGAGAGGACTCCGTGGCTTCTTGGTTTCTAAATATCTGGTAGACGATGTGTGGAGCCCTTCAGTTCAGTTCAGTTCAGTTCAGTTCAGTCGCTCAG
>SJYA01002032.1:0-62205 GCA_006410615.1 Neotragus moschatus
GGGGGTCGGTGTGGGATGGGGAGCAGGTGTCTTGATTCCCTATATGTGAATTAAAACGATCTATTCATTTGTGATTCTCCAACCATTTGCTTTCAAACCCAATCACACGAGTAGTTTTAATAAGCCACAGATTCTGGGACTCAATTTCACCATAAATTCACCAGGTGAGGCTCGGTAATCTGCATCTTCTAACCAGCAGAGGCATCAACAGATCTGCCTGAGAAGCTCAGATCAGCACTTCATGGGGATCCTGTAGGGATCTTGTCGAAACACATTTCTGAGCTCCTGTGAGCTCCTGAGGCCATAAGGCTGGAGTGTGGCCGGGTGGGGTGACCTGCATTTCTCAAAAGGTGATGCCACCAATGCCCCTGGCGACAATCCGTTTTCACTGAACAAAAACTAAGGACTTCTCAAACATTAACTAATGTCATCCTCATAACACCCCAGGGAGCAACTTCAGTCATCCCCATTTCAAAAGAAAAATGTGGCCAGCGACATTAAGCAACTAGCCTGCAGGCACACAGCTACCAGCAGAGCCAGGCTGACCTCAGCGCTGCCCCGCGCCAGCAGCTTTGCTTCTCCGCTGTGGTCCTAATCAGCTTCCACTGCCCCGGCCCACCCCAGCACCTCGGGTCTGCTTCCCTCCCGTGTCGGTTCCTGCTGCCCCAACCTGTCCCTCCGGGACCCTCCCGCACAGGGCTTGTGACCGAGGTCTGTGTGGGCAGCCCCTTCTCGGCCCCTCCCTGGCACTCGTGCAAGGCAAGCGAGTATTCACGGCGGGAAAAGCTGTTTCCTGGCAGATGGACACCCACAGACGGTCTGCAGAGGACACGAGAGGATCGGCCTGGTGACGGGGCGGATCCACCCGGTGACGGGGCGGGGCAAGGAGGCGGGGCAAGCGGAGCTGAGCGCGGAGTGACAGTCACAATGGCCAATGGCAGCTCAGGGTGGCTGGCCAGGCTTCCTCGCTCTGCCCCACGACTTGGGTCAGTTCAGTCACTCAGTCGTGTCCGACCCTTTGCAACCCCACGGACTGCAGCACGCCAGGCCTCCCTGTCCATCACCAACGCCTGGAGTTTCCTCAAACTCATGTGCATCCAGTTGGTGATGCCATCCAACCATCTCATCCTTTGACGTCCCTTTCTCCTCCTGCCTTCAATCTTTCCCAGCATCAGGGTCTTTTCCAAAGAGTCAGCTCTTCGCTTCAGGTGGCCAAAGCATTGGAGTTTCAGCTTCGGCATCAGTCTTTCCAATGAATATTCAGGACTGATTTCCTTTAGGATGGGCTGGTTGGATCTCTTTGAAGTTTAAGGGACTCTCAAGAGTCTTCTCCAACACCACAGTACAAAAGCACCGATTCTTCAGTGCTCAGCTTTCTTTATAGTCCAACCCTTACATCCATACATGACCACTGGAAAAACTATAGCCTTGACCAGATGGACCTTTGTTGGCAGAATAATGTCTCTGTTTTTCAATAAGCTGTTAAGATTGGCCATAGCTTTTCTTCTAAGAAGCAAGCGTCTTTCAATTGGCTGCAGTCACCGTCTGCAGTAATTTTGGAGCCCCCCAAAATAAAGTCTCTCACTATTTCCATTGCCTCCCTGTCTATTTGCCATGAAGTGATGGGACCGCATGCCATGATCTTAGGTTTCTGAACGTTGAGCTTTAACCCAGCTTTTCCACTCTCTTCTTTCACTTTCATCAGGAGGCTCTTTAGTGCCTCTTCGCTTTCTGCCCTAAGGATGGTGTCATCTGCGTGTATGAGGCTATTGACATTTCTTCCTACAGTCTCCCACACCGTTAGGGTGCTGCAGCTGTGGCAGGGAACGGAGAGGTGGCAGTGACAGATGCTGTGTCGCGTCCTGCCCGAGTGTACCACTGTTAGTCCAAGGTTGCACTAGCTCACGTTGGCTCAGCTTTCCCCCGCTCTTAACTTACCTTCCCCTCAGTTAACTCAGGCTCAGTTCACCTGTCTCTGTCAAACTTGTGTTTTCATCACTCTGGGTCCTTGTCTATCTGGTAAAAGCAAAATGGGAGCGAAGCCTGCAAGCCACCTCTCATTGCCTTAGCGGCTGTTTCCCCGCAGTGACAGTGTGGAGCGGGCTGCTTGGCGGTGAGGTTGAAGAGAGGAGAGTGAGATGAAAGATAGGAACTGTCCACTCAATGCCAGACTCGGTGTTTTGGCCTTTTCTACAGGATTTTCTCAAGTAATCATCTTTCATTTTCACCCATTTCTGGTTTCACAGATTAGGGAGCAAAGTGAATAAATTGCCCGAGGGCAATCCTTGGATGATTTTAATTCCTGTCAGATGCCAACACCCAAAGTCTTTTAAGGTGCCAAGGCTTCCTTTGCAGCATTTCAATGCATGCAGTTCCAGTAAATCATCTCTTCTCATACTGTTTCATCCTTCCAACCATTTGTTAATCTGTTCATTTATTAGGGAGCCATCCTCAAGGCTTCCCTTATGGCTGAGTTGGAAAAGAATCTGCCTGCAACACAGGAGACCCTGGTTCGATTCCTGAGCCCGGAAGATCCACTCGAGAAGCACTACAATATTGTTTGGTTTCCCTTGTGGCTCAGCTAGTAAAGAATCAACCTGCAGTGTGGGAGAGGTGGGTTCGATCCCTGGGTTGGAAAAAATGCCCTGGAGATCAGAAAAGCTACCCACTCCAGTATTCTGGCCTGGAGAATTCCACAGATTGTATAGTCCATGGGCTCACGAAGAGTCGGACATAACTGAGCGAATTTCACTTAGTCTTCAAGGCTTAGGCATAGTTGCTATTAAAAAAAAAAAGGAACTCCGCTTTAAAGTAGAGGCTATAAAAACATATACATGAAGATTACAAAAAAAAAAACCCCACTATATATGAAATGTTGATATCTAGTATATTCCAGATAAAATGGTGGAGTCTGAAGACAAAGACATAGATAAAATCTATCCTTTGCCTTTTGGGTGGCTTTAAGGAGTGTAGTAACCACTATAATTGTAATTTCCCACCTCTATGATTTTTAACAAACTTAGCATCCACCCCATATGTATTATTTATATTATATATGTATATATATCTTCTATAATTAACATACTAAATGTTAGTTCAGTTTCTTTCTTTTATTATTATTATTTTTTGGGGGGGATAAAAACCTAAATGGAAGTTGACTTTTTTTTTTTTTACTCCAGTGGACATGTTGGGTACTTCCGGGAGAGCTTCCGTCATCTGGAATCCACCACCCCCCATCCGCCCCCGCCCCACGCATGCGTGCCTGACTCTCTCCTGTCTTTCTTTGGAGCTGTGTCAAATGCCAGGTTTTCAGAGACATCCTCCCTGACCACCCCTAGAAAATACTCTTCTCTCCCCTGCTGTCATCTTCTGTCCTCTTATGCTGATTTTTCACACACTCCACTTCACTGTACAGGATGATCATTTCTTTTATTAGTTCAGTTATTGTTTCCCTGCATCAGAATGTAAGCTTCGAGAGGAGCAGAGAGGAGTCTTGAACACTGGGGACTTTGAGAAGAAAGCACCAGAGCCAGAGCGTTGGGGGTCCAGTGCCCCCTGAAGCTCCCTTGCACAGGGGTGGATGTGCAGGGAATGTGGGTGACAGCTACTCCATGCCCCCTCTGAGCCCTGCATTCTTGCAGTCCTCAGGGCCAGGATCGCCCAGGCTTTCTCTCTCCCCACACTGTCTATACTCTCCCCTTCTCTCTGATTTTTAGAGGAATTGCACCTTAAGTGAAGGCTTGACACACAAAGACCCAGCTGTTTGTTTCTCTCAGCTTCTTCTCATTTAAGACATGCAAAGGTGTTTGTGATTGCACAAATTGTTCTGGGTTAGGAGCCAAAAGACCTAATGTCTGTTACTAGATTTGCCTCTGAAGGAAAGAGTAAACGGGATGGTTGAATACCTTGTTCCCCCACTATCCAACGTCCCTCCCAAATACAGGAGCCAAGGACACCTACAAGTTGATCTTGGATGGAGCTTCTTACCCAGACTGTGTCCTGAACTAAGAAATGATGAATCTGGCCTGGTTGCAGCTTCTGTGTTACATAAGCAGAATGTATTGAGAAACTACACAGAGCACAGAGACTATTTATTATGGTTTATGATCAGTGAGCCTCAGGTGCACCAAAGTTTGAGAATCAGTCATACACTCGTGAAGACCTAGGGCAAACAGCAAGCTATAAAGTGGAGCGTGTAGACGTGGATGAGCTTCCCTGTACTGACGGTGCACACTCATGCCAGCCTTGCCTCCAGCCACCTCTTTGTAGTCTTACGCCATTTTATCACCTTGAAGTTGGCTAAGCCCTAACTTAACCTTTGATTGCTAATCCCTATTTTAGTCACTCTCTCTCCTTTCCAACCCCTTTACTAGTCATCCACTTCTTAATAGCAATATGACCTAAACAGGTTACCTTCTTTCTTTGAGCCTCAATTTCCTCCTCATAAAAAGGAAAAAAAAAAAAAATTGGTCAACCTAAACCATGAGGTCACAGGCTGTCAGTCCCCCACGGGTCAAAGAAAGATATTGTGGATTTGGAAGACTTCAGAAATTGTATCACTAGTTGTATCATATATCATTCATATGTAGAAAACAGTAGAGTGAGAATTCTAACAAAATCTTAAAAAATAGGAACAGAAACCTCAGATTGCAACAGAAAAAAAGAAGAGCAAATAGTGGCGAACAAAAAAAAATTGTAGCACATTTTATCTGGATATGTTGCTGTTTAGTAGCTCAGTCATGTCCAACTCTTTTGTGACTCCATGGATTGTAGCCCACTAGGCTCCTTTGTCCACGAGGTTTCCCAGGCAAGATTCTCCCAGGGGAACTTCCCTACCCAGGGATCGAACCCGTCTCCAGCATTAGCAGGTGGATTCTTTACCACTGAGCCTTCAGGGAGGCCCTTTACCTATGTTGTTGTTCAGTCACACAGTCATGGCTGACTCTTTGCAGCCCCATGGACTGCAGCACTGCAAGACTTCCTGTCCTTCACCATCTCCCGGAGCTCAAACTCATGTCCTTTCAGTTGGTGACACCATCCAACCATCGCATCCTCTGTTGTACCCTTCTCCTCACGCCTTTAGTCTTTCCCAGCATCAAGGTCTTTTCCAATGAGTTGGCTCTTTGTATCCAGTGGCCAAAGTACTGGAGCTTCAGCTTCAATTTCAGCCCTTCCAGTGAATGGTGTTCAGCTTTCTTTATGGTCCAACTCTCACATCCATACATGACTACTAGAAAAACCACAGCTTTGACTAGATGGCTCTTTGTTGGCAAAGTAATATCTCTGTTTTTTTAATATGTTGTAGAGGTTGGTCATAGCTTTTCTTCCAAGGAGCAAGCATCTTTTAATTTCACAGNTAACTCTTGTTAAATGCACGTTATGAAAAAGTGAGCACAGTGGAGTCTCGCACTTGTGTGTGTGTGTGTGTACTCAGTTGAGCACAGTGGAGTCTTACATTCATGAGAAGTGGATAAATCCCATGCATCTGGACCAGCTGAGGGCTCCTGTCCTCGCAGGGAATTTTCGGGCAGCGATGACTCTGGTTCCCTGAACTTTTCACAGGACACGGTATCACTACTGCTGTCCCACTTCTCCCCTGCACCCCACCCCCCACTTTCCTTAGAACCCACTGCTTTTATGACATGAAAAATGTACTATAATGAGTCTACTGGCTAATTAATTAAAAGGGAAAAAAATCCCAATCTTCAAATATGAAATGATTAATTACATAAGCATTAACACCTCTGCACACCCAGAACGGCATGTCTTCAATTTAAAACTTTTCCAGCACATTATTTTCTGCCGACGTGTGTGTTTTCTGCCCATATAAGTCCGATTTCTCATACACTCCAGTCCATTTCACAGCAAATGGCCCCAAATGGTGTTTATCCTGCTCATTAGGAGCTTGTATCAGTTAACCAGGCCTGGCCGAGCTGCTGCTCAGGTCTGCATCTCTGGGGCTGGCCCGTCTGGGCTCTTCCCACCTGACAGCTGGCTGGGACATCCCACGCTTCGACAGATTGGGCTCCCGCCACTAAGGGGCCTTGGTGCTTTTCCCAAGACCAGGGCTGGGCTCTGATATCAGGCAGTGCTGTTGTGTGGTGCTTGCACTTTGTGGAATTTTAAACGCTTACTGTCTGGCTCAGATATGAGGCTCCAAGCTGTGGGCTGACTGTTTTCTTTCAGTTGTTTGTCTTGAGCCGGAAGAGCCTCCACCGCCCCCCACACACCCCTTCTGCCAAGCCCGTGCCCTGCTTGAGATGTCTTTGTTGCACCTCACTCATGCTTGAGCTTTGTCCCTTGCAAGGGGCAAAGCCTGGGCTTCTGGGTCTGCTCTGAAAGGATTGCTAGGGGCTTGGATAGCAGCTGTCCTGCCTCTTCCCTGGTGCCTGCTGTCTGTGTGCAGAGGCCACATCTCCTCTTGGGATTTGCTGAGGGCCCAGGGGAACCACTCAAACCCACTGATGTGAGCTGGCTGCTGAACACAATCAGTACAGAGAAACATCTCTTGAAGGAATAAGTTGTCATTTCACTAGTGGAAATGCCGAGAAAGGCAGTGAATTCCTGGATGGAGTGGTTATCTAATTCAGAGCAGAGAATCTGACCTGTCATTAGCAATAGAACTTGCTTGTGCTTCTGACTAAAATTCGTAACATGACGCTAGAAGCTTAGAGACAAAGCTCTGTGGGGCTGGGAAATGGAGGTATTAATGGTGGGCGCATGCTGAGAAGGACACTTCTATTTTCCAGAAGCATCAAATGGTATTTTTTTCCCACCAAAAGTGTGAACGAGAAGCTATTACGGTTCAACATTTAGAGAGGCACTAAAGCACACTTTCAATAAAAGCTGAAATTATGTTTTTACTCCCGTGGCCTAAATTCATTAGCAAATGAGTTAGATTTCCTTCTTTGGGGGCTTGGACAAACAAGGAAGTTTTTTTTTCAATTGAAATATAGTTGACAGGGAACTTGTTCTTCTGTCTTCTTTCTGTCCCCCACCTTGAACTCCTAAGCCTGTGCTGTCCTCCACCACAGCCACAAGCAGTATATGTCTATCCAAGTTAAAATCAAAAGGTTGTAAAAGTACAAATGAGGTTCTTCAGGTACATTAGCCACCTCTTAAGTGCTCGACAGCCATACCTGGCCAGCCCAGACAAAGAACATCACCATCACTACCCAGTGTTCTATTGGGCTGCTAATCTATCTTTATTATTAAAGTTAACTGTGCCTATTTGGGTAGTATTTATTGATAGCGTTTTTGTATTCTATGCTGCTGCCGCTAAGTTGCTTCAGTTGTGTCTGACTCTGTGCAACCCCATAGACGGCAGCCTGCTAGGCTCCTCAGTCCCTGGGATTCTCCAGGCAAGAATACTGGAGTGGGTTGCCATTTCCTTCTCCAATGCATGAAAGTGAAAAGTGAAAGTGAAGTCGCTCAGTCGTGTCTGACTCTTAGCGACCTCATGGACTGCAGCCTACCAAGCTCCTCCTTCCATGGGATTTTCCAGGCAAGAGTACTGGAGAGGGATGCCATTGCTTTCTCCGTTTGTATCCTATATGTAATTTAAATAATAAGTCAGTGAAATACTCTTTTTCCCCCGCTAAATCTCCTCCTTTCCAAGCCCACCACATGCACAGATCCCACCACCCTAATGTGCTGGCTTCACGGCTCCATGAAGTTGTTTCTTTTTCACCTGGCCCTTTCCCCCCCCCTATTTTTGGGCCATGCCTCGTGGTATGTGGGGTCTTGATTCCCCCACCAGAGACTGAACCCGAGTCCCCTGCAGTAGAAGCTTGGTGTCTTCACCACTGGACCTCCAGGGACATCCCATGTGGCCCTGCCTAGAAATGAAAACATCTCCATGATCTTCTAAACCCTAGGTCTGCAAGCCCAGGAGAGCTGTCTGTCCAACGGCCTCAGACCAGCATCTGTTCATCCCTTAGTCAGTTGCCTCACTGTGTCAGGGCCACTGTTGCTGCCCCACTTTCAAAAGCACCCGCAGACCCCAAGATCCTAATCAGCCTGCTTATGCTCATTTTCCCTGGGAGCCGTCCCTTAATCTGCGGGACTGTGTCAAAAGTGGTGAAAACTTGACCTCAGGCAGGAGTTCAGGCAGAACTCCACTTGTGCCCATGAGGTCCTGCTGAATGGCTGTGGACCTCCAGTGGCTGTCCATGCAGGTTACACGTGGCTTCACCAAGGGAATTTACCAGAAAGTGATTTCTTCACTGCAATCACTGTAAAAGCAGGTTTGATCTTTTTGGCTTTGTTTTTAATTCTGAAGCACAAAATCATCACCAAGAGTAGCTGTTCTTGCATCATTTAACTTAGAATCCTAGCAGCCTGTTCACCCTGAAGCTTGCAGGATAAATGGCACTTTTACAACCCACCGGAAATTAACTGCTAGTTGACTGACAGCTTACAGCTTTCTGGGAAAAGTCTGTGGCCGCTGCTCTCCATCTCTAATTTGATCAGCTCCTGTAGAGGGGCCGGCTGGGAATGGACAGCCCCCAGCATTTCCAGGCCTGCTGGCCTGGTTAGCATTCCTGTGGCTAAGATGTTGTCTGGGACACTGAACATTGGCTGGACAGGGTCTCAGCTCAAGAGGCAAACCTCTGTGGAGCCTCAGGGAAAGCCCATGGAACCTAGAGAGCTCCTTGGGTTTTCTGCGGGACCTGCCTTGGCCTTGCTGCCCCATCTGTATCCATTTCCGGGCCAGGGGAGGGTTGCCCCTATCGGTTTGTGTTGTGGATAATCTGAAAAGCTTTCCTCCTCTAGTTGAGAGTCCTCTGGAAATTCAGCCCCATTAGCCTATTGCAAAGCACTAACGCTCAATTGTTTCTGAAAGAATCCTTGCTCTGAGAGCCGGCAAAGGAGAAATTATTACTGAACTAAGTTATTAGATCCATTCCACAGAACATTTTTTAAAACCCAAGATAGTTTTCCTAAGAGAAAACGTAATGCGATTGCTCTATACACCTGATGCCACCGTTCTCTGCCTCTGGCAGCAAGCCTGCTGCCAGAAACAAGGGACCTCACAGTGATGGGCCACAGAGCACGGGACTGGGGCAGGCCCCAGGCAGGACAATGGCCGAGAAGCCAAAAACAACAAGAGAAGAAACAGTGAAATGAGATCCACCCAGATGGTAAACACAGCACCAGAGTTCAGCAAACACACGCACTCCCTCGAGGTGGAGGTGTAGGGGGGAGCTGCTAGCAGGTCTCTCTAGAGATGGATAGAAACTTCAGGGGGGCTAGGAAGGCAGGGGCACTGACTGGGATTGTTATCACTATGCTAAGTCTGAGAGGTACCCTTTGTTGTGTGCTGGATGCCAAGGTTGGGGAAGGGGTGTGTCAGAAAAAGATTCATAAGATCTGGCAAAAGCTTGCTCCATCCTGTCTGCCCAGTAACAACCATAACTGCTACAGTTTAATGAGTGCTTACTGTGTTCTTGGAGAAGGAAATGGCAACCCACTCGAGTGTTCCTGCCCGGAGAATCTCATGGACAGAGGAGCCCAGCAGACTACTGTCCATGGGGTCACAAAGAGTCGGACACAACCGAGCGACTAAACCACCACCACCACTGTGTTCTAGGCGTGCAGTCCTCACAAGTTAGATATAATGCCCATTTTATAGACAGACAGAGGCACAGTGAAGTTGAGTGGAGAATCTTGGGGCAGGGGAATAAACCTTCAGTTAAACCCTGCTGATAATTAGCATCAGAGGACTTGCAGTTCACTGGGCTAAGGAGATCCTCCTTGCACAATGATGGAGAATGAAAAGTGATTTTTATGATTTGGGACAGTTGTTATGAGCTTCGGAGATAACATGCAATATTCATATTCAGTTGTTATCTGTGTTATTCATAATGCTAAATCACTTATTTTGACTGAGTAAATGGAATTGGTTCAGAGAGGCATTGAACGGAACCTATTCTTTAAATTTGCGGAGATGTTCGTAATACTCTCAACGTTTCTTTTTAGTAAGTGTGGGAGAGCTGGGGACCGGGAGGAAGGTGGGCAATTCAAAATCAAACATAGAAAAGATTCTCCATAAAAAAAGAAAACACGTCTAGAGATGATTGCTCCATAAACAAAACATGAGTGCACACAGCAATTTCATGTTCTCATTCCACCCACTCGGTTGTTCTTAATGATTCAAGAACAGAACTGCCTGGGCAGATTTACAGGCTCCACGTTTCTGACATCCGTGCCTGAAACAAGGCTGTCTGTTTGCAGAGCGCTTGCTTCTGCTTTGGGAGAAAACACAAACACCTTGATTCAATTTTTCCCTTTATTATAATTTAAATGAAAGTCGATGCGGTTAGTTTGCATCCGTGGGCTGTTGGGACCAGGATAGGTATCAAGAAAGGACAAGATAGCCTTGAAGGTGGGATTGAATGAGACGAGAAGATCACACAACTGTACGCCAACAATCATGTCTTCTTCTGGTTTTGTTAGAAAGCCGACTTTAGCTGGAAACCTTTGGGTTTTTGGATTGGTGCTTTGGCAAATTCCTCTACTGTGTCGGAAGGCAGGGGTGTGGCTGGGAGTCCCAGGCTCAGGGCCCTGGGCCGCTTGACTCAGGTTTTCTGAGTTTCTCAGCTGGAGTTTGCGGAATGTTGTGCTGTTTCTGGCTCCTCTTCTTTTAAGGGGGAAATTGGCTTTCCTTGGGCTTCCCAGGTGGCTCAGTGGTAAAGAATCCACCTGCTGGTGCAGGAGACACAGGTTTGATCCCTGGGTCGGGAAGATCCCTTAAAGAAGGAAATGGCAACCCACTCCAGTATTCCTGCTGGGAAAATTCCATGGACAGAGAGGAGTCTGGTGGGCTGCAGGATATGGGGTAGCAAAGAGTTGGACACGACTGAGCCACTGAGCACTGGTTTTTCATTAGACATTTTCCTCAGATTTATACCTTTCTCCTACTTTTCCCACCTGTGGCCTTGCTTCCCAGACCAGCATGGTGACAGTCAGAGGCCTGTCCATTTCTTGGAAGAGGAAGACCCAGGCTGACCTTCCTGGCCCTCCTTCCCAAGTCATTCTGGAATCCTGGAGTCACCTGGCCTGCTGTGCTCAGGTAGCAGTGAACACAGGTTGGTGATTTTGCTACTTAATAACACACCGATACTCCTGTGATTTAGAAGCTTCATTTCACCTCTGAGACTCAGAGTGAGGAAGCAACCTTCCCAAGGTAACTGAGCTTGTCCGGAGAAAGAGCTGGGATTTAAACCTACGTGGGCTTCCCTGGTAGCTCAGAGGGTAAAGAATCTGCCTGCCAATGCAGGAATCCCGGGTTCAGTCCCTGGGTTTGGAAGATCCCCTGGAGGAGGGCATGGCAACCCACTCCAGTGTTCTTGCCTGGAGAATCCCATGGACAGAGGAACCTGTTAGGGTACAGTCCATGGGGTCACAGAGAGTCAGACACGATGGAACGACTAAGACTGGTATTACAGCCCATGTACTTGTCACCCTCCTCAGAAGGTGATCTGAAGTCAGGGTCAGAAACCCAAATGATTTTGGGTTTCATGCACGTCTCCACTATGTGAGAATCTGAGGTGGAAGGGGAGGCAGGTAAAATTATGGATTTGGCATTTTATTTTAATGCAGATGCTGAAAAGTTGGCTATATTTTCAGGGGACACCTGACTCCTCTCTTTGGCCTTCAGACTTTCAAGATAAATCCCATGTCTTTGGGGGCTATTTTCATACGGGGTTCCACCTGACAGCTCTAGTCTGATTTCCCACGGTCTTTGCTATTCTTGGGGAAAGGAGAAAGGAAGAGGGGAAAACAAAAGAGAGAAGGGAGTGGCGGCTAAAGACTTGGAAAGATTTTTAGCTTAGTTTTTATTATAACCAAGTTACTTTACCAAACACTAAATCCAGTACACTTAAAATTCTAATGCTTTATATCATGCAAAATTGATATTTTGGCTTGTACTGATTGGTGATGATAGGTCCACTTTTAGTATTTTTACTCAATATTATTTCCTATATAGGCTTTCATATACAAAGTTTCTTTTAACTTTTAAAGCACATATCATCTTTTAAAAAAATCTGTTTATTTATCATTGGTTGTGTTGGGTCTTCACTGCTGTGCGTGGGCTTTCTCTAGTTGAGCGGGGACTGCTCTTCATTGCCATGCATGAGCTTCTCATTCATCACATACCATCTTATTTAATCCTTGTATTGTTGGTTGGTTGGTTTAATTGCTCAGTTATGTCCAACTTTTTGTGAATCTATGGACTGTAGCCTGCCAGGCTCCTCTGTTCATGGGATTTCCCAGACAAGAATACTGGAGTGGGTTGCCATTTCTTTCTCCAGGGGATCTTTCGTGTCTCGTGGCTGGCAGGTAGATTCTTTACCACTGAGCCTCCTGGGAATCCTTGTATACACCCAGTTAATTTGAAATTTTTGTTCTCTGGCCAGGAGAGGTTAAGGAATTAGCCTGAGGTTACAAATCTAGTGCAGGGCTGGGAACTGGATATATTGGTTTCAGTGGCTATGGAGCATCCCATGTTTTGATACTGGATAGAGTCAGATTTTTCTGAAGACAAAAAGTTCCACTATTTCAAAAGAAAATAGCCCACCAACATTCACCTTCTTGAGACCAAGGTGTATGGTTCCTAATCTCCTTTTCTGCTTGGTCACCAGCTTTCGTGTAATCAGGGCACTGATGGTGACTGCAGCCATGAAATTAAAAGACGCTTACTCCTTGGAAGAAAAGTTATGACCAACCTAGATAGCATATTCACAAGCAGAGACATTACTTTGCCGACTAAGGGGCTATGGTTTTTCCAGTAGTCATGTATGGATATGAGAGTTGGACTGTAAAGAAGGCCGAGCGCCGAAGAATTGATGCTTTTGAACTGTGATGTTGGAAAAGACTCTTGAGAGTCCCTTGGACTGCAAGGAGATCCAACCAGTCTATTCTGAAGGAGATCGGCCCTGGGATTTCTTTGGAAGTAATGATGCTAAAGCTGAAGCTCCGGTATTTTGGCCACCTCATGCGAAGAGTTGACTCATTGGAAAAGACTCTGATGCTGGGAGGGATTGAGGGCAGGAGGAGAAGGGGATGACAGAGGATGAGATGGCTGGATGCTATCACTGACTCGATGGATGTGAGTCTGAGTGAACTCCGGGAGTTGGTGATGGACAGGGAGGCCGGGCGTGCTGCGATTCATGGGGTCGCAAAGAGTCGGAGACGACTGAGCAACTGAACTGAACTGAACTGATGTTAACAGTCTGGCATGGTTGCTCATTTCTCAAGGCAGGGTGTGGAGATGATGTCCCTCTTCCTCCTCCTCCCTTCCTGCTTCCCTTTCCTTCTTTTCTCCAGCAGCTGTGTGAAGAACTACTGTTGTGTTAACTCTTGTTTATTCACTCATTCATTCTCTTCCCCAAAAGCTTTGTGGAGAAGAAGGACTATAGTATTAACTCTATCAGAATGGCCCTTGAGTGACGGTTCTTGTGGCTTAATACTTTTGGGGACTGTCGCTTGATAGGTTCCTCACATCTACATAAGGGATGACTAAAGAATATTCTCAATGAATTGGTAGCTTAGGGTAGAAGTACATGGAAACATTTAAAAATTCTAGTTTTTACACCATTTGGTAATTTCGTATTCTTTATCAGTATATGTATGGACTTAAAAGAATCTTACATGCCCACTGTAAAATATTCCAATACTGTAGACACATTTCAGGTAGACAGTGAGAATCTCCAGTCATTAGGGACCACCCTCCAACCTCAACCTGGAGAAGGCCACTGCTAACCTTTTCATTTTATGTATAAGACAACATTACATATTCNGGTTCCTCTGCCTTTTCTAAATCCAGCTTGAACATCTGGAAGTTCTCAGTTCATGTACTGTTGAAGACTTGCTATATATATAGAAATTACCTATATAGTTAAATTTAAATGAACAGTGATAGACTTTCTGGGAATGAGTAATAAAACTTTTAATGAAGAAGTCTTTAAATGGAAGTGACTGACTGCAAGGGAACTTTCATGATATCTGGAGCTGAAACAGACAGGGTATGGCTCAAGGGGACCAGAAATAGAACTATAGAGACATTTTGTCTTACCATCACACTCTTCTGGGTAAAAGGAGGGATTGTCTTACCATCACACTCTTCTGGGTAAAAGGAGGGACAAGAATAGGAGAATAAATCTTTTGGGGAGATGTTATCTTATTGGGATGCAAGTGGGAGCAGAGTGAGAATATTGGTACTTTGTTCACATATAATAATAGAGAAATTTGTCTTCAACTGTGAGCACTACTGATTGAATAAACACTAACTAATAAGATAATGTGAATAGGTAAATTCATAAGATTCCTTAGTGGAGGTAGTATTTGTTACTTTCCTATATATTGATAATAAACCATGAGAAAGACAAAACAATAAAACAATCCCATTTAAAATCACATCAAAAAGAATAAAACACCTAAGAATAAACTTAATTAAGGAAATGAAAGACTTATATTCTGAAAACTTTAAAACACTGATGAAGGAAATTGAAGGTGATATGAATACATGGAAAGTTAGTTTGTGTTCTTGGATGGAAGCATTAATATTGTTAAAATGGCCACACTACTCAAAGCAATCTACAAATTTAAATTTTAATTCCTATGAAAATACTCATAACATTTTCCACAAAACTGGAACAAACAGTCCTAAAATGTGTATGGAACTACAAAAGACCCTGAATTGCCAAAACAATCTTGAGAAAAAAGAGCAAAACTAGAAATATCAAGTACTCTGACTTCAAACTATACTACAGAGCTACAGTAGTCAAAACAGCATGCTACCAGCACAAAAATAGGATCAGATTAATGAAACAGAGAGCTCAGAAAAGAAAACCTACACACTTATGATCAATTAATCTAAGGCAAAGGCCAGAAGACTGGAATGGGTAGCCTTTCCCTTCTCCAGGGAATCTTCCCAACCCAGGGACTGAACCCAGGTCTCGCTCATTGCAGGCAGATTCTTTACCGGCTGAGCCACAGAAGAAGCCCAAGAATACTACAGTGGGTAACCCATCCCTTCTCCAGACACAGAGTACAATTATCAAAAGAGAAAAAGTGTACATAGGGGAAATAAATTCATTTTCAAGACACTACCTTTTCTGGGATAATCAATGACTATAGAAGCATGATAACTCCTTTTCAACGTATTTCATGGCCACTGAGCAGTTCAATGTCCATGTGTAAGAAGACTGGCTGATCTGGCAGGAAATGAAGTCTTACCTTAGATATATTTGTCATGAATAGTTTTTAGACATTCAGTGACTATGCCAAAAAGGGATTTGCAAAACCTCTATAACTCATGATTTGGAGACACACAAAGCTAAATATTTAGACTAAGTTTAGATGAGATCAGGAGATAAGGAGGCTAGCAGAGATGTGTGTGTTCAGGCAGGGACAGGTGGGTGGCTGTTGGGATGCTAGTGAGGTGTTGCGATCTCTGGGTCCTGGAGTAGCCTGTGGGAAGAAACCTGTTTGAAACAGTTGGTGCTGGCACTTTGGTGGTCCAGTGGTTAAGAATCTGCCTGCCAAGGCAGGGCCAACGCAGGGGACGTGGGTTTGATCCCTGGTCTGGGAAGATCCCATGTGCCCTGGAGCAACTAAGCCTTGTGTGCCACAACTACTGAGCCCACGCTCTAGCACCCTCGGTCTGCAACTGGTGAGCCTGCACGTCACAACTGCTGAAGCCCAGGCTCCCTCGAGCCTGCGGAGCCACAACAGGAGAAGCCCATACATCACAATGGACAGTAGTCCCCACTACCCACAACCGCAGGAAGCCCAGATACAGCAACAAAGACCCAGCTCCACCAAAACAAATAGACACGCTTTTAAACATTAAAAGGTTAATGCCTTTACCTGTTTTAAGTGTTTTTATTATTAATGCTGGGCATCATTCTTAAATGTTTAAACACATCCCACATAGGCTACTCATCCCACGGAGACAAGATAAGCCTTGGTTGCCAAGAGATTATGTCGGACTGCCCCTACTTTTACTCTGTGAAAACAGGTGCTTCTTCAGGAGAGGGAGGGAGGTGGGAAGGTCCCTGGTAACCTATCCCCACTTCCCTTTCAAAAGACTCTAAAAGGGACTATCAGAGACAGTCCACTGTCCTCTCCCCATATTCCCCAGCTGAAGCCCTCCCTGAAGGTAAAAGAAAAGATTGTTCACTAGTTCTTGGGAAGACTCATATGTAAAGCCCAAGACTCAGGTACTATTTCAGGTGCTATTTTGAATCCACAGTAAAGTAGGATTGGCCCAGGTTCATCTGACTGTAAGGGCAGCGGCATAAGGTAAATACAAAGGAGCTGGTATGATGTGGAGGGTGGGACCAGCCTGGGAGAAGGAGTGCAGAGAAAGAAGGCCAGGTGGAGAGGGGGTTGAGGTGGTGAACTGAACACCAATAATCACATAAGATAACGGGAAAAATAAAAAGAGACAAAGACAATAATCTGTCCTCAAAACATACCACTATTGAGTCTGAAATTTCGAGCAGACGGTTGAGCAGAGAGGAAACCCCAGACCGGAGCAGACTGCTGTGGAGATAGGAGCTGTGAAAGCAAAAGCAAGTTCACGTTTGGCATGACAGAAGTAAGAGGCTGGGTGGGAGATGGCCTGGGCTGTCTAGTGAGCCCTGTCTTTCCTCCATCCCCACATCCCGATTTCTCCTAAGCAGCGTTTACCTGTAGGTGAAAGGAACGGCTGTCAGCACTGGACTAGAGATACAGACCTTGCTCAACAGACAGCGGACGGTCACAAGCAGGGACCAGAACTAAGACTGAGAAACAAGGGCCCAGTGCTCTACATGAGGATATGCGTCCTTGGAGGTCAGCTATGATGGACAAGCACACGAAGAGTCCTCAAACACATAAGTAGAAAACCAGAAATCATGCAGAATTCAAATTATAATGGTATGGTATAAATCCAACGTAAACAAAATTTACTCCATCTGCGGCTTTCTGCAGAAAGGGTCCTGAATTCTCCCCCTTTGCTTGTGGACTTAGCAATCACTCTTTGCACGTCTGTATAATCCATAGCTGTCTTGTGTTGTTAGGAAGATTTCATAACCCATCTTGTGGGGAGTACCTTGTGCTTATCAAATGTTCAAGTTAATTTTTCTCCTTCAGATACTGATGTTATCAGCCTGCTTTCAGTTTAACACTTGTCGAGTGCATCTGTTTTCCATCCTTTTAACCCTCACATGGTGCTTGTTGCAGATGAATGTTTTTCTGCCTTCCCCTCCCTCACTTATGGGTTCAAGCCCTAACCTCCAGTGTGATGATTTTTGGATGTTTAGTTGAGGTCATGAGTGTGGAGTCCCCATGATGGGATTGGTGTCCTTCCCAGCAGAAAAAGAGAGATCAGAGCCCTTTCTCTGTCTTCCTCTTTCTCTTCCACGTGAGGACATAGTGAGATGGCATTCAGCAGCAAGCCAGGAGAAAAGGCTCAGCATGAGTCTACTTTGCTGGTACCTNTTAGTTGAGGTCATGAGTGTGGAGTCCCCATGATGGGATTGGTGTCCTTCCCAGCAGAAAAAGAGAGATCAGAGCCCTTTCTCTGTCTTCCTCTTTCTCTTCCACGTGAGGACATAGTGAGATGGCATTCAGCAGCAAGCCAGGAGAAAAGGCTCAGCATGAGTCTACTTTGCTGGTACCTTGACCTTGGGCTTTTCAGACTCAAGAACCAGTGAGAAATAAATTTCTGTTGTTTAGGCTGCCCAGCCTATGGGATTCTGCAGCCCGAGCAGAATAATATGTGCTTCTTGGACTTTGTTTTTAACTCAATATATAAGATACCTGCATTTTTAGTAGGAAAATTAATTCATCTATTTTAACTGTGATTATTGATAACTATGGGCTTCCCCAGTGGCTCAAACAGTAAAGAATGTCCCTGCCATGCAGGAGAGCCAGATTCGATCCCTGGGTCAGGAATATCCCCTGGAGAAGGGAATGGCTACCCACTCCAGTATTCTTGCCTGGAGAATTCCACGGTCAGAGGAGCCTGGTGGGCTATAGTCCACAGGGCCACAAAGAGTTGGACCCAACTGAGCAACTAACACACACTAAAATACATGTATTGAAAATTATATGCTTAGTTTTGCCATATTAAAAAAAAAAACTCCATTTCCCACTTTTTTGTTGTTGTTTATTTCAGGCACATGATCGGTTTTGGAATCACTGTCTTAATTGGAGCCCTTGATCCTAAACCCTTGAATAAATGTTATTCTTTGGAGTTAAGACCTGCCTGAGGCATCATTTTGAAACAGACAGATCTATTTGCTTTCTCTTTTTCACCTTCATGTTTTCTGAATATTGATTGCCAGAATATAGTTGTTTCATATAGCACTAACTTCCTGGTTTCATTTATTTATCTTTTTTATCTGAGACTTCTATGCCCTTCGAAATCCAAAACGATCTCTTTCCTTTCTTTCTCAGTGTATGCTTTCACTGAATCAGTATAACATTCAGCCAGGTCTTAGGAGTTTAATAATCTGAGTGGACTGATTTATACTATGCTGTGAGTGGCAAACCTACCATAGCCTTCTAGGTGATTTGAAATTTTTACAAAAAGCTTGTTAACTGATATAATTATTTAATTGCTGGAACCTCATCCTTTAAGCTCATACCAAATGTGAACGGTAAATTCTGTAGAGGTTTACTATTTTTTATAGAGAGATGTGCTAAGCCATTTTAGACGTGTCCGACTCCTTGAGACCCTATGGACCATATCCCACCAGGCTCCTCTGTCCATGGGATTCTCCAGGCAAGAATCCTGGAGTGGGCTACCTGCCCTTCTCGAGGGGATCTTCCTACTCACATGTCTCTCATCTCCTGCCTTGGCAGGCTGGCTCTTTAGCACTAGTGCCACCTGTGAAGCCTTTCATAGAGAGATGGGAATTGGCTAATCACCCAAAGCCGATTCAGTTAAGATTTCTTTTTTTAAGCAGTGGTTGCTATGTCCACAACGACCCACGTTGCAGTGTCAGGAAAAAAGCCAAAGAGGCCATTGCTGTCTGTGTTGTTCCTGAGGTGTCTACCGTTTTTTGTAGATCAGGGATTCTGAGTGGATAATACAAGTTTTTAGTTAGAAATGGCTCGTGCCTGGAACGAGTTCTCTCCTTCATCTAGGATTTCCCATCACTTTTTTTTTTTTTTTTAATCTGGCTCATTCATACTCAATCTTCAGTCCTCACCGTAGTTGTTACTTCTTCCCAGAATCCTCCTGATATCAGATCTTACTCCTGGCACACGCACATTGGGCTGAACAAGCAACCAGATTTACAGGAAATGTGTTGCCCAGCACCACGCTTTGCAGATGACTAATGAAGTGTGGAGGAAGGAGTCACAGCAGCCATCCCCTCTGTGAAGAGGTCAGAGTCCCCAGGCTCCACTCTCTGGTTTCCATTTCCCACGTGGCCCTTCCAGACAGTTATTAATAACTGCACGAATGGGTCACGTGAGCCTCGGGAAGCCATCTGATGGGATTTCACCTCTTCTTAAACTTTTGTTTTGTTTTGAAGTATAGCCGATTAACAAGCAATGTTGTGATAGTTTCAGGTAAACATGGAAGGGACTCAGCCACACGCGTGCATGGACCCCTTCTCCCCCAGGCTCCCCTCTCATCCAGCCTGCCGCATATAGTGAGTAGAGTTCCACGTGCCATACAGTAGGTCTTTGTCGGTTACCCATTATGAATATAGCAGTGTGTACATGTCCATCCCGGACTCTCTAGCTACCCTTTNCAGCCACACGCGTGCATGGACCCCTTCTCCCCCAGGCTCCCCTCTCATCCAGCCTGCCGCATATAGTGAGTAGAGTTCCACGTGCCATACAGTAGGTCTTTGTCGGTTACCCATTATGAATATAGCAGTGTGTACATGTCCATCCCGGACTCCCTAGCTACCCTTTATGACACATTTAATATTATAACCCATTTAATTCTTTTACAGAATTTTGAAAGAGTGAAAGTCACTCAGCTGTGTCTGACTGTTTGTGACCCCATGGACTATACAGTCTATGGAATTCTCCAGGCCAGAATACTAGAGTGGGTAGCCTTTCCCTTCTCCAAGGGGTCTTCCCAACCCAGAGATCGAACCCAGGTCTCCCACACTGCAGACAGATTCTTTATCAATTGAGCCACATCAGAATGACAAAATTGCCTAGTATTAAAAGGGTCAAAAGATAGAAGCAGAAAGTTCAGGACTCAATCCCAAATGACTGATAAACATATGAAAATATGCCCAGTTTCACTAGTCAGGAAAATGAAAATTAAATCTATAATAAGATGCCATTCGTCAGCCATGAATTTGGTGTAAATTTAAGAGGGATACCATCTAGTACTGGTGAGAATGGAGGGAAATATCTCATCCATTTATTGCTGATGGAAATAAAGTTGCAGTCATATTTTGGGAAAGAAATCTGGTGGTACTTTCTGGAATTTAAAAGGCACATGTATTTTGATTTGATAATATCACTTTTTGGAATTAATTCAATAGAGAAAAAAATCTTCCAGGATGTAAACAAATGTGTACAAGGATGTTTACTGAAGCTCTGTTTACAGTGGCAAAGAACAGCAGAATGGTCCATTAAACTGTCCCGAGCATTAAATTGAATATTCCTCAGTTACTCAAAGGAATGAGTTAGTGCTGTATTGACTGACCCTAAGGGATGTCCATGCTAAGTCAAACGCAAATGAAAATCATGAAAGAAGAGGTACCCCTCTATGTACTGGTACAACTAGGACACTAGTTATCTCCACGGCAGGGGCGAGGAGAGGAGAGGAGGGAAGGAGAGAGACTATTAACTTTTTTCAGAAAACACTGGGTCACTCTACCTGTATACTCAGTATATACGAGCTCTGTGATTAAAAATTGACAAAGAAAACCATTCAAACCTTGTTTAGACAAATTTTCCTGCATCTCACCCCTGAAGGTTCTTATTCATTACATCTGGGGAAGACTTTAAGACCTGTGGTTTAAGTTATCTTTCCACTGGACTTGGGTGCAGGATGAACCCTCTATTGTTCAATTGAAAGAACTGAAGTTCAGTAGAAGGACTGTGCCTTCCCAAGATCCGCTGGTGAGTGGTCAAGTTAAACATCAGGACTAGTCCAGTGTTGGTTCTGCTCTTCCTGGATACTGTTCTAAAGCTGCGAGGAAGTTAACAGACTTGTCGGTTCTTTAAATTAAAAAATTTTTTTAACATTTTGTATTGGAAAATATGTTACATCAAAGTAGAAAAATATGATAACTCCTCAATGTACCCAGGATTCTAGCTTCCACGACTATCAGATATGACCAGTCTTGTTTCCTCTCTGTGTCATCGCATTTTTACTAATGGACTGTTTCATCTTTAAAGACTTCAGTTTGCAACAGAACGTTGACATTCTTTTGGATAACAGCCCTAATGTTTGTGGGACACCTAAATTTGGGTAGTGTCTGAGGAGTTTCTATATGTAAATTCTGTATGTAAATTCTATATGTAAAGTAGTTTGTGGAATTTGGTCACACGAACAAAGGAAGATGATCCCACTTCAGAATACAATTTGGGTCAAGACTTAGGGTAAGAAGTGGTGACAACAGGGCAGCTCAAGTGACTTCTATGTGTCCTATACTTTGAAAACAAAAAATTCAAAGACTGCATAAAAGTTGATTTGGTTTAAAAAATTGGTTGAAAGACTCTGATGAAGAGCCCACTGGTGCCTCAAAGTTGACATGGTCAGCAGGACTGTGCCCTTCAAGGAGGACCACATCCGTGACAGGACTGATGAGCTGTGTCTTCAGACCACGCTGACAGAAATGAAGTCCCCAGCAGGCGGGTGGAATAGAACTCACAGATGTCCTCATGATAACGATCTGTCTCTGTCCACTAACTGGGCACCTGCTGCTGCTGTTGCTAAGTCGCTTCAGTCGTGTCTGACTCTGTGAGACCTCAGAGACGGCAGCCCACCAGCCTCCCTGTCCCTGGGATTCTCCAGGCAAGAGTACTGGAGTGGGGTGCCATTGCCTTCTCCTGTCCAAAGCTAACCAGTTATAAAGTGGCAGACTTGGAGTCTGTGCCCATTCAGTCTGGCTCTCAGAGTTCTGCTCCTGGCCCCTGTCCTCCGCTGCCTCTCCAAGTGACTGGCAAAGCCCACCAGCTGGGCCCGGTTGCCACCTCCTGACAAGAAGCAGAAGTTTTAGCCTTGTCTCCCCCTCTGCCCTTCTAAAAAAAAAATCGTGGGAATATCGTTGCTTTCCAATGTGGAGTTAGTTTCTACTGGGCTGCAGAGTGAACCCGCCGCGTGCACACACGCACCCTCCGCTCACTGCGTTTCCTTCCCGTGCAGGCCGCCGCTGAGCCTGAGGGGGATCCCCTGGGCGGCACATCAGGTGCTTGTTGGTTGCCTACTCTCTACACAGCATCAGCAGTGCATTGTGTCAGTCCCAGTCTCCAAGCGCGTCCCAGCTCCGTTTTCTCCCCTTGGTGTCCACTCAGGGGTTCTCCTCTGTCGCCTCTGTTTCTGTTTCGCAAAAAAGATCACGTACATAGTTTTCTAGACTCTGCACGTATGCATTCATATACAATATTTCTTTTTATCTTTCTGACTTAATTAGTTCTACATGACGGTTTCTAAGTCCATCTCCGTCTCTACAAATGACCCGATTTTGTTCCTTTTTATGGCTGAGTAACATTGCAACAGCCAGGACATGGAAGCAACCTAAACGTCCAACAGACGAGTGGATAAAGACGGTGTGATACATATACACAGTGGAATATTGCTCCATCCTCTTTTGCAGCTCCAACCCTCTGCCAAGAGTCAGGGACAAAAACAAAACAAAACAAACAAACAAAAAAACCACTCAAAATTCAGAGGCTGCTCTTTTCTCATTCTTGGTGCTCCACTCCACGCCACAGTCTGCCGCTCCTCACCCTGAGAGACCCAGAGATGTTTCTGGCAAAGGATTTGTATAAGGTCAGAAGCTTCTGGGAGTCACAGAGCAGAAGGATTTTATGGGGTGCTCCAGTCTTTGAACTCTTCAAGGAGAAATTCTGAAAACATGAGAGGTAAAGGGAGTATGTTCGGGGACCAAAGAAATTAAAAAATGCACTTTAAACATGTACACTAAGCAATTTTCATGACGCTATTATGATCACCATCACTTTGAAGACATCAGAGCTCAGCACGACTAAGTAACTTCCTCCAGTTTGTCCAGAAATGAAAGGCAGACTTAGATTTTCAAACCATGTATGCATGACTCCAAAATTCACACTCTTTCTCCCTAATGGAATGGATAGTAAACATGTTGTGCGATTTCCAAATGCCCACAACAGAACCCCTCACCACCATCAAACACTTTTCCTGTGTCTTAGTTATCTGATGCCTGGCAAGTCTTCCTTTACTTGGAATAGAGACTATCACCCCTTCCAGGGCTGTTAAGAAATGAAAACTTCACGCTGGAGTTGATAAACCTATTCTTGAAGGCCCATCTGGTCCTCCCTGGTAGCTCAAATGGTAAAGAATCTGCCTGCAATGCAGGAGACCTAGGTTTGATCCCTGGGTCAAGAAAATCCCCTGGAGAAGGGAATGGCAGTAAAGTATAGTTTGGGCCAAGGCAGAAGAAGGAAAGACGACCTCAACAGAAGTAGGTTACCTTTATTCAGACAAGGAGGGGCGACAGTCGGGCTAACGACCAGGCTGAGTGCGGAGAGGGATCAGGGAGGCTCTGTATTTATAGGGAGGTTTGTGGAAGTGATAAGGGAAACGTTAATCAGGTGGAATGTATTGGGTATTCTTTAGCTGAGATGGCATTTGTAGTTGGGCAGGGGCAACTACAAATTGTTGCCCCTGCAATTTGTTGTCTTCTGGGCAGGAGTAGGGGGTGGAAGGTTTCCGGATAGGGGGTGATAAGTCCCAGATAGACACAACTGGCCTGGAGCATCAGGGGAGGACCTAAAGCTCTGTTTTGTTTTCTCCGAAGTTAGATGATTCAGCAAGGGCCTTTGAGACTGTTATTTTCTTTTCTAGGCCCAAAAGACTCCTTCAATGGCTACCCACTCCAATATTCTTGCCTGGAGAATTTCATGGATTGGGGAGCTTGATGGGCTACAGTCCATGGGGTCACAAGAGTCGGCCATGACTGAGCAACTAACACACACACACACACACACAGGTCCACCTACAGTTCATTTCAGAAGTTGTCTTAGTTTCATTACAATATTTGAAAAATAAAGTTTTGAACACATTCCCATGGAGTTTCCTGATGGCTCAGATGGTAAAGCGTCTGTCTACATTGCAGGAGACCTGGGTTCGATCCTTGGGTCGAGAAGATTCCCTGGAGAAGGAAATGGCAACCCACTCCAGTACTCTTGCCTGGAAAATCCCATGGGTGGAGGAGCTTGGTGCAGGCTACTGTCCATGGGGTCGCAAAGAGTCGGGCAGGACTGAGCGACTTCACTTTCCATGGAACTCAGTTGGAACACCATTCACAGTTCTCTCAGGTGAGGCAAAACTTTAATAAAGTGAGAAGGCCATTGGCATAGCTGACAGCAGTCCAAAGCTCAGGCTGGGCTCAAATTGTAGCTTTGCCTCTCGCTTCTTTGTAAGTTGTTTAATCAATCAGAGTCCCAAAGTTTTTTCTAATTAGTACCTTGGAAGGTAGAATACATTATTTTCATGATACATGGTATCATGCATATAAAATACTTAGCATTAGACCTAGCACAAAATAATTAACAGATGCTGGGTTTTTGTGTTGATTACGTTATCCGCATGCAGTTTTTCAGATTTAGCAATTGTACCCAATGATGTGAAATACGAGAAAAAAAAATCTATGGATTGGACGGTGGAAGCAGTCACTAGCCAATTATCTAACCGAGATGTTTGAATTTTTTGGCTTTTGGTGGGACAAATTGAGACGGTAGCATTGACATCTATACACTATCGTGTGTAAAAGAAATGGCTAGTTGGAAGCAGCTATGCAACTGAGCTCAGCTCAGTGCCCTGTGACCACTGAGAGGGGTGGCAAGGTGGGGAGTGGCAGGGAGGCCCACGGGGAGGGGTGGCTATGTGTATTTACGTATGGATGATTTGAGCTGTCGTACAGCCGAAAACCAATGCAGCACTGTAAAGTAATTGTCTTCCAATTAAATATTTTTTAAAAAGTTTTGGAGCAAAGTTTAAAAATTAAAAACTATTGTTTTTTTATATCTAACATGTTTAATTTAAAAATTTGTGTCTATTTTTGTAGACTAAAAACATTACTGGAGTATAGTTGATTCATAATGTGTTAGTGTCAAGTGATTTAGTTTTATATATATATATATATATATATATATATATATACATACACATATAGGAAAGATGCTAAAGCTGAAGCTCCAGTACTTTGTCCACCTCATGCGAAGAGCTGACTCATTGGAAAAGATTCTGATGCTGGGAGGGATTGGGGGCAGGAGGAGAAGGGGATGACAGAGGATGAGATGGCTGGAGGGCATCACCGACTCTATGGATGTGAGTCTGAGTGAACTCCGGGAGTTGGTGATGGACAGGGGGGCCTGGTGTGCTGTGATTCATGGGGTTGCAAAGAGTCAGATACAACTGAGCGGCGGAACTGAACTGAACTGAACTGAATACATATAGCTGGGGCTTCCCACATGGCACTAGGAATAAAGAATCTGCCTGTCAATGCAGAAGACACAGGAGACATGGGTTCAATCCCTGGGCGGGAAGATCCCCTGGAGGAAGGCATGGCAACCCACTCCAACATTCTTGTCTGGAGAATCCCATGGACAGAGGAGCCTGGCGGCCTATGGTTCATAGGGTCGCAAAGAGTCAGACACAACTGAGTGACTTAGCAAGCACACACACACGTACACATGCATACATATAGTCATTTTTTAAAGATTCTTTTCCCATATAGGCCATCACAGTGTACTGAATAGAGAGTTCCCTGTGCTATACAGCAGGTTCTTATTAATTATCTATTTTATGTATGGAGTGTGTATGTATCAGTCCCAATCTCCTAATTTATTCCTCCCCACCCTTAAAAATGGGGAAGGCACTGGCACCCCACTCCAGTACTTTTGCCTGGAAAATCCCATGGACAGAGGAGCCTGGTAGACTGCAGTCNCCTGTGGTGGATTCATGTTGATGTATGGCAAAACCAATACAGTATTGTAAAGTAAAATAAAGTAAAATATATATATATACTCACAAGAGCTTTTCCGCTTACATCTAAATTTGACGTTGCTTTGAAGACATTTTAGACAAAAGTGCCAAACAAGACAACAAACAGACAAACAAAAATAGTCATATTCACAGTGTTAGTTTCTCAGTCATGTCTATCTCTTTGCGATCCCATGGACTAGAGCCCTCCAGGCTGTGTCCATGGGAGTCTCCAGGCAAGAATACTGGAGTGGGTTGCCATTTCCTTCTCTAGGGGATCTTCCTAACCCAGGTATTGAACCTGGGTCTCCATTGCTGGTGGATTCTTTACCATCTGAGCCGCCAGGGAAGCCCATGTGCCTTAAATACACCTAAACTAATCTCATGAAACCCTTCATACTGTTTCGTATTAGTCACTTCAAGGAGTCCAGACTCTCAGAACGTTTCCCATCTCTCTATTCTAATCTCTGTAGGGCTCCACTCTGTCTCCCATCTTTCTCCAGCTCTAAAACACCTTTCGCCAAGGCTCCTGTAATTCATGGTCAACTGTCAGTTGCCTCTCCTAAACCCATAACTCTTCTGTGAACAGCCTGCGTCCCCTTTTCGCTCCCCGCTGTCCCCTGAGGGCGTTGCTTCCCTTTCAGCCCCTTTAAATGGGAAGTGATTTTCCTTCCCTGGCCCTCCAACCATTGGTCAGGTGGTGGGGTGGTCTTCCTTCTGTTCTCTGTTGCTGCTTCCTTACCATTCTCTCTAGTGATTCCCTGAAATTTCCTAGTTTTGAATCTCACAGCATCAGCTTGCATAACCCATGACCCTCTCTGTTGCTTTCATTTACCCATCCCAAGTGTGTTACCCCTTGTGTCTCAAGGATTTCAGGTCCTGGTTTAGGGACACTTGCCCTAGTACATTCACTGTCTTAATTCTTGGTGATTCCAACAAATGTGTGAAGGGTATATCTAACAGCTGGCCTCTCAGGTCCTTGAAACTATCTTTTTTCAATAATCTTTTTTCTCCATTTTCCTGTAACTACCTATTTGTGGTCACATGCAAAACCTTGTCATTACCAGTAAGGACACCCCTCCACAATTATGACTTTGTATGTTCCATTCTTTAGCAGCTATTTCCTTTTCAGCTCATTTCTCAAGGAACCCAGACTCTAATATCATGGCAGCCCCGCCAGGCCCTCCAGATCCATCACTTTTGCCCTCTCCTACACCCACTTTTCAGAGAAGGCAATGGCACCCCACTCCAGTAGTCTTGCCTGGAAAATCCCATGGACAGAGGAGCCTGGTGGGCTGCAGTCCACAGGGTCGCTGGGAGTCAACACGACTGAGCAACTTCACTTTCACTTTTCACTTTCCTGCACTGGAGAAGGAAATGGCAACCCACTCCAGTGTTCTTGCCTGGAGAATCCCAGGGAGGAGGGAGCCTGTTGGGCTGCCGTCTATGGGGTTGCACAGAGTCAGACACAACTGAAGCAACTTAGCAGCAGCAGCAGCAGCAACACCCACTTTGGGCTTCCCTCATAGCTCAGCTGGTAAAGAATTTGCCTGCAATGCAGGAGACCCCAGTTCAACTCCTGGGTCGGGAAGATTCCCTGGTGAAGGGACGCTGCTATCTGCTTCAGTGTTCTTGGGCTTCCCTTGTGGCTCAGCTAGTAAGGAATCTGTCTGCAATGCAGGAGACCCGGGTTCAATCCCTGGGTTGGGAAGATCCCCTGGAGAAGGGAAAGGCTACCCGCTCCAGTATTCTTGCCTGGAGAATTCCAGGGACTATAGTCCATGGGGTTGCAAAGAGTCGGACACGATGGAGTACTTTCACTCTCACTTCCGTTCTCACATGCAATTGCTCCCTGCTCCTAAGCATAAGTTATGATCACTCCCCGTCATCTGCCGTCAATCACCTCACCTCTTTTCACACCATTTTCACATTCAATGGGCAAAACCGCAAGCCTGATGGAAGGCCACTCTCCTCCTATCCTGAGCCTAGACTTGTACAGCTGAATGTGGTTGGGAAACCACATGTTCACACTGAATAGTCTTNCGTCATCTGCCATCAATCACTTCACCTCTTTTCACACCATTTTCACATTCAATGGGCAAAACCGCAAGCCTGATGGAAGGCCACTCTCCTCCTATCCTGAGCCTAGACTTGTACAGCTGAATGTGGTTGGGAAACCACATGTTCACACTGAATAGTCTTCTTTCAAATTCATGACCACACACCTTCAAGTGAGTTCTTATGACTGCCAGGCAATCATATTACCCTTCTTTCATTCATTCATTCATACATTCATGTAATACCTACTTAGATAGCTGTTTCATAACTCCTTTCTTCTCAGACCCACACCTCTTCCCCCTATTCCCTCTTGGGAAATGACCTTACTTCTGAGCCCACTAAAAAATTTAAACTCTCAGAAGAGAACTACCATCGACTGCTTCTGCCACAAATCCCTACTTTTCATTCATGCAGTGTCCCTTCTCTGGTTACCACTGACGAGCAAGCCATGCAGTTGTCTGAAGCCAGTCCACTCCTTGAATGTTATCTTTTCTCCCTTTTGTCTACCTACACATATTGCTTCAAGAGGTTTCACGTCTTTCTTCTGCCTCATTTTTTCTCCTCTACTGGATGTTCCTATCAGCATAGTTATGTGATGTATTCTTCTGATTGTAAAAAATAAAACCTTCTCTTGGTACCCATTCATTCTTCCAGTTACTTCCACAATTTTTTTTTGTTGTTCCCTTTGAAAAAAAATTCACTGAAAATGTGGTCTACACACACTCTCCCCAATCCCTCTCCTGAATCTTATTTAATTGGGTTTTACTGATATGGTTTCACTGAAAGTCTTCTGTCAAGATAATCTGTGATCTCTGTGTTATTAAATCCAATGATCCATTTTTGCATTTCATCTTAATCTCTTAACAACTCCTGACATGATGAACATCCTTGGATGACTTTTTTTCATTTGGCTTTCATGACAATATACTATCTTGGTTTTCCTCTAACCTCACTGGGTATTCCTATTTATTTATTGTTTCACTTTATTTTATTATTACTTTTTAATTGAAGTATAATTGATTGACAATACTATGTTGGTTATGTGCACAAGATTGTTTTTACTCAGTTGCCCAGTCGCGTCTGACTCTTTGCAGCCCCGTGAACTGCAGCACGCCAGGCCTCCCTGTCCACCAGCAACTCCCAGCGCTTGCTCAAACTCATGTGCATTGAGTTGTTGATGTCATCCTGCACCTCATCCTCTGTCATCCCCTTCTCCTCCTGCCCGCACTCTTTCCCAGCACAGGGTCTTTTCCAATATGCACAAAATAGTGATTTGATGTTTCTCTTGACTTATAAAATGGTCACCACCACAAGTCTAGTTACCATCTGTCACCATACAGTTATTACAAAGTGACTGCGTTTTGACTATATCCCCATGCTGCACATTTCATTACTAGGACTCATTTCTCTCTCTCTTTTTTTTTTTTTTGCAGCTGGCAGTTTGTGCTTCTTCATCTCGCTCATCTACTTTATTCATTCTCCACCCGTCTCTCAGCCCTGGCAAGCCGCCAGAGTTCCCTGTATCTGTTTTTTTATGTTTGCTCATTCGTTTAGCTTTTTAGATTTCACAAATAAGTAAAATCACACAATATTTGTCTTTCCTCTTTCTGACTTATTCCACTTAGCATAACACCTTGTAGGGTTCATCCATGCTTTTGCACATGGTGAGAATTCACTCTTTTCTTGTGGCTGGTTTATATATATGTGTGTGTGTGTGTGTGTGTGTGTGTGTGTATGTGTGTTTGTATATATATATGCCACATTTTCTTTATCCGTTCATCTATTGATAGACGCTTAGGTTGCTTCCAGATACTATTGTTCAGTTGCTCAGTCATGTCCAACTCTCTGCAACCCCATGGACTGAAGCTCGCCAGGTTTTGCTGTCCTTCACCATCTCCCAGAGTTTACTCAAACCCGTGATGGTTGAGTCGATGATGCCATCTGACCATCACATCCGTATCTTCGCTATTGTAAATAATGCTGCAATGAGCATAGGAGTGCATATATGTTTTTGGTTTAGTATTTTTATTTTCTTCAGAAAAATCCCATAAGTGGCATTGCTGGATTGTATGATAGTTCCATTTTAAAATTTTTGAGGACGCTTCATACCATTTTCCAAAATGGCTATACCAATTTACATTTCTACTAACAATGTATGAGGATTCACTTTTCCCCACATGCTTGCCAACTCTTCTTATTTGTTGTCTGTTAGATGACAGCCATTGTGACAGGTATAGGATGATATCTCATCGTGGTTTTGATTTGCATTTCCTTAATGATTTGTGATTTTGAGCATTTTATCTGCTAGCCCTCTGTATTTTTTCTTTGGAAAAATATCTATTTCCTCTGCCCATTTTAAAATCAGATTGTTTGTCAAGCAACAAAAGCTCACTGTATAGCACAGGGACTTGTAATCATATCTTGTGATAACCTACAATGGAAAATAATCTGAAAAATAATGTATGTGTGTGTGTATTACTGAATCACCTTGCTAAGCACTCGAAATATTGTAAGTCAACTATACTTCAATAATATATGTGTAAAGAAAATTCAGTTTTCAAAATTTATTTCTTTTTAATTGAAGGATAATTGTTTTACAGGATTGTATTGGTTTCTACCAGCCACCTATCAATGTGAAATCCATGGCTGATTCATACTGATGTTTGTGTTTTTGATGTTGAGCTGTATGACTTCTTTATATATTCTGGACGTTAACACTTTATCAGATATATCATCAGAAAATATTTTTTCCCATTCAGTCGGCTGCATTTACATTTTATTGACAGTTCCTTTACTGTACAAAAGCTTTTTAGTTTGATATAGTCCTGTTTATTTATTTTTGATTTTGTTTTTCTTGCCTGAGGAGATATACCCAAAAAGCATTACTGAGACCAGTGTCAGAGTGTACCACCTATGCTTTCTACTAGGAATTTTTATGGTCTCACATCCTATGTTTAAGTCTTTGATCCATTTTGAGTTTTTTTAAGTCTGGGTGAGGAAGCAGTCCACTTGGTTCTTTTGCTTGTAGCTGTCCAGTTTCCACAATGCCACTTACTGAAGGGGTGTATTTCCCTTTTGTATATTCTCACCTCTTCTGTCATAGATTAATTGACCATATGGCTTTGCAGGTGGCTCAGTGGTAAAGAATCTGCCTGCCAATGCAGGAGACCCAGGTTCGATCTTTGGGTCAGGAATATCCCCTGGAGGAGGGCATGGCAACCCACTCCAGTATTCTTGCCTGGAGAAGCCCATGGACAGAGAAGCCTGGTGGGCTACAGTCCGTGGGGTTGCAAAAGAGTTGGACATGATGTAGCAACAACAACAACAAGAACAAAATCCCCAATGCAATAGGATTTTTGTAGCCAGAATATTGAGTGTATGGTATGTGTACTTACATTCTTGTCCTGAGCTCTGCGCATGTTGAGGTGGTCCTGACCTTCAGTGGGAGGGAGACGTTTGCCCTCAGATTTCTTCTATAGAGCTGAGGTGTGCTCAGGACCTGTGTGTGTATGTGGGGTCCAGTCATGTGTAGGCAGCTGCCTAATCTTAGGGGAGGGGCAATGTGTTGATCATAGAACAAGATCCAGAGGGGAGTCCTTGATGAGAAGTAAAAATCACATAGGCAACATTTTTACAAGACTGATACACTCTCCATATTATTTTGCAATCTGCTTCCTTCATTTAACAATATATTCGTGAACATATTCTCTTGACATGGGACAGGTTTGCTAACACCCCTGACTGCGTACAACATAACTTATGTAACCACTTTCCAAGGGTTGGACGTTTACACGGTTTTCTGACTTTTCGTTTTTCCTAATCTTTCTGTGATGAAGCTTCCCTGCTTTCACATCTTTGTAACAGCCAGTTGTTTCCTCAGATTGCATGCTTGTGCTCATGTTCAGTCACCTCAATCGTGTCCGATTCTTTGTGACCCCATGGACTGTAGCCCATCAGGCTCCTCTTTCCATAGGATTCTCCAGGCTAGAATGAATGGGTTGCCATGCCTTCCTCCAGGGGATCTTCCCAACCCAGGGATCGAACCTACATCTCCCACGTCTTCTGCACTGCTGGGGGAGTTTTTAAACCACTGAATCACCTGGAGATTTCATCTCAAGAATTAAAACTGAGAATCACAAATAGCTAAAAGTTTCTTCTAGAAACATGTAAGAATCAGCTTTGATCAAGCCACTCCTCTTTGTTAGCTACTTTCATATACAACACCTTTTTTAGTACTCCCAAGAGCCCACGCCGCCCTTATTTTATAGATGGGGACTACGGCTCTGAAGATGACTTACGGAAGGTGAGGCAGTGGCTGACACATGAGCTGTCCTTCCTTGTCTGCTCCCACTGCCAGTGCTGCTTTTCATCTGCCTCCAGGCCGCCTGGACTTCTTCCACACGCTGTCTCGGGGTCTTGGCCGGGAGTGCAGCTTCCTGCTGACTCGCCTTCTATTTGCAGGCTGTTGAGCCTGCCAGGTTCTCTGATCCCTTGGCCAGAGTAGTCTTCCTTGTAGCAGCCTTCATCGTCAGCTCTGGAGTCTTTCTGGAGCTCAGCCCAGGCTTACAGGGTGCAGAGGGATAGGGTCTACCCAGATCCTAGACAGCCGGGAGGGTGTCTTAAAGGACAATCTGACATCTAAGAGAGGTCATTCTGAAGACACTTCAGGTCACCTTTCCTGATGCATCTAGCCTGGGGATGGGAACAAAAGGGTTCGTGTGTCACTGCCTCAGGGCTTTCTGGGACCAGTGTGGTTCTGAAATCCATGTGTGTTAGTCGCTCAGTCGTGTGTGACTCTTCGCGACCCCATGGACTGTAGCCCACCAGGCTCCTCCTCTATCCATGGGATTCTCCAGGCGAGGATACTGGGAGTGGGTTGCTATTCACTTCTCCAGGGGAGCTTCCTGACACAGAGATTGAATTTGGGTCTCCTGCGTTGCGGGCGGGTTCTCTACTGACTGAACCACCAGGGAAACCCACTCATCACATTATATTAATTCTTTGCTCTTAGTCACAGGATAGCTTCTTGAAATGATTATGGTAGCCTAGTCTCTAGAGGAAAGGTGGGCTGTCTGGAGGGTGGCAGTGAGCCGTGCTTTCACAGGCACCACGTCCACACTACTCAGCTTCGACAACTTCAGGCTGAGTTTCCAGTGACCTCTCTCCCCTCCGATCCGTGGCCCCTCCCGGCTGTCTAGCCTGAACTTCCCCCTTCGGGGGCTCTGCAGGTCCATCATGAATGGATAGTGGGATGGGGTGGGGGGGCTCATGTGATTGGCCCCACTTTCACAAAGAGTCCCAAACTCGGTCTTCTGGTGTGACTTCCCAGTGAGGTGACACACACCGGGCCACTGACAGAACCGAAACAAAACTTTCACCATCACGTATGCCCTGTCAGGAGGCCACTCTGAATTAACGTTCCACAAGTCCTGTGCTGGTCTTGTGAGCCAAAACACGCACAGGCGTTCCATGGTAGTAACCCTTGCTCTTTTTTGTTGCCAAAGGCATAAATATATGGAATGTACAGGTGGACAGCAAGGAGATCAAACCAGTAAATCCTAGAGGAAATTCTCCCTGAATATTGATTGGAAGGACTGATGCTGAAGCTCCAATACTTTTGGCCACCTGATGCAAAGAGCCGACTCACTGGAAAAGACTCTAATGCTGAGAAAGATTGAAGGCGGGAGGAAAAGGGGATGACCGAGGATGAGATGGTTGGATGGCATCACTGACTCAATGGACATGAGTCTGAGCAAGCTTTGGGAGATGGTGATGGACAGGGAGGCCTGGCGTGCTGCAGTCCACGGGATCACAAAGAGTCAGGTATGACTGAGTGACTGAACAACAAAACAACACATTTATATAATATAATATAATAATATAATATTATATAATATATAATATTATATAACACAACTATATAATAAAGCTGCTACTGCTCAGTCACTTCAGTTGTGTCCGACTCTTAGCAACTCCATGGACTGCAGCCTACCAGACTCCTCCATCCATGGGATTTTCCAGGCAAGAGTACTGGAGTGGGGTGCCACTGCCTTCTCCTATATAATAAAGCTACTATAATTTAAAAAATTGTTTGTATCTGTCTTACTTTTAATATGCCTAATATCACATCTTTAATATGCCTAATATNTGTAGCCCACCAGGCTCCTCCTCTATCCATGGGATTCTCCAGGCGAGGATACTGGGAGTGGGTTGCTATTCACTTCTCCAGGGGAGCTTCCTGACACAGAGATTGAATTTGGGTCTCCTGCGTTGCGGGCGGGTTCTCTACTGACTGAACCACCAGGGAAACCCACTCATCACATTATATTAATTCTTTGCTCTTAGTCACAGGATAGCTTCTTGAAATGATTATGGTAGCCTAGTCTCTAGAGGAAAGGTGGGCTGTCTGGAGGGTGGCAGTGAGCCGTGCTTTCACAGGCACCACGTCCACACTACTCAGCTTCGACAACTTCAGGCTGAGTTTCCAGTGACCTCTCTCCCCTCCGATCCGTGGCCCCTCCCGGCTGTCTAGCCTGAACTTCCCCCTTCGGGGGCTCTGCAGGTCCATCATGAATGGATAGTGGGATGGGGTGGGGGGGCTCATGTGATTGGCCCCACTTTCACAAAGAGTCCCAAACTCGGTCTTCTGGTGTGACTTCCCAGTGAGGTGACACACACCGGGCCACTGACAGAACCGAAACAAAACTTTCACCATCACGTATGCCCTGTCAGGAGGCCACTCTGAATTAACGTTCCACAAGTCCTGTGCTGGTCTTGTGAGCCAAAACACGCACAGGCGTTCCATGGTAGTAACCCTTGCTCTTTTTTGTTGCCAAAGGCATAAATATATGGAATGTACAGGTGGACAGCAAGGAGATCAAACCAGTAAATCCTAGAGGAAATTCTCCCTGAATATTGATTGGAAGGACTGATGCTGAAGCTCCAATACTTTTGGCCACCTGATGCAAAGAGCCGACTCACTGGAAAAGACTCTAATGCTGAGAAAGATTGAAGGCGGGAGGAAAAGGGGATGACCGAGGATGAGATGGTTGGATGGCATCACTGACTCAATGGACATGAGTCTGAGCAAGCTTTGGGAGATGGTGATGGACAGGGAGGCCTGGCGTGCTGCAGTCCACGGGATCACAAAGAGTCAGGTATGACTGAGTGACTGAACAACAAAACAACACATTTATATAATATAATATAATAATATAATATTATATAATATATAATATTATATAACACAACTATATAATAAAGCTGCTACTGCTCAGTCACTTCAGTTGTGTCCGACTCTTAGCAACTCCATGGACTGCAGCCTACCAGACTCCTCCATCCATGGGATTTTCCAGGCAAGAGTACTGGAGTGGGGTGCCACTGCCTTCTCCTATATAATAAAGCTACTATAATTAAAAAAATTGTTTGTATCTGTCTTACTTTTAATATGCCTAATATCACATCTTTAATATGCCTAATACCATGATGAAAGGCAGGGAACTGGGCTTCTCTGAACCTCTGGGAGGCTCCGACTCTCTTGGAGCTTGGGGACTGCAAGGCGGGGTGGCTGTGGAAGGCTGGTGCAGACTTGCCCCCCGCATTCCCTCGCAGTGTCTCGGGGGTCTCTGGGGCTCTGCTTTCACACTGATGTCCTGGCCTTAACCCTTGGCAATGTGGCACTGAGATGCAACAGCTGCCTCAAGGGGTGCACATCTGAGCAGCAGTCAGCACTGGTCTATAAAAATCCCTAAGATCCCAAGGAGACTTGACTTTGCAAGATCTCCTAGAGTGCTTTGGAGGGACTTAAAGGTCAAAGGTGGACTTCCCTGGTGGCTCAGACGGTAAAGCCTCTGCCTATAATGTGGGAGACTCAGGTTCAATCCCGGAGCTGGGAAGATCTCCTGGAGAAGGAAATGGCAACCCACTGCAGCACTCTTGCCTGGAGAATCCCATGGACGGAGGAACCTGGTGGGCTACAGTCCATGGGGTGGCAAAGACTTGGACATGACACAGTGACTTCACTTGCACTTTCTTTTAACTTTTCAAAGGTCAAAGGGTCACTCAACCCAGACATACATTAGAGTGGACTCCTTCAAGGTCACCTTGAGATGGTGATGGCATGTTTGAACACTGCTTTGGGCTGGCAGTAAGTTCCTGGTTTCTTAGAGAATTCACCTGGACCTCCTCTTGCTTTCAAACCTTAGGGCAGTTTTTTTACAGTCTTTCAAGGACCAGGGTCTTCTCTGATAGTGATGGTTTAGTCCTTAGGTTGTGTCAGACTCTCTGTGACCCCATGGACTGTAGCCCGCCAGGCTCCTCTGTCCATGGGATTTTCCAGGCTGGAACACTGGAATGGGTTGCCATTTCCTTCTCCAGAGTCTTCTCTGCCAGCTTCTAAAAAGACAGCAAGGCACTTGGGCTGGGAGAGCTCTTGATAAATCTGCTATCAGAATTTCTAAAGAAGTTCCTCTTGCTGATTCAAGAGAGCAGCCAGATTCTCAGTTCACGAGTTCGGGTCAGGCAGCAGACTGTACCTCTGAACTCTCAGCAAAAGTTGTTCAACTGGAGGATCTTGAACTGCTGGTGACTTTAAACGTGGTTGTACCTCTTTGAAAATACTTAGTGTGGTACTCAAAACTGTGCAAGCCTCAGCTATCCACAGTGCGATCTTAACTACATAAAAAATTATGCATTTCCTGGCATGAAGTAGACAATTTTTAAAAGGGGATGAATTAGTAAATTGTGTAACTATGAGCAACTTTGTTAACAAGTTAATCACACAAAATTGCAAATATGTAAAAATTCTTTCATAGGTTGTGTGAACAATTTTTGATTACAAAAAGCAATTACTGAAATAGGCAACAGGGAAAAGAAAAGAAATGGTGCCTCCTTCAGCAAGCACAAAGATCAGTCAGTTCAGCCGCTCAGCCGTGTCTGACTCTTGGTGACCCCATGAATCGCAGCACGCCAGGCCTCCCTGTCCATCACCATCTCCCAGAGTTCACTCAGACTCACGCCCATCGAGTCAGTGATGACATCCAGCCATCTCATCCTCTGTCGTCCCCTTCTCCTCCTGCCCCCAATCCCTCCCAGCATCAGAGTCTTTTCCAATGAGTCAGCTCTTCGCATGGGTGGCCAAAGTACTGGAGTTTCAGCTTCAGCATCATTCCTTCCAATGAACACCCAGGACTGAT
Organism: Neotragus moschatus; assembly: GCA_006410615.1. Lineage (NCBI taxonomy): Eukaryota > Metazoa > Chordata > Mammalia > Artiodactyla > Bovidae > Neotragus > Neotragus moschatus. The sequence goes on from SJYA01002032.1 coordinate 37,417, forward strand.
CTCCTTTAGGGTGGACTGGTTGGATCTCCTTGCAGTCCAAGGGACTCTCAAGAGTCTTCTCCAACACCACACTTCAAAAGCATCAATTCTTCAGCACTCAGCTTTCCTCACAGTCCAACTCTCACATCCATACATGACCACTGGAAAAACCATAGCCTTGACTAGACGGACCTTAGTCAGCAAAGTAATGTCTCTGCTTTTCAATATGCCATCTAGGTTGGTTATAACTTTTCTTCCAAGGAGTAAGCATCTTAATTTCATGGCTGCAGTCTCCATCTGCAGTGATTTTAGAGCCCCCCAAAATAAAGTCTGACATTGTTTCCACTGTTTCCCCATCTATTTCCCATGAAGTGATGGAACCAGATGCCATGATCTTACTTTTTCACTCTCCTCTTTCACTTTCATCAAGAGGTTTTTTAGTTCCTCTTCACTTTCTGCCATAAGAGTGGTGTCATCTGCATATCTGAGGTTATTGATATTTCTCCCAGCAATCTTGATTCCAGCTTGTGTTTCTTCCAGTCCAGCGTTTCTCATGATGTACTCTGCATAGAAGTTAAATAAGCAGGGTGACAATATACAGCCTTGACGTACTTCTTTTCCTATTTGGAACCAGGCTGTTGTTCCATGTCCAGTTGTAACTGTTGCTTCCTGACCTGCATACAGATTTCTCAAGAGTCAGGTCAGGTGCTGTTATTCCCATCTCTCTCAGAATTTTCCACAATTTCTTGTGATCCACACAGTCAAAGGCTTTGGCATAGTCAATAAAGCAGAAATAGATGTTTTTCTGGAATTCTCTTGCTTTTTCCATGATCCAGCAGATGTTGGCAATTTGATCTCTGGTTCCTCTGCCCTTTCTAAAACCAGCTTGAACATCAGGAAGTTCACGGTTCATGTGTTGCTGAAGTCTGGCTTGGAGAATTTTGAGCATTACTTTCCTAGCATGTGAGATGAGTACAATTGTGCAGTAGTTTGAGCATTCTTTGGCATTGCCTTTCTTTGGGATTGGAATAAAAACTGACCTTTTCCAGTCCTGTGGCCACTGCTGAGTTTTCCAAGTTTGTTGGCATATTGAGTGCAGCACTTTCACAGCATCATCTTTCAGGATCTGGAATAGCTCCACTGGAATTCCATCACCTCCACTAGCTTTGTTCATAGTGATGCTTTCTAAGGCCCACTTGACTTCACATTCCAGGATGTCTGGCTCTAGATGAGTGATCACACCTTGTGATTATCTGGGTCATGAAGATCTTTTTTGTACAGTTCTTCTGTGTATTCTTGCCACCTCTTCTTAATATCTTCTGCTTCTGTTAGGTCCATACCATTTCTGTCCTTTATTGAGCCCATCTTTGCATGAAATCTTCCCTTGATATCTCTGATTTTCTTGATGAGATCTCTAGTCTTTCCCATTCTGTTGTTTTCCTCTATTTCTTTGAATTGATCATGAGTTCTAAGTCCTCATCTAGGGGTGTTTAATATATTGCCTGAAGTGAATGAGGTAGGTTTTTAAGGAGATATGACCTAGCCAGGGGTGAGGGATCGCTTACTGAAGAATCATAGTTTCGTAACAGATCCTGGTCTTTGGCTTCAGCTAGAGGCGTTAATGCTGGCTAGCTTTGTGACCTCAGGGACGACGTTGCCTTTCAACATCAACTTCCTTGTTTGTGTGACAATAACATTTACCTTTCTCATTTCCTGAATGATTAAAACTTCTCAAGTTGGTTCACAACATTCCAGAAAATGGGTAATATTTTGACGACTTAGTATCCCTTTCCTCTATTTCAGGGTCTCCGAAATGTTAAAGTAGATCATACTCTTTTAGGAATTTTTTAACTTAACTTTAAAAATTAATTTCATATATATATATATATATATAAATCTATAAATCTTTGGCCATGCCATGTGGCTTGTGGGATCCTAGTTCCCCAACCAGGGATCAAACCCGTGCCACCTGCATTGGAAGCAAGGAATCTCAACCTCTGGTGGTGCTGAGGTCGCAAGAGCTTAAAGTCCCGAGGCTGAGTATTTCACAACAAAGCCAAATTTTCCATCCTTTGTTTGCCCAAATGATGTATTTGAATATTGCTGCAGCTAGGTCATTTTTGCAAATTACCTTATTATTACTGCTTTGGATTAGCCAATTGGCTACAAGTGCTAGTGTGGGTGCTGTGGCGGGAAGCTTATAAATGTAGAATCTGCTCAGTAGGGAACATGTTCCCAGTCTTCCTCTGGCACACAAAGCTGCTGACTTCATTCATGTAAACGAATAGGACCTCCAGTTTGCTCAACAAGAATCTGCAACTTGGAGCTTTATGCTAAACAGGGGCAATCTGAATCAGGTGGGATTTACTGTGGGTGAGACGATTTGTGGCCTTTAGAGAAATTTCTCCATTGCCACACTGAGCAACTGCAGGAGGTGTTCTGAACACAAGTCTACAAAGAAACTGCAGGTAAGCAGAATTGGTTTAGACAGCCAAACTCTTGCCTCTTTTCAACCTTTCAATTAATTAGGGTCCTATTCTAAAGAATGTGTATTTGTTCATTCATTTTACAGTCCATGGAGTTCTCCAGGCCAGAGTACTGGAGCGGGTTGCCTTTCCCTTCTTCAGGAGGTCTTCCCAACCCAGGGATTGAACCCGGGTCTGCCACATTGCAGGCAGATTCTTTATCAGCTGAGCCACCAGGGAAGCCCAAGAATACTGGAGTGTGTAGCCTATCCCTTCTCCAGGGGATCTTCCCAACCCAGGAATCAAACCAAGGTCTCCTGCCTTGCAGGCGGATTCTTTACCAGCTGAGGCACCAGGGAAGCCCAATCCTAGAGAATGTGTATTTGTTCATTCATTCCCCCCTGCAAACCTTGGAAGAGCACTCACCAGTGTCCCAGGGCTGAGAACAAATTTCTCAAGGAAATTCTAGGTCCCTGGAGCTAGAAAGTCCTTTGAAAATAAAGTATTTTGAGTACAAAGCCAGTGGTTTGAACTGTCAGGCTTCTCAGATCCTTTCCCTGAATTATAGACTACTAATCGACCCATGCCTTTCCCTGCCACCCTTCAGGCACCCATAGGAATCGTGAGTAAAGATGAGAGTCTGCATGCCTCTGGTCTTCAATCCATGCTTTGAAAGTGTTTCTTGCATAGCAAACGTCTTCCTTTGAGTGCTGGGCCACATGGCTAAGATGAAGCTTTACTCTTTCAGGCTGCTTTCTGCCAGACCTCACTCTGTTTACTGATACATTTGGCACTTGACCCTCAAACACCGGCCACATTCTGGTGACAGGTCTGGCACCTGCAGCTCCCAATCCCTTCCCAATTCCTAGTCTGTCGTCTTGAATCCTCCAGCCATGTATCCAAAACTGGTCCACCTCCGACAGCCTCACCTCTAAAAGCCGAATTCTTCATTCCAATGCCCTGTTCTATGAATATATCCTTCTGCCCATTGCCACTGCTGTGCTTTTAGCCTCACAAAGTAACTTCATCGTACATTCTACGTCTTTTCCCACTTGCTTGGACCTGTCTCCTATTTTACTTCTTTCTTTCTCTCTCCTGAAAGTGAAAATGTTAGTTTTGCTCGGTCGTGTCCAACTCCTTGCGACCCCGTGGACGGTAGCTGGCTGAGCTCCTCTGTCCAAGGAGATTCTCCGGGCAAGCATGCTGCCATGGGTTGCCTTTCCCTTCTCTTCTCCAGGAAACCAGCCCAGCCCAGAGATCGAACCCGGGTCTCCTGCATTGCAGGTGGGTTCTTTACAATCTGAGGCAACAGGGAAACCCCTTCTCTCACCTAGACCCCACAGATTTGGTTTCGAGTGTCATGATTTCATTCTCAAATATTTACTTTGCCACTTATCTTTTTTGCTGCTCTGAGCCTGGAAAATCTAACTCTAGTTTGTTTCAATCTGAATCTTCTGCCTCTAGTCTCTGGGTGCTGAGCTCACCTGTGTGGATAAATACCCCTCCAAGTGAGGGTTTTCATCTGAACCTGGTCTTAAGCAATGCTGGGGAATCCCTGTGTGTATTCCCAGTCTGTACTTCCACTAACGAACATCAGAAGCCATTTAAATCCTATTTTCCTTTGGTTGAATTTGAAGATCTTCTAATTTTCCCTCAAGTATATATATAAACACACACACACACTTACACAGACACACACGCATACCATCTATCACTTCGCAAAACACATCACATACATTTTGCGACAACATAATCCTCAAAACAGCCTACAAAGGTGTTATTAGTATGCCTATTTTATAGATAAAGAAAGTGAAGCTCAGAGACATTCAAGTAACGTGACTGCCTACTCCAGCGATCGAGCTCTTGGCCATTCCATCTCCACTTGTCTTGTTTCGGCTATATGCACGTATGGGCTTCCCTGGTGGCCCAGACGGTGGAGTCTGCTTGCAGTACAGGAGGCCTGGGTTTGATCCTGGGGTCGGGAAGATCCCCTGGAGAAGGGAATGACTATCCACTCCAGTATTTCTTGCCTGGAGAATTCCATGGACAGAGGAGCTCCCATCCATGGGGTCACAAAGAGTCAGACACAACTTAGCAACTAACACTTTCACGTTTTTTTCCACACACATAACGGGGTTTCCCAGGTGGCACTAGTGGTAAGGAATCTGCCTGCCACTGCCAGAGACGCAAGAGATATGGGTTTGATCTCTGGGTTGGGAAGATCTCCTGGAGAAGGAAATAGCAACCTGCTTCAGTATTCTTGCCTGGAAAACTCCAAGGACAGAGGAGCCTGGCAGGCTGTGGTCCATGGGGTCACAAAGAGCTGGACATGACTGGGCACACACACACACACACACACACACACAGGATGTTGGATTTTTCAGGATTGTCAAGATTTTTAAAAAGTTGCGTCTCTCCTATAAGCCATCAAAATTGTTTGGAATTTCTTGTATTTGTTAATTTTTAGAAAATATGGCTACTCTTGTATAATGTCTCTAAGTATTCTATATTCCTTGATCGAGTACATGTCATATACATATATATAATCTAATTATATATGCAGTCAGATATTTGTGTGTGTGAGACTGAAGAACGTGCAGAGGTGTATCTTACTTATATACTACGTTGCTTCTGTAAATTTTCTTATGTTTACGTTCTTATACATGTCTGCTCTTACCTCCTTGGTATGAGTTCCTAGAAGTGGAATTATTGAACACAAGATTTTCTCTGTTTTCAAGGCTGCTAACATACAGTTCCAGTTTCTGGATTTTGCCAGTTGGTACTTGGGCACAACCTTGGGTACGATACTGTACCTCGAGCAAGGCGTGGCTGTCCTTGGGGACCTCTTCTTGCTCTTCCAGGATACCTGTCCCAGATCTCCAGGTGTTTTTGTTGGTGTGTTTCTTTCCTCAGAGTGTCTTCCTCAGGGAAGGGGCTTGGGTGCTACATAAGATGTTTGTGCTTCGTGAACCCCAGCAACTTCAGATTTTGTATGAATCCTTGGAAGAGAGCATCCCTGAGTCCTTGAAGGTAAGGGAGTAGGGGGAGATGGGGGAAGAGAGGACTAAGGTGTGAAGATAGCTTGGGGTCAGGACTTGCCAGGGCAGATGGAGGTGCAAATCCAAGATTCCTCCTGCCTGGGACTATCGTAACACCCACATCCAATCACCTCCTTTACTTCCCTGGGGATTCTTCAGTATCTTTTAAAAAGACTTTTTATTTTGTATTGGGGTATAGCTGATTAGCAATGTCGAGGCAGTCTCAGGCAAACAGCACAGGGACTCAGCCACACATGCACAATATCGTTTGAAAATCGATTTTTGCCCATTTATCTGTGCTGGGCCTTAGCTGCGGCACGCAGGGTCTAGCTCCCTGACCGGGGGTCGAGCCTGCTCCCCGCCATGCTGGGAGCTCAGAGTCTGAGCCCCTAGACCACCAGGAAAGACCCTGCAGTATCTTTTGAATCAACTCTGCTGCTGTGTGTAGCGGACCTCCTTAACTGTCCCAAGCTATTGGACACCTGCAACTTGATAACCGGAGTAACTATCTGCCACACATATGATCATATCACTCCCTTGCTTTAAAATGCTAGTGGTGGTTCATGTCCAAAGCATAAAGCCCATACCCCTTAACTGGATATACAAACGCTCATCAAAAGTGTCTCTTCATTTCCCAACATGGAAGATGTACGATGCGTTACAACCACTGACCCCTCACAGTTCGGCAGTTGGGATCGAATCTCAGCACCTTCAAGCCTCCAATCACGCTCCTTCTCCTAAGGGAAATTGCTTGTTTTCCTCTTCTCTTTACTTCGCCAGGTTCATTTATTTTTCATGGTCCAATTTAACTGTTAGTTTTTCTGTAAGTCTCGCACCACTTCTGGAGGGGTAATGACTTTGCCTTTTTGTGACCCCACCTGACCATGTGCACAGACCTATCAGAACACATGCTTTTTAAGATTAGACTGTGTATCTCTTTGCCCTTGTAGACTTAACTTGAAGGCAGCGACTTTACATCATAGCCACCTTTGAATTCTCTGTATTTGACACAAATTTAATATATAACAGGCAGATGCTGAATAAATGGTGTGGTATTAACGTTTAAAATAGGAAAAATATCAGTAGTATGGATTTTTCAAAAAATGAATGAATCCACGTTAGAGAAGCCAGTTCATTTGTTATTAACCTGGATTTTGGGGGATCCTTCCTGGACCATTTTGCAGTATGTCTTTTGACGAATAGTCCAACGTGCCATCCTGGAACCACTAGTCCTGCCGTTTCAAGTGCTTCTTTAAAAAAATGTTTATTTGTTTCTGTGGCTGCACCGGGCCTCAGTTGCAGTGCATGGGATCTCTCGCCGCAGCATGTGAGCCCTTAGCTGCACCATGTGGGATCCAGTTCCCTGACCAGGGATCAAACCTGGGCCCCTTGCCCTGGGGGCTGGGAGTCTTAGCCCCTGACTATGAGGGAAGCCCCTCACCAAGTCCTTCTAACTCCTGCTTTTACTTCCAGTGCCACAGGCAAGACCCTGTCTCAAAGAGAAACTTCATCCTCTCTTGCTTTGTTTTTGCCCTTGTAGGTGTATGGTGCACTTTTCCACATTAGAAATAAAAACCCGTTCAACCTGGAGGTGCTGGTGGACGCCTGGCCAGAGTATCAGACAGTCGTCATACGGCCTCAGAAGGAGGTGAGGCCCCTGGCTCCTGAGGGTCAGGCCGTTCACCCTCAGGACGGGGACAAGGGGCTGCAGCGAGGGGCCGGCGGGGGTTGGGGGGAGGATTCATGCAGATTTGGGAAGGGTTGCTTGGAGGAGAGGGCAGGACGGTGAGACGAAGCATGGGAGTGGACCGCAGAGCCAATAGCCCGGGACCTGGAAGTTGCTCTAGAATTCCATTCAGTCTCTCCTGTCAAGACTCCGATGAGAGACATCCACCTCATCCTAGATGCCTGTGGTCGCAAATGGTCAGGAAGTGTTTTCCTTTCCCTGTGACTTGATAACCGCAGCCCAGCAGTACTTTGAGCAGAGCTGAGTGTGCGGTCTAAGACCGCTGCTTTCCTAACACAGAAGATGAAGTTGACAAAAATGACGATGTCAGAGGTTTGTGACACAGCAGATGCCATGTTTGTTTCATAAGAGCGTCTTCATCTTTCAGGGGAGTATGAGTCGCGAATCCCATCCTTCCCAGAGTAGCCATCCTTTAACAGCGCCCGCCCCCCTTACCCACACAGATAGTCATCAGCAGCGCTAGAACATGGTGTCGCCTGCAGCGGCCCCCGGGGGCGAGCCAGGCTCCCCGTCCATGGGATTCTCCAGGCCAGAATACTGGAGTGGGGTGCAGTGCCCTCCTCCAGGGGATCTTCCCACCCCAGGATGGAACCTGCGTCTCTGACGTCTCCTGCCCGGGCAGGCGGGTTCCTTGCCACTAGCACCGCCTGGGAATTCACCTTCCGAGTTAGCGGAGGCGTCACCTTCTTACAGACCAGCAGCCTGGCCCCCAGCCCTGTTCTGTGTGCTTCCCTCCGCCCCGCAGGCCCCCACTCTTCTGGGCCTTTAACACACACTCTTTCTGCTACGCTTTCCATCTCAGACACTGGGACTGCTTGCCCCTCGCCCCAGGGGCAGCTGACTCCAGGGCACCACCAGGAAGGAGCCCCTTCCAGTGGCTTGTTCTACAAGGGAGTCCACGGAAACGTCTGCACCTCCCTCACACAACAGCAGCAAAGCCTGTCCAGCAACTTAGTCTCTAGCACTCGGGACACAGGCAGAGCATTTTGTGAGCGATGTCACTGTGTAAATGTGATTGGTGTTTGTCACGTCAGGAGATGAAGGATGACCTGGATTATTACACCAACACTTACCACATCTTCACCAAAGCTCCTGACAAGTTACAGGAAGTCCTAGCGTGCCCGCAGGTCATCAACTGGGAACAAGCCTTCCAGATCCAAGGTGACTGGTCTAAATTAAAGCCAAAGTGTCCCATTTAATTTATGAAAGGGGGTGAAATGATACTTGCTTTTCTCCTCTCCACAGGTTGTCAAGAGAGCTTGGGCGAGGCATTACAAACAGTTGCAGCTTCAAAATCAGTGCAGGTGGATTACCTGAGAACCATGCTTTTTGTGTTTGAGAAACCAACACTCGAGGCACTGAGTAGTGACAAGATGGATTTGATGAAGTTATTAAAAACTCCTAAGGTGCTTGAAGATAAAAGGTGAGATTTTTGCCTTTGCTTCCGAAATTTCTGACAGAATAGTTCAGTTGCACTATGGGCCAGACTTGTAAATGTAGGACCTGAGACTCAATTATAATGGTGCTCTGAGCCGCACAGGTGAGAAAGGGACTGTGTTAGGTAACGTTTGCTGAGTTTGGGCGGGAGCTTCATTAGAGTAGGTTCTTTTCAACTTCCTTAGACCTCACAAGAGTGCTCCCGGAAGAATATTGGACATCATGGTGGAACTGAAAAACTTTTACTGAAACTATTCATTTTTTTGAAACACACAAAAAATACTTCATACTATGCAAAGTTCGTGTGTGTGTGTGTGTGTGTGTGTGTAGTTGCCAAGTGGTACTTGACTCCTTTGCAACCCCAATGGACTGTAGCCCACCAGGCTCCTCTGTCCATGGGTTTCCCAGGCAAGAAAACTGGAGTGAATGGCCATTTCCTTTTCCAGAGGATCTTCCCAACCCAGGGAGCAAACCTGCATCTTCTGCATTGCAAAATTCTTTACCACTGATCCACCAGGGAAGCCCTCTGCAAAGGTTACAAATATACAAAGTAAAAAGTGAAGGCTTGCCCACTTGGATTTCCACAAATCTTTCTGTCCACGCATAGGTACTCTTAGCGTTGCTTTTCGAACTCTGTATGTATGAGCTGTTTCATTGGCTTTTTTCTCTACAACACATGCATGACTATTCTGCAATTTACTCGTTTCACTCAGCAGTGTGCTATGTACATCTTCCACGTAAGCTCCTACAGGCATCCTTCGTTTATTTTGACAGCTGCATAGATTACCACAAGAGGGAGACACACAACTCTGTGTGCCCGTATTTACACACTTGCTTTCTCTCCAGTTCTTCCTGATAACAAAAATTCTGCAATAAATGTCTTCACAAACAGATCTTTGCACACGTTGTATAAGTATTACTGAAAACTGAACTCCTAGAATGGAAATGCCTGTGAAAAGTAAAATGTACATTAAATGGAAGATTTTACCAAATTGGTTGGTGTGCACAATGTGTGAACATATGATAGCATAGCATATTAAAAAGCCACCCTTCAGGAGGGACAAGGATAGATTCACTATGGTACAGTCCAAACGCTGGAATAATATACAGCCGTTAACAAGAATGAAGCAGCCCTCTGTGAACTAAGAAGGAAACAATTCCAAAAATATATTCTTAAGCAACAGCAACAACAAAAATATATTCTTGGTGAAGCAACAACATCAGCAACAACTAAGATGGGCAGGATTGTGTAGACAGTGTGTCCTCACAGCAGAGAACAGCTACAATTGCAAACAATGCCTCTGGGAAGTCACACAGACTTATCACATCACTAGTTGCCTCTGGAGAAGGTAACTGTGATAAGGAATCAGAGAAAAAGTAAACAATTATTTTCCACTGACATCCATTCACACTTAATAATTATATCACTACATCAAAAAATAAATAAAATCTAAATATACACTAAGCACGTAGAATTGATTTAGCCAGGAGAGTCAATAATATTTGAACCCTGCCCTGGCCCAACTGTGTTCCCATGAGAATCATAAAAGAAATGTTTGTGTGGAGAGAAATGGTAGACAGGGATTAAATAATACTTGACATTATGCCTGGAAATCTGGAATGAAGTGCCTATCCTAAGGCGGGTCTTTATTTCCTCTAAACCCAAATGTATATTTGGATGTCTTGCCTCTCTGGGTTTAACTGTTGCACAGGAGGAAGGCATGTGAGGATGCTGGAGATTTTTGAGGAAGTAGGACCAGAATCAGTTTGAGGACGATAGAGAGAAAGCTTCCCCTACGTGTAGACAGTTGAGAGCCCTTGTGACCCCACCCAATGGCAGATGTAAAGCGACTTTGAAACTGACAAGTTCCTGGAAACTCTTCCTCCTTGAGAAGGGGTAGAACTTCTGTGAGATCTTCCTTCTGCGCCAACCACTCCTTCCCACAGAAGATGTTATTCTGATTTTGCAGATGAGAAAACACAGTCTCAGGTAACTTGTCCAATAATAGAATCAGGGCTAAAATCCTGATTATTACCACACACACACACAAAGTCCAATATCCTTTTTTCCTCTGTTTCTGCTCCTGAAACTGCACTTTTGTACTTCTCCAGTGGTCTGTGGTGACGGGCTTTGGGACACGTGAACCATAAGGTCAACGTGGCTCTCGTCTCCCTGTGATGTACGTTTTGTTGAACTATCTCCGGAAGAAACATTATCTTGTGTGGTTAGATATTCTGTGAAGTATAATTTGAAATCTAAATTTTTAAATGGCAGTTTAGTTGATTTACATCATATTAATTTCAGGTGTACAGTATAGAGGGCTCATATTTTTTAGGCTATATTTCATTTGAAAGTCCTCTCAACATAACAAACATGTTTCCTTGCACACTGTATATCCTTGTAGCCTCTCCCTTTTACACATCGCAGCTTGTACCTCCGGAGAAGGCAGTGGCACCCACCCCAGTGCTCTTGCCTGGAAACTCCCATGGTCGGAGGAGCCTGATAGGCTGCAGTCCATGGGGTCGCTAAGGGTTGGGCACTATTGAGTGACTTCACTTTCACTTTTCACTCTCATACATTGGAGAAGGAAATGGCAACCCACTCCAGTGTTCTTGCCTGGAGAATCCCAGGGACAGAGGAGCCTGATAGGCCGCCGTCTACGGGCTCACACAGAGTCGGACACGACTGAAGCGACTTAGCGGCAGCAGCAGCAGCAGCAGCTTGTAGCTCTCAATCCCGCATTTTTCATACAAGAAACTTTAAAGAAAATTCAGCCATACGGAAGGTTGCACGGCTTATAGTCCTTGATCTTTTAGGAATATATACTGCTATTCTCCTTTGTTAGGGTGGTTGGTTGGGCTTTTCGAGATAATGCTATACTATATCTAGCCGACTCTCTGCTATTAAATGTATCATAAATGACTGAGGATTTTCTCACTTTCAATTATTTGGGAACATTTTTAAGCAGGCATATAAATAGTTGTGTGTGTGTGTGTGTGTGAGACGTGTACATCTATTTCTCCCTCTGGGCTGTGGGTCCTTAAGGAAAGGGAGGTGTCATATTTTCTGCCATCCTGATGCTTTCTAAATGTTGGCTGAATAAATGTACATTTTTTCTTGACAGGAAAGAAACCTTTCAGAGCATCTTCTTGGATGTCTCGCATGCAAGGCTTGTGAATGAGCACTGGGAGTTGGGAAAAAATGAGAAGAGCTTGAAATATATTGAACGCTGTCTCCAGAATTTTGCAGGATTTGGTATTCTGAGTTCAGAAGGGAAACCCATCTCTTGGTTTCTGACAGAACAGTCCTGTGAGATAAGAATGGCTTACACTTTCCCCAAATACCGAGGCCAAGGCCACATGTGGCAAATGGGTTGCCATAGTATAGCATATTTTTTTTCCAAAAAAATTCCATTTTATATCCATGTGGCAGAAGAGAAAGAAAAAACTCAACAGGTTTTGCTCAATTTTGGGTTCAAGAATGTTCCTTGTGGCTGGCATCAGTGGAAATGCATCCCGAAGAAATATTGTTGATGGTACTATTGTCCATCTCAAGTGTTTCTTATCAGGGAAAAAAAAAAAACCATCAGTGCAAACAAATGTGGTAGTGCACACGAGCAACAAACCCATCCACTTACCTGGGGCTCAGGCACTGCTCAGGCCACACTTCTATAATAGTTTTATCTTCTTTCTCTTGTATATTACAAAACATTAGAAGCTTGGCTTCTTGCTGTCATGCTTTTCCTTTATGGTGAGAAATGTCTCAGAGTTGAAATTACCCAGTGTCAATCATTAGTGCTAACATATCCCATTTTCTTCTTTGAAGAAGACTTCTTTCAGGGAAGAATTTTGCTTTTTCATGCTTCTAATTTGAAAATAAAGCGTCTCCTTTGAAACTCTCTTCTCTGGTGTTCTTCTCTTCTTCCTCCAGAGTCTCCCAAGGGATCTTTCAAAATGCTTCAGCATCATTGCTTTGGGTCTTGGGTGCCCTCAAAAGTGCTTTGAGGTGCTATACTGAATTAAATTATGTGGCCATCAGTGAAAGTTTGGTTTTCTGACTAGCTTTTTATCACAGAAACTTGGTTAAGTTGAGTTGTATAGCCTAACTTCATATTTTCAATAAGATTTTAGACCTATGCTGTATTAGTTTGCTATTGTTGTAACAAATTACGTGATCTACCATATGATCCATCAATCCCACTCCTGGACATATATCCTGAGAAAACAGTGATTTAAAAGATATACATGCAATGGTGAATGGAATTGTTTCCTTAATTTCTTTTTCTACTTTCTCATTATTAGTGTATAGGAATGCAAGGGATTTCTGTCTGTTGATTTTATATCCTGCAACTTTACTATATTCATTGATTAGCGCTAGTAATTTTCTGGTGGAGTCTTTAGGGTTTTCTATGTANGGGGGGGGATATATGTCAGTGCTTATTTTCATGGTTGACTTAAATACCATACTGTTTCATTTTGGTTAGAAAATCATTTATCTAAATCAGTGTTTGAAAACAGGAAAGACTGGGAAATATTGGCAGATAGATATTGGCAGACAGGTAGGTGCAGTGGACCCTAACCTACTAATGAGACATGGGTCCCAAATGTGTCTTTGCTTCTTGATGTTGGTGAGTTCACGTTGCTTGGCTATTTCTTCCCTGTAACNTTCATGGTTGACTTAAATACCATACTGTTTCATTTTGGTTAGAAAATCATTTATCTAAATCAGTGTTTGAAAACAGGAAAGACTGGGAAATATTGGCAGATAGATATTGGCAGACAGGTAGGTGCAGTGGACCCTAACCTACTAATGAGACATGGGTCCCAAATGTGTCTTTGCTTCTTGATGTTGGTGAGTTCACGTTGCTTGGCTACTTCTTCCCTGTAACCTGCACCCTCCCTGGAAAGGCATTAACCTAAACTAAACCTCTTTGAGTTACATCAACTAATTTGGCATTTGCAAGCCAGGAATGATGGGCAGTAAACTATGTTCAGGTATGTACTGGACACAAAGGAAATCATGAGGGGGCTGTACAAGAACGTAATTCTGGTCTCAAAAATGCCAAAGGCACGTACACAATGATATGAAAAAAAAAAAAGCAAAGAAACACTATAATATGGAGCCTCTAAATGTGTAAAGCACACAGGTATAGACATAAGTTAGGAAATAAAGAGAATATTTGCAGATAAAATGATGATTGTTGGGTGATTCTATACTTTGGTTCTATGCATAGCAATTTAAAGACTTTACTTTCTTCCCTGATATTTATGTCCTTTAATGATTATTTCCTCTGTGTCTGGTTACTATACACTCCATGGGCCAAAGTTAAATGTAAAATTTAACTACAGTAACAGTAGATATGAAAGAACTTAAAGAGATGCACAAAAATTTATATTAGGAGATTTTAAATTTTAAAAACTTACAATTTTGAAAATGAAACACAAAACAAAATTCCATCAAGAAATCCCCTGGTGGTCCAGAGGTTAGAATTCTGCCCTCTCACTGTCGAGGGTGTGGGTTCAATCCCTGGTTGAGGAACTAAGATCTTGAAAGCCTCGTGGAGCAGATAAAAAAAAATTCTATCAAATTTTGACTTTTCTAGAGAGAAGGACTCAGTAAGACAAGACCAGTGGGTCAGAACTTCCCAAATAAATAATTTAATAAGACAAAGAAGTCTAGAAGCTTGCATCTCTCTATTTGTTCAGTTACTATGTTTCAACTGTAAATTATTTAAAAAAAAATGTCTTTTTTAGGATCTTTGATAAAGATGTTCTCAGGAAACCACACACATAAAAAAGGCTATACCACAGAGGCAACAGAACTGTCCTGGATGGGCTTTACATACAATTACTTCTGAGGCAGGGACATGGAAAGGAAATTCTGCCCATGAGCATGGCCATGAGTAATTGGGGAGAAATACACATGTCTCTTGTACTTTGCAAGGTACTCAAACACCTTGGGATTCACTGAAAGTGGAATGGGACTCAAACGCTAAAGGTTATGTGATTCTTAGCAACACTCTCACCTTTGTTAACACAAAGTGCAACTCAGACTGTTATAATCATTCTAGTTGGGGGCTCAGTGTCAGCATTTTCTGGGACTATCAAGTTAAGGGATCTTTGGGTATGGTTGGAAAACTGGAGGCTTGGGATTGAGAATCTGCTGGGAAAGATTACAAGCTCCCAGCCTGGCTGGGACCTGAGTCACCTCATAGCAAAATGTTTTCAGAAGTGAGAGGACTGGTGCTAAGGAGGAAGGAAGCAGGAAGGATTTATCTCCTGTAAGAGACCAGGAATCCTGCAAAAATGTGATGGTAATGGCTGTTCAAAAAAGCAAGAGAGTTCCAGAGAAACACCTATTTCTGCTTTATTGACTATGCCAAAGCCTTTGACTGTGTGGATCACAGTAAACTGTGGAAAATTCTGAAAGAGATGGGAATACCAGACCACCCGACCTGCCTCTTGAGAAAACCTGTATGCAGGTCAGGAAGCAACAGTTAGAACTGGACATGGAACAACAGACTGGTTCCAAATAGGAAAAGGAGTACGTCAAGGCTTATTTAACTTCTATATGCAGAGTACATCATGAGAAATGCAGGGCTGGAGGAAGCACAAGCTGGAATCAAGATTGCCAGGAGAAATATCAATAACCTCAGATATGCAGATGACACCACCCTTATGGCAGAAAGAAAAGAAGAACTAAAGAGCCTCTTGTTGAAAGTGAAAGAGGAGAGGGGAAAAGTTGGCTTAAACCTAACATTCAGAAAACGAAGATCATGGCATCTGGTCCCATCACTTCATGGGAAATAGATGGGGAAACAGTGGAAACAGTGTCAGACTTTATTTTTCTGGGCTCCAAAATCACTGCAGATGGTGATTGCAGCCATAAAATTAAAAGACACTTACTCTATGGAAGGAGAGTTATGACCAACTGAGATGGCTGGATGGAATCACTGACTCAATGGACATGGGTTTGGGTGGACTCTGGGAGTTGGTGATGGACAGGGAGGCTGGC
This sequence comes from Neotragus moschatus, assembly GCA_006410615.1. Classification (NCBI taxonomy): domain Eukaryota; kingdom Metazoa; phylum Chordata; class Mammalia; order Artiodactyla; family Bovidae; genus Neotragus; species Neotragus moschatus. The sequence goes on from SJYA01002032.1 coordinate 53,098, forward strand.
ATGCTGCGATTTATGGGGTCACAAAGAGTCGGACATGACTGAGTGACTGAACTGAACTGAACTGAGACAGCATATTAAAAAGCAGAGACATTATTTTGTCAACAAAGGTCCGTCTAGTCAAGGCTATGGTTTTTCCAGTGGTCATGTATAGATGAGAGAGCTGGACTCTAAAGAGGGCTGAGTACCAAAGAATTGATGCTTTTGAACTGTGGTATTGGAGAAGACTCTTGAGAGTCCCTTGGATTGCAAGGACACCAACCAGTCCATCCTAAGGGAAATCAGTTCTGGGTGTTCATTGGAAGGACTGATGTTAAAGCTGAAACTCCATTACTTTGGCCACATCATGCAAAGAGCTGACTCATTTGAAAAGACCCTGATGTTGAGAGAGACTGAAGGTGAGAGGAGGAGGGGACGACAGAGGATGAGATGGTTAGATGGCATCACCAATTCAATGAACATGAGTTTAGATAAACTCCGGGAGTTGGTAATGGACAGGGAGGCTTGGCATCCTGTGATTCATGGGGTTGCAAAGAGTCGGATAGAACTGAGGGACTGAACTGAACTGAACTGAATGGCTGTTCAAGACCATTCTGAACACAGTCGCCTGGTGCAAGCCTAATCCTATGGAAAGAAAGAACAAAGGGTAACTTTGAACTTGCTGAGGGCAAGAAGCCAGATGCCAAGTTCCATATACTCTATAGTTGCATTTATATGGAATGTGCAGAACAGGTGAATCCCCAGAGGCAGAAAGCAGGTTAGTGGTTGCCAGGGGTGAGGAGGGGGAGGACTGGAGAGTAACTGCTCCTGGGGATGGGGTTCTGGCTGGGGGTGATGAAAAAGTTCTAGAATGAGATAGCACTGAGGGCTAGACAACATGGTGAATGTGTTTAATGCTACTGAATTGTACACTTTAAGATGGTTAAAGGGGCAAATTTTATGCTATGTTTATTCTACTACTACTACAACAATAACAACAGTAATAACAAATAGCTGTTTTTCCATATATATACCCTGGAGACCATGCAAGGGGTTCCTAGATGGCGTCAGTGGTAAAGACCCCGCCTGCCAATGCAGGAGACACAACAGATGCGGATTCGATCCCTGGGCTGGGAAGATCTCTGGGAGGAGGACATGGCAACCCGCTCCAGTATTCTTGCCCCGGAGAATCCCCATGGACAGCAGAGCCTCGTAGGCTACAGTCCATGGGGTCACAAAGAGTTGTACCTGACTGCAGCGACTTAGCACACAACCAAGTCACATTGCTCTGGGACCCCACGAGGGAGGAGAACAATCCTCTACTCTGTGTGGCTGTGGAGTCCCTAGGGCTATGCCTGGCAGAGCAGAGGGAGAGATTGGGCAGGGATGCAGGATGCCCCACAGCTTTGGGAGGGAAGTGCTGAGTCCACTGAAGATGGAGAGGCACAGGCTGGCAGTGGGAAAAATGGATTGCTCTCAACATGGACTGTGAGTTCAGTCCTGGGCGCACCCAAGACACCCCTCTAGAAATGTCGAAGCTAGACTCTGAGCTGGTGGAGAACAGTGATGGCTATTTGGGTTCAAAATAAGACAGAGCTTCCTAGCTTGAAAAGCACTTTCATTTAACATGGATAAACTAACTTTTTAGGACAACCTTATGAATAGATGATATCACTGCCATGTTAAAACTGTGGAAGCTGGGCTCAGAAAGTTTAAATGACCTGCCTGAGTTCAGCTGACAGGTGCTATGGATGATTCAGTCTTAAATTTGCCACTTCCCAAAGCCTCTTAACGTAATAGCATCAGGGGTAACCTATTTCCCCCTGAGGGCTGAAACAAAGGTAACTATTCCCTCATCGAGGGATGCCCTCCATGGCACCATTCTTGAGAAGAGTGGCACAGGTCCTCAGTTTACAGAGGCTCATTTGAAGGCACTGGTTCAGGGATCAATCATTCATCTCCTGGCAAAGTGTGTACAGTTGAACCTCTGTCCTGCTGCAGGCAAAACATTTTAAAAACGTCAGTGTGCATTTTGAGAATAAAGATGCTAACTTGAGTGTGAGCCACGAGTTATTATAAGAACAGGGATATGGAATCAGGGGAAAGGGGGTGAGGGGTGTATGTGGACAGGAGTTGGGGAAGGGCCACAGTACCCTTGATTCACATCGCAAGTTTGCTTTGATGGTGGAAGAATGTTTCCTCTACACTTAGACATGGGGTGGCAGCGACACTGTGCGAAGCTTGGTGGCATTTTAAGGAAAGTAACTGAGTAGGGCATCCTCTTAAGTTGTCCACGGAACTCTGTGATGCGTTGTCTCTAGAGTATTATCAGGCGGCAGCTAAGAGTTCTCCAAATGGCTTTCTTCCTTAACCGGGGACAGTGACTCCCAGATTGGCACCAGTCGTACAAGTCAGTGGGCTCACGGGCCACTGGAAAGGAAATCTGTGCTCCCTGATGTATGGAGCCTTTGCTTCCCTAATTCTGCCTTTACTGCTCATTTTTCTTGCCTAGAAAAATCCCTAGAAGAAGAAAAAAAGTGAAATCTAGAACAACCCATCCAGAAGAATTTGAGTTGGTAAAATTGGACATCTTCCCTCCCNTGAAGAGGAACTAAAAAGCCTCTTGATGAAAGTGAAAAAGGAGAGTGAAAAAGTTAGCTTAAAGCTCAAAATTCAGAAAATTAAACATGGCATCTAGTCCCATCATTTCATGGGAAATAGATAGGGGAACAGTGGAAACAGTGACAGACTTTATTTTTCTGGCCTCCCAAACCACTGCAGATGGTGACTGCAGCCATGAAATTAAAAGACACTTGCTCCTTGGAATACAAGCTATGACCAACCTAGTTCAGTTCAGTTCAGTTCAGTCACTCAGTCGTGTCCGACTCCTTGCGACCCCACTAATCACAGCATGCCAGGCCTCCCTGTCCATCACCAAGTCTCAAAGTTCACTCAAACTCATGTCCATCGAGTCAGTGATGCCATCCAGCCATCTCATCCTCGGTCATCCCCTTCTCTTCCTGCCCCCAATCCCACCTGACATCAGGGTCTTTTCCAGTGAGTCAACTCTTCCCATGAGGTGGCCAAAGTATTGGAGTTTAAGCTTTAGTATCAGTCCTTCCAATGAACACCCCAGACTGATCTCCTTTAGGATGGACTGGCTGGATCTCCTTGAAGTCAAAGGGACTCTCAAGAGTCTTCTCCAAAACCACAGTTCAAAAACATCAATTCTTTGGCGCTCAGCTTTCTTCTCAGTCCAACTCTCACATCCATACATGACCACAGGAAAAACCATAGCCTTGACTAGACGGACCTTTGTTGGCAAAGTCATGTTTCTGCTTTTGAATATGCTATTTAGATTGGTCATAACTTTCCTTCCAAGGAGTAAGTGTCTTTAAATTTCATGGCTGAAATCACCATCTGCAGTGATTTTGGAGCCAAATTTTTCACTCTCCTGTTTCACTTTCAACATGGCGAAGAGATCTGACAAAACATGGTCCACTGGAGAAGGCGATGGCAAACCACTTCAGTATTCTTGAGAACCCCGTGAATGTTATATGGGAGGCTAAATGCAAATGGCCAGCCTGCTGAGTTTCTCAGGCGTCTGTAAGTGGTGAGATCACAGCCGCCCTTATAGGGAGGATCCTCGACCCCTTGGCAGTTAATGCTTGGCAGTAACCACGGCTGAACCACACTGGGACCTCATGAAGGAAGACTGCCCTTATTAGGTCCCCACTTACTACGCATCAGGCAGGGCTTTGAAAAGGGAAACCAAAGCTAAAGAGTTTGAACAATATTGAAGACATTCAGCAAAACAATGAAGATGTCTCTGAAATTTTAGAAAGGATTTACCAAGACTACAGGGCTTCCCTGGTGGCTCAGACAGTGAAGAACCTGCCTGCCAATGCAGGAGACACAGGTTTCATCCCTGGGTCAGGAAGATGCCCTGGAGAAAGAAATGGCAACTCATGCCAATATTCTTACCTGGAGACGCCCATGGACAGAGGCTCCTGGTGGGCTACAGTCCACGGGTCGTAGAGAGTCAGACACGACTGAGTGACTAACACCCACAGATGGCATACTAATGCAGACTCAGAAGCCCCTGAAAATATTAGATGATAAATCTGACCTTTGTTTGAGCGGAGTACCCTGATCAGGAGAAAGTTGCAACGATTAGGTGTTGCGTTTAGAATGAACACTTCTCAGTTGGCTGGTGTTGCTTACAAAATGTTCAACAGGGAACAGCAGAAGAAAGATGCAAGGCAAAGTGCTGCTCTCCTGGGGGCAGCATTGAACTTCTGAAAGGCAAGTAACCTGGAGACAGGCAAGGCACTACTCAGGGAGGAGTAATGCCCTTACGGCCAGAAAGCCGACACGAATAAATGGTTGCCCCAGGCCAAGACATAGGAAGAAAAATGAGAAAAGATGAGAGCCTCTCGTACGGTAGAGATGGCCATGGTGATGAAGGACAAGGCCCGGGGCTCCCTTGGACTTGAGGTGCCTAATTCCCCACAGGAGCCCAGGATAAACTGGGGTGGGATGAGCTGATGAACTTTCTGGTGATAGAGCTCGTCCTGAAGTTTTTCACCAAGACAGGTTGGCATCAGAGTCACACCAGCCTGCACTTTAAGCCTATACAGATGGTGCTCATGAGAACCCCAGAAAAGGAGACAGAAGTCTTCCCCGCTTCACCAACCACACTCCCTCCTGGGTCTTTGAAAAGGTAGCCACTAATATTTGCGGACATTTTTTTCAGTGTGGGTGAAAGCATATCCCACTTGGACAGAAAGTCTCTGAAGAGGATGCCAGGGTCCCTAACAAACCAAAAGCCGAACGCAAGCATAGTATCGTCATTGATGTCTCCCTGTGGACATTTGAGACCAGCAAGTACCATCACTGATGCCCCGGGACACAGAGACCTTATCAAAAATGTGATCACGGGCCATCTGAGACTGATGCTGCTGACCTGATTGCTGTTGCTGCCACTGAATTTGAAGGAGGTATCTCCAAGAATGGGCAGGCCCTTGAGCATGCCCTTCTGGCTTCCATTCTCAGTGTGATGTGTCTAGTCGCTGGACGTACTGACAGATCCCACTGAACCACTTTACAGCCAGGAGAGATGAGGACTTCACTAAGAAGTTCAGCACCTGCATGAAGAAAATCGACTCCAGCCCTGACACAGTAGCATCCGTGCAATTTCTGCCTGGACCAGTGACAACAACATGCCTTGTTTCAAGAGTTGGAAAGTCATCCCTAGAGGTGGTGGGACAAAGTGCTAAAGGGTTTTATCAGATTCAAACAGCTATGGATAAAAAACGAAAGACGATTTTTACTGCTGACTGAAGATTCTAAGAAATATTCATCCCTCCATTTGGCAGGAAATAGCCAGAGTGGTCTTAATCCTTTTCCCCACAAGTGTGTGGAATGGACATGGGCAGTGGAGAAACCTAACAGGGAAGAACCTTTGTATTCTATTACAAGTCAATCACTAAAGCAGTACTACCTTTAAGCTTAAATTGTATCTCTGCGAATGAGAGATGGGGCATTACGTATAATTTGCGTAATTCCCTATTATCTCTGCCCCCCAGACAATGAGCTTCAAGCTGAAACACTTTTGTTAAGCTTGCAGGAAACGTCCTGACCAGACCCACCTGTGAATGACTGTCGGAAGGAAGAAATGAACACGCCCCATCCAGAGGCTGACCCAAACCAGGAAATGTTTGATTTTAATCCCTCCCCTTTAAGTAGAGAAGAAGCTTGAGTTCTAGCTCAGCCGAGACGGTTCTCTGGGACGCAAGCCAACTGCTCTTTGGGCCTGCTGGCCTTTGAATAGTCACTGTTCCTTGCCAGGACTGTCGTCTCTTGATTTACTGGGCCACCGAGCTGCAAGCAGTGGACTGGACTCGGCGACGCTGCTGTCTTCCCGACCTCGTGCACCTTCCGAAAGCCAGCCCCCGTTTCCACCTCTGTTCCCTCATGTGTCATACGTGCTTTGCCTGTGGCTTCCTTTAAGGTTCTCTCCCTACCTGGGATTTTTAATAGTCTAATTATGATATGTTGTTTATTCCATTTGAGGTTTACTGAACTTATCCTAAAGGTGTGGGTGGGGGTGCGGTACTTCATAGGCCCTTTAGTCTTTCCAAGTAAGTAATTTCTTAGGGTTAAAAAAAGAGCTCTGATTCGCTACATCAAGCTCAGACAGTCGCCTTCTCTTGCTTGTGCAGCAAGTATTCTTGAAAACGGAGGCAGCCCAGCAGGTGTTGCCTGTAGAGACCCTGCCTCCGGGACCTCACAGTTCAGAGTTGCTGAGGACTGGGAGGACTGGAAGGACCTCTGGGATCAGAAAACAGCTCAAACCTCTGGAAAAAAATGAGACTCAGCGGGGCACTCTGCCAAGCACGGGACCTGGGAGGAGAGACTCCCCATGCGCAGCCGCCGACGTGCAGCTTGGTGCGTGGGTTCAGAGACTCAGCTCAGCAGATTGGGGATCAGAGCAACAAGCACACTTCTCAAGACCACAGTAGCCAGAAGATACGTGTCATCTCTGGAATGGTCTTCTGCCCCTTGTCTCTAGGGGGGATCTCCGAGGCTGAGTGGGAAGGCAGGGTCACAGGTGAGAGCCAAGGAGGGTCACTGCTCTGGGAGGCCTCGGCCCCTGTCTCCTCACTGAAGCGGGTGAGCCAAACGCTGCTGCGGGATGTGGATAAGGATTTCCGAGTGCTGAGAGTTATCCCAGGCGAAAAGGAAGTGGTTCCCTTCGAGAAAGCTGTACCAGGCATGTACTGTGTACCGGGTAGTGTCCTGATTCTGTAAGAACTTTTGCCTGGATAAGGACAGGCTTTTGTTCTGAATTGATGCGTAAATGGGGCATGATTTGGGAGCTTCCTGTTAATAGCTGGCGTGCCAGAAAAGGTAACGGCTTCTGGGAAGAAGTGTGCGGGTTTGGGTGATGTTTATGGAACAGTTTGCGGACATGCTATGCAAAGATGATCTTGCTCAATTCCCTAGTAACATTGTATGGTAGTCAGATTTTTTTCCCTCCCTTGGATAAATGATGCCCAGGGAAATTAAGTGCCCTTCTTAAAGCTTCCAAAAGATAAGGTAGACTGTAGTCAGCAGACTGCAATCCAGACGAGATTAAAATTAATCCAAAACCACAAAAGAGAAATGTGGCTTTAAAATCTCAGGTACGGCGCTCCTATATGATTTGGTGTTGCCTTCTACATTTTTATTGTCTGTGACTTATGTCAATGACACAAAAAGGCCTCTAGTTATTTTCCCAGTGCCATGCCATCCTTCCCACGTTCATCTTGAAGACTCTCTCACATGGCGACATATAACCTTCACGTTAAAATGGGTTTCAGAGCAGTCAAATACTGATAGAGCATATTTACATGGATTACATTTTCAGCGGGACACCGAGGCTGTGTCCTGTCCATCCCTGTGAGTTACTCTTGTGTTGCTTTCAAGCTTTCTCAGAGTCTTTTTCTTCACTTGAACTGTTTTCTTTGGATGAATTCCCAGTACTGGAATGGACTTGTCAAAGGTTGCAAACACTGCTTCACAGAACTTGGGCTGTTATCAAGGCTGGCAGCCCCCTAAAATGAGCCTCCTCAGGTTTAGTCAACTGCATCTACTGAGCATTATATTTGCATTCGTTTCGTGTGTGCATGTGTGCATATATCCAAGTGCAAAAAGTTTTCCCAAATGTGCTTGTCGGAACTCTAACATTCTATCCCCAGGAAGCTGGCGTCAAGCCCCCCTTTTCGTACTCTCATGCAATCTTTTTGTGAGATGCTCCTAGCTAATGGCTGAATGGGCCTCCCGGGTGGCACTAATGTAAAGAGCCCACTTGCTAATGCAGGAGACATAAGAGGCAGGCGTTCAATCCGTGGGTCAGGAAGATCCCCTGGAGGAGGGCATGGCAGCCCACTCCAGTGTTCTTGCTTAGAGAATCCCACGGACAGAGGAGTCCATAAGGGTCGCAAGAGTCGGACAGGCTGAAGCAGCTTAGCACACACACAATGTCTGATTGCTGTTCAGGAATGATGCGCTTCTGCTCTCTTGATATTCTCCAAGGCGTGGCACGGGCGCTTCAATTCTGGCCTGAGCCTTTTTTCCAAAGAAACATCTGGTAGGAATGCCCAAACCCAGAATGTAGTTGATGCTTCTGCTGACACCTGTTGAATGAAAGAACGAGTCTCTTCCCTTGGTGAGCAGAGTGACTAAAGAGATGATTGTGTTTATACAAGCATGTTATACTATTCATACTGTTCACGGGGTTCTCAAGACAAGAATACTGAAGTGTTTGCCATTCCCTACTCCAGCAGACCACATTCTGTCAGACCTCTCCACCATGACCCGCCCATCTTGGGTTGCCCTGCGGGCATGGTTTAGTTTCATTGAGTTAGACAAGAGCGTGGTCCTAGTGTGATTAGATTGACTCGTTTTCCTGAGTATGGTTGCAGTGTGTCTGCCCTCTGATGCCCTCTTGCAACACCTACCATCTTACTTGGGTTTCTCTTACCTTGGGCATGGGGTATCTCTTCACGGCTGCTCTAGCAAAGTGCAGCCACTGCTCCTTACCTTGGATGAGGGGTATCTCCACACCACCGCCCTTCCTGACCTTCAATGTGGGATAGCTCTTCTAGGCTCTCCTTCGCCTGCGCAGCGACAGCTCCTTGGATGTTGAGTTGCTCCTCCCGGCCGCTGCCCTGGCCTCAGGCACCACCTCTGGCCTCGGACGCGGGGTGGCTCCTCTCAGCTGCCCGTGCTTTAATGTGCCACTCGCGTGGAAGTGAGAAATAGATTTAAGGGACTAGATCTGATAGATAGAGTGCCTGATGAACTATGGAATGAGGTTCGTGACACTGTACAGGAGACAGGGATCAAGACCATCGCCATGGAAAAGAAATGCAAAAAGGCAAAATGGCTGTCTGGGGAGGCCTTACAAATAGCTGTGAAAAGAAGAGAGGTGAAAAGCAAAGGAGGAAAAGAAAGATATAAGCATCTGAATGCAGAGTTCCAAAGAATAGCAAGAAGAGATAAGAAAGCCTTCTTCAGCAATCAATGCAAAGAAATAGAGGAACACAACAGAATGGGAAAGACTAGAGATCTCTTCAAGAAAATTAG
>SJYA01002032.1:63513-155017 GCA_006410615.1 Neotragus moschatus
CAAGCTAGACAGCATATTCAAAAGCAGAGATATTACTTTGCTGACTAAGGTCTGTCTAGTCAAGGCTATGGTTTTTCCAGTAGTCATGTATGGATGTGAGAGTTGGACTGTAAAGAAGGCTGAGTGCCGAAGAATTGATGCTTTTGAACTGTGGTGTTGGAGAAGACTCTTGAGAGTCCCTTGGACTGCAAGGAGATACAACCAGTCCATCCTAAAGGAGATCAGTCCTGAGTGTTCATTGGAAGGACTGATGCTGAAGCTGAAACTCCAGTACTTTGGCCACCTCATGCGAAGAGTTGACTCTTTGGAAAAGACCCTGATGCTGGGAGGGATTGGGGGCAGGAAGAGAAGGGGACGACAGAGGATGAGATGGCTGGATGGCATCACTGACTTGATGAATGTGAGTGTGAGTGAACTCCGGGAGTTGGTGATGGACAGGGAGGCCTGGTGTGCTGCGATTCATGGGGTTGCAAAGAGTCGGGCACGACTGAGCGACTGAACTGAACTGAACTGAAGCGTGTCATACATTAAATCAATAAACACTGAGTTCTTACTATGTACCCAATGGTGTAATAAACATTAAGAATAATAGAATAAGTGACTTAAGGCCCTGCCTAGAGGACTGATAGTCTAGAGGGTAAACTGTGATTTGCTGTAACAAGTTTTGATTGAAATGTGTACATAATCTTTGGGGAATACAGAAAAGAGAGTGATCTGTTCTGTTTGGATGAGGAACTAAAGGGAGTCAATAGAGAGAAAAGAGAAGTTTGAGTAAGCCTTTGAAATGGGAACAAAAGCTGGATTTTGAAGGTCTTCTGGAATTAGGGCCTAAATAAAATGAAGACAGTGCAGAGTTGTTAAATCAGATACTGAATTAAAGAAATATTCTGTGGTCCTGTGTGAAAAAGAAGGACAACAGAGGAGACTAGCACACTTCACTTTATAGTAAAGGAAACATATATTTACAGGACTTAGGTGATTCCTACCAGCCTCAGTGACTACCCACAGCAGCTACATCAAGATACAAAGACCACTTCAAAAATTTAACCTAGAATGGATTAAAGGCTTAAATGTGTTAAGACCTGAATTCAAAACTCCTAGAAGAAAACATTGGGGGGAAACCTTGACCGTCTTGGCAATGATTTTTTGGGGGTATGACCACAAAAGCTCAAGTATTGAAAGCAGAAAATAAACACGTGGGGCTGTATCAAACTAAAAAGTTTCTGCACAGCAAAAGAATCAACAAAATGAACAATCTGTGGAATAGGAGAAAGCATTTGCAAACCATTAAGGGGTTAACATTCCCGTCCCAGGGGACAGAGAGGCTGAAGGTAGACCCAGGGGACGGAGACGCTTTTCCAGCCCAGCTACTACCTTATATCTTGGTTACTGTGCCACGTCCAACTTCGTGCAACCTGCCAGGCTCCTCTGTCTGTGGGATTTTCCTGCAGAAATACTGGAGCGGCTTGCTATTTCCTCCTCCAAGGGATCTTCCTGACCCAGGGATCGAGCCAACGTCTTCTGAGTCTCCTGCATTTGCGGGTGGATTCTTTATCACTGAGCCACCTGGGAATCCCTGAGGTTGGCTGCAAAATGTCCACTGCTTTAATTCTGCTCTCCGGGTTTTCCACTGGGAAATACTGAGGGTAGGAGGAGAAGGAGAAGGAGGCAACAGAGAAGCAGATGGTTGGATGGCATCACCGACTCAATGGACATGAGTTTGAGCAAACTCCAGGAGATAGTGAGGGACAGGGGAACCTGGTGTACTGCAGTCCACTGGGTCACAAGAGTCAGACACAACTGAGCAACTGAGCAACAACAACCAGGTTTTCCATAGGAATCTCTCCGTGCTGTGCTGTGCTTAGTCACTCAGTCGTGTCCAACTCTTTGTGACCCCATGGACTGTAGCCTGCCAGGCATCTCTGTCTATGAGGGTTCTCCAGGCAAGAATACTAGAGTGGGTAGCCTATCCTTTCTCCAGGGGATCTTCCCAACCCAGTAATCAAACTGTGGTCTCCTGCATTGCAGGCGGATTCTTTATCAGCTGAGCTACCAGAGAATCTCTGTGGTCCACCCTAAGTGGAAACATAAAGGGAAGGGAATTCTGGGAAATGTAATTCAGCCTAGCTGAGGTGACCACTCATTTGTTGAATACATTAAGTTCTCAATAAATGTTAACACTCACTGAGTGATTGAATAAGTGAATGACTGCGTAGATGGATAAATCAATACTTAGGTTTCCAGGCTAGTCACAAAAGTCTATTTAAATTATAATGAAACAATACCAAAATACCATTAAATAAAAAATCAAAGTCAGATTTTGGTAAGGAGAGACTCTATTTGAAAGGATTATTTCAAGAGAGAAAAAGAGTGCTGAAATAGGGTATTATTTCGACAGAAGAGCTCTCAGATGGTAAGATCTACAAACATCTGAAAGGTCAGGCAGAAAAGGGTTATTTCATGGAAAGGGGTTAGCAGAGTTTCATGGAGGATGATTCTGGATGCCAGTGTTGGCTTGGGCTGAGGGTGGATCACGGTGCAGAGGACTGTGTGCAGGAGAGAAGACGGATTAAGGACTGTCAAGCCAATAACCTTTGTTAAGCCGTTAGAACACTTTGTTGCCACTGTTCAGCAGGGATAAACCATCCACCTAACCATGTAGGAAGGGAGAGTAAACAGAGTTAGAAAGAATCCATTTCTTATGCCCTTTTAATGGGATTGTTTGGCTTTTTGTCTGTTTGAAGTTTTCTTTTTACGTTGACTTGTATGAGCTGTTGAAGATGGGGGGTTTGCAGGATTAGTACCTGGCCTTGTCACAGATAGCATGAGGTTCATGGTGAATCTTACGCCCAATGGGAGAAGGGCAGTTCCTTGCAGGAAGACACTCAGAAACGCAAGGGAGTGGCGGGTTTTTGTTCCGTTTTGCTTTTTAACCGTTGCTGTTTCTCAGGAAACAGGCATCTTGGTGTGTCTCCCAGCACTTCTCATTGCTTGTCTGTCAACCTTCTCTTAGATTAAGGGACCTGCCAAGATGCTCCACTTACAAGGCCCACGGCTGCTGCAGATGTTAGAGGAATCCTTGAGGAAGAGTCTCCCTGAGTCCTTAAAGGTGAGAGTGGAACCTTTGTAAGGGGAAAGGGGCTAGGGACAGCTTGAGGGAAGGTGGAAAGAGAACAAGGAATCCCTGAGCATCGACTGTGCCAGGCTCACCCACCTGGCTGCTCGTTTGGTTACGTCACCTGTCTGCAAGGCAGCTATATCATGTCTGTAGAACCAAAGAGGAAAGGGAGGCTCAGTCATATGACCTGACCGAGACCGTGCCAGCAGTGAGCGGCAGTGCTGTGATTTGAACCCATCATGGTCTTTGTGTGATGCACCAAAGCTTTCCCTCGTGCCCTTTCAGCTCATGTTACGCAACTCTGGAAGTTTTTTTTTTCTTCCAGAAATGCCAAAGTCAATGTTTATTCTTAGCAAACAATCAAGTGCCTGGTGAAAAGCTATCCATTATGGGTCTTCTTTGTAATTAGTAATCTGTCAAATTCTGTCTTTTGTCAAACCCCAAGGATGATGTTTAACTTCGAATGAGACAGAAATTATGTTTAAGGAATGAGTTTGTGCCATAGAGAAGTGGAAGTGTTCTTCTTGCAATAATATATATTACAAAGGGCGTGGGCTATTACTAGAGATAAAGACTGCCACTGCACTATGACAAAAGAATCAATTCACCAAGAAGATATAAGAAAACCTGAAATGTATACACCTAGCAACAGAGGCTCTAAGTACATGACACAGAAACTGATAAAACGGAAAGAAGAAACAGGGAAACACACAGGTATAGAGAGCTCACCTCTTCTCTCTCAGTAATTTGTAGAATAGGCAGAAAACCTATAACTACATATAGGAACTTTGGCATATGACATACTGTGAACTGACTTGAATAAATGGACATTTATAGAAACTTCCCACAACCATGGCAGGGTACATACTAATTTCAAGTGTACATGGAATGTTTAGCAAAACAGACCATATTTTAAAATTTTTTACAAGAATTGAAATATAGTGAGTATGTTCTTGAGCAATATAGAATTAAACCTGTCTCTTATACACATCTACATCAAGATACAAAGACCACTTCAAAAATTTAACCTAGAATGGATTAAAGGCTTAAATGTGTTAAGACCTGAATTCAAAACTCCTAGAAGAAAACATTGGGGGGAAACCTTGACCGTCTTGGCAATGATTTTTGGGGGGTATGACCACAAAAGCTCAAGTATTGAAAGCAGAAAATAAACACGTGGGGCTGTATCAAACTAAAAAGTTTCTGCNATCTGGAAAATACCTGAATTTCTAAAAGTATACAACACACTTCTAAATAAGTCATGTTTTAAAATTACAAGGAAAATTAGAAAACATTTTAGTTGAATGAAAATAAAAATACAATGTATGAAAAGCTTTGGGATGCAACTAAAGCAGTTGATAACTGAGAAACAGATAGCGTTAAGCACTTATACTAAAAAGGAATAACAGTCAAGGGACTTCTCTGGCAGTCCAGTAGTTAGGAATTGGCACTTCCAGTGAAAATAATTTTCAATACTAAGTCCAAAAGCATGAATTACAAAAGAAGAAATATGCAACCCGAATTGCCCTGTATCTATTGGAGAAAGTGACTTTGTAGTTTAAAACCTTCCAACAAAGAAAATTCCATGCTCAGATATTGTCAGTCCCAGTTGCTACCACACATGTAAGGAAAAAATATCCCTCCCACAAAAACCCTTGCAGAGTGGAGCAGAGGAGAAAACACTTCCCAAATCATTTCATGAGTCCAGAATTACCGTGATACCAAAAAGAAAACCATAGAACAATATTCTTTGTGAACAGAGATATCCATTAACAAAATATATCAAGTCAAATCCACCAACATATCGGAAGGATAATACACCATAGCCAAGGAGGTTCATCTTGGAAAGGCAAGGCAGAGTCAACATTCAGAAATCAACCAGTTCAATTCACTGTTATCAACAGGCTGGAGAAAAGCATAGATCTTCTCTCAATAGATGTGGAAAAATGTTTGCCAGAATGTAATATTTCTGATAAAAATAAAACTCTCAGCAAACTAGAAATAGGAGGGAATTTCTTCAACCTGATTTAAAAAAAAGGTTGTTTTTCCCATACTGGAAAAATCTATAGCTAAGATTAAACACTAAATAGTGAAAGATTTAATATTCCTCCTACGGTCAGTCACAAGGGGAAGATATTCATTCCCACTACTCCTGGACTCTATAGTCCATGGGGTGGCAAAGCGCCGAACGCAACTTCTACTTGGTGCCCTGACACCTTGTTCAGGGGTCACGTGTAGGCTGGGCCACAGGCGCTTAGTGCTCCCCAGAGGCATGCTGCACTGAGGGTAGGGTAGGGAGCTCTTGAGAGGAACAAGGTCAGGAGTCAGACGGCTTTGATCCCACAAATTCATTGTTTACTGGGTAACACTGCAAAAATCTCAGTGCTCTTGCATGTAAAATGAGTAAAACCAGAAAGCAAATACTCTTGGCAGACACCCCTCAACCTTGAACAGGATTGTATGTGTGTGAGTCACTCAGTCGAGTCTGACTCGGAGACCTTGGGCTGTAGCATGCCAACCTCCGCTGTCTATGGGATTCCGCAGGCAAGAATACTGGAGTGGGTTGTCATTTCCTTCTCCAAGGAATCTTCCCGACCCAGGGATCAAACCCAGATCCCCCACTTTGCAGGCAGATGTTTCACCATATGAAACACCAGGGAAGCCCTAAGCAGGGTTATCATTACCTTGCAGAGATGTTTGGAGGATTAAATAAGATATGAAAAAATTCATAGCCAATACTTCTTGAACACTCACCAAACATCAGGAACTATACCATGTATTCAACATAACCTGAAAAGTATTTTTTCAGGAGGGGAAGGACCTAAATCAGTTACGTGCCTGAGTTATTTTTCTCTTAAGTGTCTACTTTGAAAATTTTTCCAAGTTAAATTGTTTTCCTTTATGCTCTATGTCTGGGGTTTGAATTGTTATTTACTTTTTGTGTTAAGTGGGTCCCAACGTTTTGGAGAAAGTCCTCGGCATGGCTAGTCTTAGCCCAACTCTATTGTGAGGCAAAGTAACTCTTAATATGAGATCCTCAGTTTTAATGAGGTTCTTTTCCTCTCTACTCACCTGATTCTTTGATGACATAGCTTTTTCCGCATAAGCAGAAATCCAGGATATTTGTAAAATTTATTCTTGTTACAAGTGTATGACCTAAAACTTATTGACTAGTTGCTAATAAGTCTCAGGTGAGAGAAAAATCTGGGTATCGCAGCCTGAAGGACTGCCCACCTATCTCCCAAGCAGAGAAAACCAAGTGGGTTTCTCTCACCTGTTAGCCTCAGTCCCTTCTGTTTTCAGTGGCTGCCTGAGCGGCTATGTTCAGGCTAAATGACCCTATCATGGGCACAGAAATGTGTGTATAAATGCCAAAACGTCATGTGAAAAAACATGTATTTTACTTTCCTTAAAACTGCACTTAATTTCTATATTGAGCGTCTGCTAATGGCAGAAATTTAATTTATAAAAACTCAGTAAAGTCAGAGTTTGAAAAACAAAGTCAAAGTTTGCCTCCTCCTCTTTCCCCTTCAGTTCAGTTCAGTCGCTCAGTCGTGTCCGACTCTCTGCGACCCCATGAATCGCNACACTCTACATTATATGCGTGCATGTATGTGTGTGTGTGTATACACTCTACATTATATGCGTGTATGTATGTGTGTGTATATATACGCTCCACATTATATGCATGTGTGTGTGTATATTTATATATATATACATTCCACGTCTTTTTCATTTCATCTGTTAGTGGACATTTAGGTTGATTCTAAGTCCTGGATATTGTGACTAGTGCTGCTATGAACACTGAGGTGAACATATCCTTCTGAATTAGAGTTTCTGTCTTGTCCGTGTATATGACCAGGAGTGGGATTGCAGGACCATATGGTCCCTCCATTAGTCTTTTAAGGAACCTCCGTACCATCTTCCATGGTATCTGCACCAATTTACATTCCCACTAAAAGGTAGGAGGACTCCTTTTTCTCCACATTCTCTCCAACATTTGTTATTTGTAGACTTTTTGATTATGGCCATTCTGAGACAAAAGCGCTTCAACAGCCTTTAACCTTGGAGGAAGAATAATGAATAATTTAGTAAACTTCAACCCTAGGAGACAAGATGGAGCAATAATATTCCAGGAAGGCAGAAGTAATCATGTGTAAACTTGTGCTGTGCTGGTCTATGGACTGAAGGAGAGTACAAGCTTTTTCAACTTTCTAGACATTAATCACCCTTGTCCCTGCTCCTCTGATCAGAGTGACTCCTTCCTCCCATAAAGAAACTGTTCACTAACTTGTAAACAAGGATAAGAGTGACAAGGACAAGGACCCAGACAATGTGAAACATCCTTCCTTGGTTGTTTCACCCAGTGGACTATCTTCTCTATGAACCCGACTTTTCTTTCTGAGGATGGCAGGACAAGTGCTCGCATGGGATCCAGGGCACTTTGGAATGAAAGGCGCTGGGCTGAATTCTATCTAACTGACACACTGACCCTTAGTTTCCTTTTCAATAAAAGTGAAACTCAGGCCCAAGCTGAACCATTGTGGGGATGTTTAACTGTAGCCTTTGAATGGACAGGGAAGAGAACACAGCTCATCCTAAGAAAAGGAGGGTCCTAACAGCTTTAGGGTTCGTGCAAATGATCTGCTCTGCATTGCCAGGGTCCAGCCCCAGTGGATCCAAAGTAGTTCGAAGCGGGGATGGTGTCAGTGTCTGAGGAATTAACTGTTTAATTAAAGATATGGAGGGAGATTGGAAAGAATAGTGTAGTAGGAAAATTAGTGGAGAAAAGAGGCTGAATAACTCAGTTTACGTGGAAAACCAAGAAAACTCCAAGACAAAGAGTTTGCACCACCTACGTAGGCCACAGGCGTCTTCCCAGTCTCCCAAAGGAGTGGGGACACAAAGGCCTCCCCGCTCAGATCTGAGAGGCCCAGGCAAAATTAGTAGGCTTGGCGAGCCTCCATGCTCCACATGGGAATTCAGCCAGAAAAGAAGAGAACAAGAAACAGCCACACGGGGAAAACCAGTCTTTCCAGGAATTGGTCCATCTCTTTATTTTCCACTTTTATACTTTTAGTTGTACATAGAGATAAATATAAGAAACAGAGTCACTCAGGGTCAGCTGCTCTGACCCTTATCTAAAGACAGTGTTCTCAGCATATCTTTGTTGTTAGAAGGGTCTTACATTTGTTTTACAATATCTTCTGGTCTGGAGACCGATTAACATTTTATGGCCCCATCTTTCTTTCTATTGATAAAAGTTTAGTCAATCAGAAAACTTGTTTCCCCTTAAGATCTACTTAGTCTTAAGATAGTGATAAAGTTACATTCTTACGTAGCAAAGACACAATGATTTATAACAAAGAAAGAGGAGTACAGTGATCTATAACAAAGAGAAAATTCATTAACTCAAAAGTCTAGTATTGCTAACATCAAAACTACTATATTTCTTTTTCTACATTCCAGTTACATCGATTAACATACTCCCAGGTGCCTGAGGATATGGAGGCCTGGTGGCAATCATTAACTCAGCAATGAAACCCTTCACCAACATGTTTTTATCTTTAGAAAAACCCTATGCTAACTAAGACTTTCAAAATACTCCAAACTCTCTGTGCTGTTTATGGTTGAGAGGTTGTCAACAATCCTGTAGGTAGCAGGAAGAGTGTGGATAATCCTGTCACACAAGCTAGTCTGCCAGCAGAGAGGTTTTTGGACTGAAATATCCTTGTCACATCCAGGAAATTTATTAACTGGAGTCCTAACTTAACTCCTTTTCAGAGAGAGGTGGTGGGGGATAGCCCCCTGTACAATGTCAGAAGAGTAGGCGAAAAGCACAGTGCAGTAAGGCAAGCAGACTCTGGTATTGGGGCAGATGCACGAGCAGATCCAGCGAGGCTCCCTTAAGGCCCAACTCGCCTTTGCCTATCAGGCCCCTTAACCTCATGACCTTTGCCATGGGCGGGACTCCTCGTGCTGGCTCCTGGCATTGCATGTATGTAAAAAAGAGATTATGCAAATCACACTGGAGCCCTATCTTTCCTAATATCTTACTCATTGCAGGTACTCAAGAATGTGAAGTGCTCCCCTGGTGGTTCAGCAGTAAAGAATCCACCTACCAATGCAGGAGACGCAGGTTTGATCCCTGGGTGGGGAAGATCCCCTGACGAAGGGAATGGCAACCCACTCCAGTTTCTTGCCTGGACAGAAGAGCCTGGGGGGCTATAGTCCATGGGGTTGCAAAAGAGTTGGGCACAAGTTGGCAACTAAACAGCAGGAACAACAGAGACCGGGAAGGGGAGGAGGGCGGTACTGTCTACCAAGGGTGACTTGGGATCCGGCCTACTGGTTTCGTGCAGTGTGGATTTCAGAGTAACCACAGGGCCTGTGGGCAAAGAGCAGCCTGGTGTTTCACAAAGAGGAGCTCACATGCACACTGGCAGCCTCCCAACCTTTCAGAACCCGTTCCCGCAACACGAGACCCAAGCGGCAAGGGCTGGATTTCCTGAACACTAGCTCCTAACTGTTTGCCTTAGTGCAAGGTCCACACTGCAAGCCTCCACTTAGCAATTTCTGCAGAAAACATCCCTAAAGGCACTCAGCAAGACACCACTAAACTGACTGCATCTAAGAGAAAGTTCATCATCTGCAGAGTGCTCCTCTTCAGGTGTCCCTGCAAAGCTTGGTGTGAAGGCAGCGTTCCAGGTAAGTACTCGTCCCCCCAAAAAAGGATAATCATTGATCTGTGACATCTTCTCCACTTACGTGAGACGAATCAAAGTGTTCGTATTGTCTTATGCTCAGAATAGGATGATAAATATAAGGAAAAGGAATAGCTCCAACTTAAGAAGTGTATCCAGCACCTGTTCTGGAAAACGCAACTTGTTAGGCACCACAAAAAAAATCCTGCATTTTCCAGATCTGAACTAATGAAGGAACGAGGAAAGATCTGGGCATTTCCCGGAAGTGTGTGGGTAAATGGAGCACTTAATACGTGAAGACGACACTCTAAACATCACCCTGTTTAATCCTTCTGGTCATATTTTAAGATAGGCAGCGCTTTGTCTCCTTGAATGATAAGAAAGTTGTTGCGCTTCATGTCAGAGAGCAGGTGAGTAAGGACAAGAATACAGAACAGATCTGCTGAAATAACCTTGCTTTAAAGAATTCCCTTATGCTGCTACTACCCCAATCCATCCTTCTGCGTCCTCTGTTGAATTTATGCCTGCATATGTGGTGTCTGAGCTGCTTTGTGGCCACATTTTCTCGTTTTATTCTGACTGTCTCTCGCCTGTCCCTCTGTGTGAAGAGCGGATGACTATCGTGGAAATGTGTCCATTTGCATTTCCTTTCTCTGTGGCTGCACACTGTGCTTTTGCTCATTCCTTGCTCATGATCATGAACCTTAATCAGGTTCTGCTGAGAGTGTTTTTTCTTCCTTTTGAATTGTTTTCTTTGAGTGAATTTCTTCTGGGAATAACAAAGTCAAACGTTCAGATTTCACTCCCCAGGACGCTGCCTGTTACCCAGTTCTGCAGCTCACGGTGAGCGTCTCCAAAGCCCTGTAGTCTATCCCGACTCCTGTCTCGGTTGCTTTCCCTCTACTTGATTCCTAAACCTCGGGCTCGGTTGTTTTCAGTCTACCCACCGAGGGTGGTTGTTGGTTTCTGTGTACATCGTTGAAACCCTATGCCTTTCAGGAAATACGGTGGTGTTACACCCCACAGCTTGTTTAAAACCTTTACTGAAGTAGGGTTGATTTATAATGTTGTGTTAATTTCTGCTGAACAGCAGAATTATCCAGTTATACATATTGAATACGTGTATATTTTTATATATTCCTTCTCACATTCCTTTCCACTGTAGTTTATCACAGGATGTTGAGTATAGTGCTGGGCTGTACGGTGGAACTTTGTTTTCGACCCTAACACCCTATATGTGGTAGCTCACATCTGCTAATCCCACACTCCCAATCCTTCCCTTCCCGACCACCATCCCCCCTTGACAACCGCAGGCCAGTTCTCCACGTCTGTGAGTCAGTTTCTGATCCACACGTGTCTTCCCTGGTGCCACATTTTAGATCTCGCTTCTGGGTGATATCACACGGCGTCTATCTTTCTCTTTCCGACTCGCTTTACTTAGCGTGAGGGTTCCTAGATCCGTCCCCGTTGCTGCAAATGGTACTGCTTCGTTCTGCTTTACGACTGAGCGCCATTCCGCTGTAAGCACGTATGCCCGCGCGGGTGTGCACATCGGTCACACTGCATCTTCCTTGTCCGTTCATCTCTCGACGGACGTTCAGGGAGTGTTCACGTCTTGGCTGGTGTGAGCAGCGCTGCTATGAACAGAGGTGCATGTATCTTCCTGAATTATAATTTTGTCTGAATATATGCCCACAAGTGGGATGCTGGATCAAAGGGCAACCCTATTTTTAGTTTTTTGAGGACCCTCGATGCTGCTTCCCATAGTGGTTACATCTATTTACATCCTACCAACAGTAGAGGAGGGCTCGCTTTTCTCTACACCCTCTCCAACATTTATAACTCGTAGACTTTTTACTGATGGCTATTCTGACCTCACCCCACAGGGGTCATTTTACACTCGGGTAACTTCCTTGTGAGATAAAAGGTAAGATTAGCCTTCAGTAATGCTATCCTTTTTACAGCCCCAAGATTTGCAAATAGGGCTTCTCTGGTGGCTCAGCGGAAAAGAGTCTGCCTGCCAAAGCAGGCGACACGGGTGTTACCCCTATTCCTGGAAGATCCCACGTGCCATGGAGCAACCAAGCCTGTGCTCTGGAGCGGGGCCACGACTACTGAGCCCAGGCACCCTAGAAACCATGCTCTACGACAAGAGAAGCCACTGCAGGGAGAAGCCCGCGCCCTGGGGGCAGAAACTCACTCACTGCAAGGAGAAACTCGCGCACGTCAGTGAGAAACTCTCGCACTACAGGGAGAGGCCTGCGCAATGCAGGGAGAAACTCGTTCACTGCAACTTGAGAACAGTCCCGGCTCGCTGCAACTATAAAGCCTGAACAGCAGCGAAGACCCAGTAAAACCAAAAGTAAATAGATAAATAAATTAAAAAAAAAAAAATCCTCCAATACACGACAAGGGTCTGGACTTGCTTCAAGACATACCCTGGTACAAAGCCACTGGAAACCTTTCCCACGTCCAGCATATATTATGCACTCAATACATACATGTTGATTGGATTAATCAGTCTCTATCTATCTCTCTGGAAAGTGGAGTTACTAAACAGGTAAGCACCGAATTTCCTGCATTGAATCATCCTCATCACCCACTTCTGAGGGCATGTTATGTGCCAGATGACAGAGGATGAGATGGCTGGATGGCATCACCGACTCAATGGACATGAGTCTGAGTAAACTCCAGGAGATGGTGATGGACAGGGAGGCCTGGCGTGCTGCAGTCCATGGGGTCTCAAAGAGTGGGACACGACTGAGTGACTGAACTGAACTGAGTGCAAGAAACGTAATAGACAGGACAATAAATCCGATGAGGTTCCTGCCCCAGAGGAGAATACAGTCTGGAAAAGTAAACTCTAGCCCAGAGTAACAAGTTTTGTAATGCAAGTGTCCAAAAGCACTTACCAGAGCAGAGCAAAGNGAGTGACTGAACTGAACTGAGTGCAAGAAATGTAATAGACAGGACAATAAATCCGATGAGGTTCCTGCCCCAGAGGAGAATACAGTCTGGAAAAGTAAACTCTAGCCCAGAGTAACAAGTTTTGTAATGCAAGTGTCCAAAAGCACTTACCAGAGCAGAGCAAAGGGAATGATTGTTCTGTCTGAAGTAAGAAACAAACAGGGATCATCGTCCAGTAGAAAGTATCACAACATTGTAAATCAGCCATACGCCCACAAAAACTTTTAAAAACAAATACAGTGTGAATGAATAAGCCAGTTCTTTGACACATAAACCAAAATAGACATTTCATTTTTAGGTATTGAAAATGGGACTATGTATTTGTGTGGTTTTTCTATATCAATATGTATATATCGGTTTATAACTAGAGATGACTAGACCATACAGTGCATACACGGGAGAAACCGACGAGAGACACTGAAGAGGGCTCTGGCGGTCAGCGAGAACTTGCTCCTCTTGCTCCTGAGTCTCCTTCAGCCCCTCTCACTCACGGCTGTTTCCCGGTTGCCTCTCTAGGTTTAGGTGTCTCACACAATGTTCCCGTTGCAAGGTGCCCAAATGCTGCAGATGCTGGAGAAATCCTTGAGGAAGAGCCTTCCTATGTCCTTAAAGGTGAGAATGGCAAATTCTTGGGGCGTTTTCCCCTTGAGGAGCGAGGACTAGAAGTTCCTGCGACTGAGGAAGGGAGACAGTGTTTGCTGAGTGCTTATTCTGTGCCAGGCCTTAGGGCATGTTTCCTGTGGGTTAGTGTGCATAACCTCTCTGCAAGAGGTTCACTGTTATGCCCACATCTCTGCTGTGAAGATGGAGGCTTGGTGAAGTGACTTGCCTGGTACCCCAGAGAGTGAGCTGCAGCGCTGTGGTATGAACATAGGAATGCCTGAGACCTAACATTGCTTTTTTCTCCAAGTTGAATCAAAAAGTGTTCCCGTGCTCCTTTTCAAGAAACATTCCATAATAGCACTGGGGATTTGCCCAGAGCTCTCCTACAAAATTAGCTAAGACTGCATGTTAATTTTTAACTTTTTCTCCCTAAAGGAACAGCTGCCAGACCACGAGCCTCCCTTGAAATTACCAATGACTCAATTTCTATTCGACTCAAATTTCCAAGTTTCTCTGAACACGCTGCACATCAGACTATTTAGACAGGCAGGCTGACACTGAGGATCTCTGTTCACCTCATACAATTGATCAGAAGCGTTAGGGTTAAATAGGGGAGCCTCATAAACGCCCCCACCCAGCACTGTTCTGCGGCAGCTCTACGGATTGGCCGAGATCCTCGCCTGTGCTTTTCTTTAGCAATGAAAGGGATGGTGGAATTTAAATGCAGCCATGTGTCTGTGGGGAGTTTGAGCCAATTCTGGGCCATCATGAAGGATGGGGAGGTCTGCCGTGCTGCAGTCCATGGGGTTGCAGAGTCAGACACGACTGAGTGACGGCACAACAGGAACAACGTGCGTGTGTGTAACAGTCGTTTTTCCTTGAGGTGTCTTTTCTTTCTTTGGTCGGATTAGAAACTAGATTTCTACTGTTTTGTCAGACACTCCTACAAGATGCATACAGCTGAGATTAGGGAAGTGCATTTTTCACCCCCTCACTCTCCAACAGACTTTTCTGCTGCTTCTTTCAGTATAAAGGTGGAAAATGTTAGCAGTATTTTATTTCTAGATCATATGGCTTCATTTATTAGAAATAGACTAATGGAGGTACTCCCTAATGGTCCAGTGATTCAGACACCACACTCCAAGGCAGGGGGCCCAGTTCTCTCCTTGGCCAGGGACCTGGATCCCACATGCCAAGCTAAAGGGGCACAGGCAGCAACTAGAGACGGGCATGCCGCAACTCAGACCTGGGGCATGCTGCAATAAATACTGAAAAAGAGAGAAATAGACTAATGAAACAACTCACCCTGTCTTTAAATTACTGCCTGAAAATGACTCCAGATCGACTAATTTAAAACTAAAAAAAACACCCCCTTCAGTGATCCCACTAAATACAAATGTCTGTTACCTAGTTTTAGAGAACTTCTTTCACTTGATAAATCCTCAAGATCCAGGCAAACTCTCAGAGAAACAGTCAAATTTTCTTAGAGATAACATCAGTTATACATTATGACCCAGCAATCCCACTGCTGGGCATACACACTGAGGAAACCAGAACTGAAAGAGACACGTGTACCCCAATGTTTATTACAGCACTATTTATAATAGCCAGGACATGGAAGCAACCTAGATGTCCATCAACAGATGAATGGATAAGAAAGCTGTGGTACATATACACAATGGAGTATTACTCAGCCATCAAAAAGAATACATTTGAATCAGTTCTAATGAGGTGGATGGAACTGGAGCCAATTATACAGAGTGAAGTGAGCCAGAAAGAAAAACACCAATACAGTATACTGACACATATATATGGAATTTAGAAAGATGGTGGTGTTAAACCTGTACGCGAGACAGCAAGAGAGACACAGATGTGTAGAACAGCCTTTTGGACTCTGTGGGAGAGGGAGAAGGTGGGAGGATTTGGGAATATGGCATTGTAACATGTATGATATCATAAGGGAAATGGATTGCCGGTCTAGGTTTGATGCAGAAGGCTTGGGACTGATGGGCGGGGATGATCTGGAGGGATGCTGTGGGGAGGGAGAGGGAAGGGGGGGGCCTGGATTGGGAACTCAGGTACACTTATGGCTGATTTATGTCAATGTATGGCAAAATGAGTACAGTATTGTAAAGCAAAACAAACTAAAAAATAAAAATTTAATAAAAAAAAAAACTCAACATTCAAAAAAACTAAAAAAAAAAAAAAGAACATTTGCTTAAGATATTTTTTATGGTGAGTAGCTATCTTTTAATATTCTTCAGCCTGAAACTTTGGACTCCAAACATTTTGAGAAAACTGTTGGTGGGTCCTAAGGGCCCTTATCTGGAGCATTTCTGTGTTAAGAAAAGGTGGTCCTCTTGGGTCCCCAGCTTTCATGAAGAAATAGCATTGGTTGTATATTCGAGATGCACGTTTTACCCTCGTTCAAATCTACAGTCGTTGTTTGCCGGGTACTTTTAATGGAACTATAACCTGGAACTCAATACTTGAGTCTCAGTTCAGATAATGTCCATATGTCCTTCTAAGTGTTGGATATTCAGTACATTTTATTGTGTGTGTCAACTCTACTTGAGTCAATTTAGAGTAGTTGCCTGACTCACTATGTTCCGAGTTCAATAGAAAAAAATGTTTTAATTAATTCAGCCAGAGGAATAAGAAAGAGTAACAGTTACACGCATTTTCAGATCTCGTAATGAATCGTATATTAATATAAAATGGTTTTACAGACTTCCCAGATGGTGTAGTGGTAAAAAAAAAAAAATCCTGCTGCTAATGCAAGAGATGCAAGAGACACAGGTTCGATCCCTGGGTGGGTAAGATCCTCTAGGGTAGGAAATGACAACCCACTCCAGTACTCTTGCCTGGAGAACCCCATGGACAGAAGAGCCTGGTGGGCTGCAGTCCATGGGGCTGCAGAGAGTCAGACGTGATTGAGCAACTAAACGTAAGCATATGAAATAGTTTCACAGCCCCCAAATGCCGAGGCGTAAAAACCCCTTCATTTTGCCAGACTCCACTGAATTTCTGTTTCAAGCCTCCATTCGTGGCTGAAAATAGTAAATTCAGGGGAGTTCAGTCGACACAGACTTTGCTCCTCTTTCTCCGTGATCTCCAACGTCAATAGTTCACGTGAAGGGGAGAGTGGCAGGAGGGAAAGATGTTGAAAAGTCTTTGCTCATCATTAACCACGGTAGAAGTCGTTCGACTGGATGATTTGTTTTGTTTTGTTTTGTTTTTTCACCTTTGGTCTCTGGCAGTTTCCATGCTGGTATCTGCAGAGGTTTCATGTCCACAAGAGTCACGAGGCCCATGGTAGAATGTATTCACTGCTGCATTCCCTGACCCCCAAACAACTAGAGTGTCTAAGATCCATGGGTGCCCTCATACATTCTCTCCTTGCTTTTCCCTCTCTAACAGCCTGTGCGACATGGTGGGGTTGGGATTCCAAGACTGGACTCAGACCACCGGATTCCACACTCCATTCTCTTGAGCATTTTGCTGTAGCCTTTGATTATTGGTGGGAGAAAATTGCCTTTCCAAGGGCCTATGAAGACATGTGAAAGAGTTTTAAAAGTGTCCATAACCTTTCAACTAGCGATTACCTTCTGGATAACGTAAGGAAATAGCAGGTGCCCATGCAAAGATATCTGTGCAGGCGTGCTCTTTGAAGAATTATCTGTTAAAATGAAAATTTGGAACCAGCTGAAATGACCTTTAGCAGGCAAAGGTACAAATGAACTGTGGTACTGATTCCATATAATGGAATCCTCTGCAGCAATTAGAACATAATTTAAAATTTTTTACATTTATGAACATAGAAGTACCTCCACTATTTATTCAGTGGGGGGAAAGATCATGTATCTGATCATATTTTATGTTTGTGTATGGCCATGAAGTTCTCTGGTGGCTCAGATGGTAAAGAATCCACCTGGAATGTGGGAGACCTGGATTCGATCCCTGGGTTGGCAAGATCCCCTGGAGGAGGGCATGGCAACCCACTTCAGTATTCTTTCCTGGAGAATCCCGTGGACAGAGGAGCCTGGTGGGTGGCAAAGAGTCAAACATGAGGTTTCAAGAGTCAATGAGGTGGCAAAGAGTCAAACACGACTGAGTGACTAAGCATAGCCCATGGGTATGACTAGAAGACAGTCTGGGAAAAGATAACAATAAATCCTACCAAAAAAAGTGATGTTCTTAATATCACTAACTTTATTTGTCCAAATATTTTGCCGTATGCATGTATGATTTACATTTGTTGTTTTTCCGTTGCTCAGTCATGTCCAACTCTTTGGGTCCCCATGGACTGCAGCACACCAGGCTTCCCTGTACTTCACTGTCTCCCAGAGATTGCTCAAACTCACCTCCATTGAGTCAGTGATGTCATCCAACCATCTCATCCTCTGTTGACCCCTTCTCCTCCTGCCCTCAGTCTTTCGCAGCATCAGGGTCTTTTCCAACGAGTAGCTCTTCACATCAGGTAGCCCAAGTATTGGAGCTCCAGCTTCAGCATCAGTCCTTCCAATGAATATTTGGGGTTGATTTCCTTTAGGATTGACTGGTTTGATCTTCTTGCTGGTTAAGTGACTCTCAAGAGTCTTCTCCAGCACCACACTTCGAAAGCATCAGTTCTTTGTTGCTCAGTCTTCTTTGTGGTCCAGCTCTCACAACCATACATGACTATTGGAGAAACCATAGCTTTGACTAGACAGACCTTTGTCAGCAAAGTGATGTTTTTACTTTTTAATATGCTGTCTAGGTATGTCATAGCTTTTCTTCCAAGGAAAAATCTTTTAAGCTTATGGCTGCAGCCACCATCCACAGTGATTTAAGAGCCCAAGAAAAGACAATCTGCCACTGCTTTCATTGTTTCCCCATCTATTTGCTATGAAGTGATGGGACCAGATGCCATGATCTTAGTTTTTTGAACACTGGGTTTTAAACCAGCATTTTCACTCTCCTCTTTCACTTTCATTAAGAGGCTCTTTAGTTTCTTTCCACTTTCTGCCATAACGATGGTGTCATCTACATATCTGAGGCTATTGATACTTCTCCTGGAAATACTGATTCTAGCTTGTACTTCGTCCAGCCTGGTACTCTGCATATGAGTTAAATAAGCAGGGCAACAATATACAGCCTTGATATACTCCTTTCTGAATTTGGAACCAGTCTGTTGTTCCATGTCTGGTTCTAATCGTTGCTTCTTGACCCGCATACAGGTTTCTCAGGAGGCAGGTAAGGTGGTCTGTTATTTCCATCTCTTGAAGAGTTTTCTACAGTTTGTTGTGATCCACATAATCAAAGGCTTTAGTGTAATCAATGAAGCAGAATTAGATGTTTTTCTGGAATTCTCTTGCTTTTTCTATGATCCAATACATGTTGGCAATTTGGTTTATATTAGATGGGAAGAAAATTTTTTCATTTCAGGTAAAAAAAATGGTAGCATNAAGAGTTTTCTACAGTTTGTTGTGATCCACATAATCAAAGGCTTTAGTGTAATCAATGAAGCAGAATTAGATGTTTTTCTGGAATTCTCTTGCTTTTTCTATGATCCAATACATGTTGGCAATTTGGTTTATATTAGATGGGAAGAAAATTTTTTCATTTCAGGTAAAAAAAATGGTAGCATGTAGAGACTTTTGACATAGATGCCCTATTTGTCCTTTTTCCACTGTAAAATTTCATGATTTCATAGAAATAAGCCTTGTTCTGATCAAAGAAGGTACTTTGCCATCCCTTCCTGGTAAGCTGATCCCCTCATTTTCTCTGCACACTGCAGGTTTACGGGACTGTCATGCACATGAACCATGGAAACCCATTCAATCTAAAGGCCCTGGTGGACAAGTGGCCTGATTTTAGGACAGTGGTTATCCGCCCTCAGGAGCAGGTAAGGGGCCAGGGGCAGAATGAATGTGCTATGTTTATCTTTGCTGTGTGCCTAGCATGTGCCTGGCAGTGTGGCGAACACTGGAGATATGGAGGTGAAATGCAGTGATAGTGAACAGGTCCCTCTCCTCAAGAACCTCAGAGTCTGGAGGGAAACATAGATAGCTAAATAAATTATAATGTGGCATAAAGGGTACAAGAACAGAAAATGTACAGCATACAAAGAAATCACTGGTGAAAACTGATGAGCTATGGAGGCTGAAGATAGCAGTTACAGAATCAGGTGAGAGACACTTCTGAATGGATATTTCATCAGAACTGGATTTTGTTGATAAATGCATCTTTGTTAGGCTGAAAAAAATGTAGGACATTCTAACAAGGGAAAGTAGCAAGGACAAAAATAGGAAGGTATAAAACAAGACAGTTAGCTAAGGTGATTATAAAAGCAAATTTATATTAGAATTTCTGTACGCATTTTGGAAAAATATTAAAAAGTAGTAAAACTAAATAGGTAATACATTTCAAAGATAAAACATTCTAAGTTCATCAAAAATATCCAGTAAAATTATAGCTTTATAAATACATAAATATACTTTTCCTGAAAATGTTATCTAAAAACTGGAAACAAAAAAAACATATTTAATGAATAAATTTATATTGATAAAAACTGAACTAAAATAAAATTATTTGATCTTTTATCTTCAATGGGATATTAAGAAACAAAATTTGTTAATGCTGAGTTGTGAATGTATTTTTATGAAACATATTCCAAACATTTTTTAAATTCTATAATTCTGCACTAGCTGTTATGTTTTTCTGTGACTTTTTCTTCCAGATAATCACACCCTTTTTAAAAATAATTTAACAGGATTTTTCTACATAAGTGATTTCATTGTTTTTCTGTAATTACAGTTTATTCAACTAGTGTAAAATTGTAAGTAAGCATTTCTAATAGGTTCTCATCTGCTTTGTCCTTATTAAGTATAGATAGAAATTTCAACCTAGAATTATCAATATCTAAATTTAATATTGTCATCCTCTAGTTGGTATATTCAACAAGTATTTGAAATAAAAATTTATTCTTGCAACAGAAACTTTTTCTTGTCAATTGCTTTTATCCTTGTTGAGGAAATGAAAATATAGAAAAATGGTTTCTAGATAGTTGTGCCTTTGTTTAAGCAGAAATTTTGACACAAGGTATATAATATTCTTCAGTTTTTCATCATAATTTGAAT
Source organism: Neotragus moschatus (assembly GCA_006410615.1). Taxonomy (NCBI): domain Eukaryota; kingdom Metazoa; phylum Chordata; class Mammalia; order Artiodactyla; family Bovidae; genus Neotragus; species Neotragus moschatus. Next base: position 84,027 of record SJYA01002032.1, read on the forward strand.
AACTGAATAGTTTATAGCTTATACCTCATAGCTTAAATGATTCAGAAAAATTTGTAATGCACAAATACAAACAGCAATATTTTAGTACTTAAAAATACCATAGTTTAGTAGATTTTAGGGAAAAGGCATTAAAATTATGGAAAATAAGAAATTTATTTTGTTCCCCATTTCTTTATGATAACAGGACATGAAAGATGACCTTGATCACTACACTAATACTTACCATGTTTACTCTGAAGACCTTAAGAACTGTCAGGAATTCCTTGACTTACCAGAAGTCATCAACTGGAAACAGCACCTGCAGATCCAAAGTGAGTAACAGGAATGGACTCGCATCTCCATCCCAGCAATTCCGTCTTGTCCTCTGTGTCCTTTCTCCAGCTCCAGACCCTCAGCCTGCTGTCAACATCTTTGTTGTTGTTGTTCAACTACAACTGTACATGTCAAGGGGAAGAAACACCCTCCAAGCTTGTATGGGCTTCTATAGAGGACTGTACATAGTCCCGGATAGCCAAGGATTTGTGCCACACTTTGCAGACATAAGCCGAATGTCTTAGGATGGTTGGGTATCAGAGCAGAGCTTTCCCCAGGGACTTTCCTGTGGCTCAGCCAGGAAAGAATCCCCCTGCAATGCAGGAGACCTGGATTCAATCCCTGGGTTGGGAAGATCCCCTGGAGAAGGGAATGGCTACCCACTCCAGTATTCTGGCCTGGAGAATCTATACAGTCCATGGGGTCACAAAGAGTCGGACACGACTGAGTGACTTTCACTTCACTTGCAGACATAACCAGGGTGCCTTAGGATGATTGGGTATCAGAGCAGAGCTTGCCCCAGAAACTTCCATTCTTAGATCACCTCTCAGGTCACAGAGAACAGCTGTCATGTTTAGGAGCATCCCCTCCAGAGTCAGACCACCTAGGATGGCATTTGCCTGTGACTTTGCTATGTGATCCTAGCCAGAGACATTATCTGAGATCATGATTTACGTATATAGAATTGAGTATAGTCAGTTCAGTTCAGTTCAGTTGCTTAGTTGTGTCCGACTCTTTGTGACCCCATAGACTGCAGCACGCTAGGCCTCCTTGTCCAATACCAACTCCCAGAGCTTGCTGACACTCATGTCCATTGAGCCAATGATGCCATCCAACTATCTTATCCTCTGCCCTTCCCTTCTCTTCCCACCTTCAATCTTTCCCAGCATCAGGATCTTTTCAAACTAGTCAGTTCTTTGAATCAGGTGGCCAAATTATTGGAGTTTCAGCTTCAGCATCAGTCCTTCCAATGAAGGACCCAAAACGCAGCAGTGATGAAAAGATTCAATGAAATCTTGACCATGAATTGCTGAGCACAATGCCCGGATGTTTCCGTTCATTTCACTGCAGGTGGGCTGGGCTTGGCAAGGCGGTTGTTCTGTTGGTCTCCTCAGCAGTCAGCTGATGGGTGGGCTGTGGGCTGGTTTCTCTGGCATGGCCTCACATATGTCTGAATGATGGTCTGACCGTCAGGGCTGGCTACTTGTGGTCATACCACAATAGGTGCACACGTCCTCAGTGAGCTATCCTAGGCCTATTCATGCGGTGTTGCTCTCAGTCCAGTCCAGTCACTCAGTCACGTCTGACTCTTTGCGACCCCATGAATCGCAGCACACTCGGCCTCCCTGTTCATCACCAACTCCCAGAGTTCACTCAGACTCACGTCCACTGAGCCAGTGATCCCATCCAGCCATCTCATCCTCTGTTGTCCCCTTCTCCTACTGCCCCAAATGCAAAGACATGGTGAGCCACACTTTGCAAGCATTTTTGAGCCCCTCCCTGCATCGATATACTCTTTCCCAGTTGGTGCAATCCAGTCATATGGTCAAGGTCAAATGCAGTGCAGGAGGGGGACTCTTCCAGGGAATGGACACAAGGACATGTGGGCAAACTGAGGACCATTCCTGCAGTCACCTCTGCAATCGTCTACCACACTGGAAACACAGTAAGTTCTCCGTAGATGGTGGCAACTATAATGATGGTAGCTCACCTTCTTCGGTCATCAGAACCACATGGTTATGTGGTCCAGGAAACTCAGGTCTTGGTATGACCAGGACTGAATGAATTCCTAGACATGTTTTCAATTTTGTAAACCAAGGAAAATTGTACAGATCTTGACTACATAACCCCAGTCATACAGCAGCAACACCAAAGTGTGAGTGGCTCAGACCTGTCCAGCTCTCTGTGACCCTGTGGACTGTAGATTTTCAGGCTCCGTTGTCAGTGGAATTCTCTAGGCAGGAATACTGAAGTGGGTTGCCATCCCTGTCTCCAGGGGACCTTCCCAACCCTGGGATCGAATCCAGGTCTCCAGCATTGCAGGCGGATTGTTTACTGGCTGAGCCGCCAGGGAAGCAGCCCCAAGCCCATCCCCAAAGTTCTCTGTCTATAAACCCTCAGATACTCCTACTCCACCAGAGAGCTTTTCCTTAGAATGGGCTTAAATCATGGCATGTCTTCTTATAATCCCATCTAGGTACACAGTCCAGCCTGAATGAAGTAATCCAAAATCTTGCAGCCACGAAATCCTTCAAAGTCAAGCGATCAAAAAACATTCTCTATATGGCATCTGAGACAATAAAGGAACTGACTCCATCCCTGCTGGATGTAAAGAACTTACCAGTTGGAGATGGTAAACCCAAGGCCATGTGAGTTTGATAAAAGCTACGCTGCACCACTTGCACCTCTCATCACGCAAGTAGCCTCCAGCCTTTTCTGCCTGCTTTGACCCTGTCTCCCCACAATCCGTCTTCTTCAAAGCAGCCAGAATAAGCTTCTTTAAAAGTGTAATACGAGCCGTGTCTCCCCCCTGCTCAAAATAGGCCGCCAGGTCGTCCCCTGTGGAGCGAGTCAGGCAGGCCTACGCCGCCCTCCCTGGCCTGCCTTGCCCTTCTGGCTCGCTCAGTCCAGCAGCCTCAGCCTCTCTCCCATCCTCCACCCTCACAAGCTCAGCCAGAGTCCAGGGCTCTGTGCCTGCCCTCCTCCGCGTCCTCTGTCTCTCAGGATAACAGAGGTGGGGGCAGATGCAAACCTCTAAACTCACAGGCTGTGCCTTTCTCTTGGAACACCCACAGAGACCCAGAAATGTATAAGCTCTCATCTGCGGATCCTAGCCACGCGGCCTTGGTGAACAGATTCTGGCTTTTCGGCGGCAACGAGAGGAGCCTGAGGTTCATCGAGCGCTGTATCCGGAATTTCCCCAACTTCTGCTTGCTGGGGCCTGAGGGGACCCCTGTGTCCTGGTCCCTGATGGACCAGACGGGAGAGATGCGGATGGCGGGCACCCTGCCTGAGTACCGGGCCCAGGGGCTTGTCACCCACGCCATCTACCAGCAGGCCCAGTGTCTGCTCCAGGGAGGCTTCCCCGTGTACTCTCACGTGGACCCCAAGAACCAGATCATGCAGAAAATGAGTCAGAGCCTCAACCACGTGCCCATGCCCTGCGACTGGAACCAGTGGAACTGTGAGCCTCTGTGACCGGCCTGGAGTGGGGGCCAGGGTTGGGAGGCCTGAGCACGTGACGGGGACAGAGCAGAGGAGGGAAGAATAAATTGTGGCTGCAGTCACCATGAAGGCGTGTGGCTGCGATTGCTGTGAAGGCGTGTGGCTGTGATCGCTTTGAAGGTGTGTGGCTGCGATTGCTATGAAGGCATGTGGCTGTGATCACTGTGAAGGCGTGTGCCTGCGGTCACTGTGAAGGTGTGTGGCTTCAGTTTCTGTGAAGACGTGTGGCTGTGATCACTGTGAAGGCGTGTGGGCTTGGGGCCCTGGGGAGGCCGTGTGAATGGCCGACAGGCCCGCTTCTGGCCCTGCACTCAGGTCGCGAAGCGCTTGCCTCAGAAGTCTCTGCATGAGCAGCGGCCGGTCCTCCTGTGGTGGACACACACATTCCACTCCCCACACTCCTGGCATCCCTGCCAGGCTTCCTCATCAGCCACATGTTGCCCTGAACGGATTCCCCAGGGACTCTTAGGGCGGGAGTGGGGAGAGCCTCACCACTTTTTCCAGGGAAGGAGAATACCCCCTGGCCTTAATGACCTAGTCCTGAGTTTCTGTGGCTTTTCCCTTAGTGAAGAGCAAGTAGACTCTACTCATTAGGGCTGTAGCGGTTGCCTCTCTTCTTTCTGCTTCACAGGTACGTTAAACATGTTACATGCAAGGATACATGAGATATCACGTGAAACACCGTGTGTGATACAGCAGGGAGCCTTACTAAGAAATAGACGTGTCTGTTAGCCTGCCCACTCCCTACTGTCACTCCAGGGAAAATGATTCAGTGTTGTTTCTGAAAGCTGAGCTCCTTAAAGCCACCAGAAGCCCTCAGACAATAAAGAGATGCTGTGCTGTGTTTAATTGTGCCACCTGAAGCTCAGCGGTTCGTGGCGGGGACAGCGTGAGTGAGTTTGGGGAGAGGACGGTGGGCACAGCCAGACCCAGCGAGGCGGGGAATCTACTGAGGCTGCAGCTGAGGGCAGGGTGGCACAGCGTGCATTTCTGCTGCCCCTCGTGACCTTGGCACCTCCCTTCAGGGTGCCCAGTTCTGTGCGGGCCAGATCATTGTCTCAGGGGAGAGTCTGGTTGCTGGTGTGCCGAGCTGCTCCTCCTGGTCGGGACGGGCTGGGGGAGAGCTTCCTGCCCCAGCCCTGCAACAGCCTGAGCACCAGAGCCGGCAGCAAAGAACGCCTGATCACCAGGTGATCACGTGGTCAAGAACTTGCTTCTGCTGGCCCGTCTAAGCTTGAAATTTGGCTCTGCAGTTGGAGGTTAGGGCCTCCACTCACACACATGAACACACTCAGTGCATGCGTGCACACATACGTGCATGCTGAGTACTCTTTTTGCTTCCAGCTCTAAAGCAGTAGCAGTTGGGTGTTTGTGGTCTTTTGTGTCCTTTTGTCCATAATTTGCCTCAACTGAGTGTGCACACACTTATTTTAGTCACTTAAAGTATGGTCCCCAAAATAACATCATTGACATTTGTGAATTCTTAGACTCCATCCAAGACTCCTCTAAAAGATAAAGTCTAATAAAATCTCTCTCCTCTTTTTGTGGTTATATGAGAAAACACCCTTGTACCTGTAAGATACACGACATATTTAAAGATTAAAGATGAAGTCTGAAAATGCTCCAAATGTTAATAATGTGACTCTAGGTAAAGAGTACCTGGTGTTCATTTTACAATTGTTCAACTTTAATACGTTTGAAATTCTTCCAACATATAATTTTTAAAGCATTATTAAGCATTAGAAGCTTTCAGGTTATCCTTTTATAAGAATAATCAATAATATTCATCAACTTCTTTTAGACTCATTTCTGTTAATTTTCTTTCTGTAATTTTCTGTGTATTATTGTGGGTTCAGTTCAATTCAGTTCAGTTCAGTCACTCAGTCGTGTCCGACTCTTTGTGACCGCATGAATCACAGCACGCCAGGCCTCCCTGTCCATCACCAGCTCCCGGAGTTCACTCAGACTCACTCCCATCAAGGCAGTGATGCCATCCAGCCATCTCATCCTCTGTCATCCCCTTCTCCTCCTGCCCCCAATCCCTCCCAGCATCAGAGTCTTTCCAATGAGTCAACTCTTCACATGAGGTAGCCAAAATATTGGAGTTTCAGCTTCAGTATCATTCCTTCCAAAGAAATCCCAGGGCCTATCTCCTTCAGAATGGACTGGTTGGATCTCCTTGCAGTCCAAGGGACTCTCAAGAGTCTTCTCCAACACCACAGTTCAAAAGCATCAATTCTTCGGTGCTCAGCCTTCTTCACCGTCCAACTCTCACATCCATACATGACCACCGGAAAAACCATAGCCTTGACTAGACAGATCTTAGTCGGCAAAGTAATGTCTTTGCTTTTGNTGGACAGGGAGGCCTGGCATGCTGTGATTCATGGGGTCACAAAGAGTCGGACACAACTGAGCGACTGAAATGAACTGAACTGAACTGAACTGAGGCATTTGCAGATCCCTTCCCTCATTTGATCTTGAAACAATTTTCTGGCTATTCCTCTCCCTCCAAGGAAAGGTATGAATGAGCACATTTCCAGGATTGGGGTTGGGGGGGGAGCCCAGCTCTGCTTTATTCTTTGCATCAGCTTATAGACTTCTGTTTACATGGAACTGTCAACTCCATTCATAGGGCTAGGTGGCTTAAACAGTAAAGAGTCGCCTGCAATGCAGGAGACCCGGGTTTGTCAATTCCATGAATTTCTGATCCAAAACAAAGGGTGAAATATGTGTGCGTGTGCATGTGTCCACTCAGGACAGGGACAAAAATGTCTTTAAATGGGTCACCAGAGAGGCTGCAATCTAAGGCCACTGAACTCAACAGTCCCTATTCTGAGTCTGGGTGGACACAGATTCTGAAGAACAATCATGGGGGTGGGGATTAAATCAACTGCTGAACAATCAAGACCAGTCCATGCACTGAAGTGCCCACTGCAAATGGCTGTCCCTTGAAGTCAATTCTCCACCCTTGCTCATAATTCCAGTCATGGACCAACTTAATAGCATTGCCAAAAGCCTACATAAGGAAAAGAATTTGAAACATCATCTAGTTGTTTGCACACAGCTAAATCTTTCATTTTCCTTCAGTTTTAAAACAATTTTGAAGAATGGAGATATCTCAATGATCACCAAATCATTGGTTTCCCCTATTCTTTTTTTTTTTTTCAGATTTTTTTGTGTGTGTGGATTATTTTTTTTGTGTGTGGATCTACAGAAGTTGTACAACATTGTTTCCATTTTCTATGTTTTGGCTTTTGGGGGGGCCATGAGACATGCGGGATCTCGGCTCCTGAACCAGGGGTCGAAACTGCATCCCTTGCACTGGAAGGCATAGTCTTTTAACCTCTGGACCACCAGAGAAGTCACTCCCTTATTCTTCACTTGCAAAACTTTTTGGACCATCTAATAGCTCTATTCTGAGAAGTCACACAGTCCTGGTCTGGCAAGAATGAGGAGACTGATGTGGCAAGTTGGGGAAGACAGAAACATAGATGTATGATAGGCTTGTTCTTGGATTTGGCATCTTCAGCTCAGTTCAGCTCAGTCACTCAGTCGTGTCTGACTCTTTGCGACCCCAGGAATCACAGCACACCGGGCCTCCCTGTCCATCATCAACTCCCGGAGTTCACTCAGACTCGCGTCCATCGAGTCAGTGATGCCATCCAGCCATCTCATCCTCTGTCGTCCCCTTCTCCTCCTGCCCCCAATCTCTCCCAGCATCAAAGTCTTTTCCAATGAGTCAGCTCTTGGCATGAGGTGGCCAAAGTACTGGAGTTTCAGCTTCAGCATCATTCCTTCCAAAGAAATCCCAGGGCTGATCTCCTTCAGAATGGACTGGTTGGATCTCCTTGCAGTCCAAGGGACTCTCAAGAGTCTTCTCCAACACCACAGATCAAAAGCATCAATTCTTCAGTTCTCAGCTTTCTTCACAGTCCAACTCTCACATCCATACACGACCACAGGAAAAACCATTGCCTTGACTAGACAGACCTTAGTTGGCAAAGTAATGTCTCTATTTTTGACTATGCTATCTAGGTTGGTCATAACTTTTCTTCCAAGGAGTAAGTGCATTTTAATTTCATGGCTGCAGTCACCATCTGCAGTGATTTTGGAGCCCAAAAAAATAAAGTCTGACACTGTTTCCACTGTTTCCCTGTCTATTTCCCATGAAGTGATGGGACTGGATGACGTGATCTTCATTTTCTGAATGTTGAGCTTTAAGCCAACTTTTTCACTCTCCACTTTCACTTAAAATCCTCCTAAATGATCAGAGACTCCTGTGATCAGTTAAACTTAAACAGAGATGAGGTTTCTCCTACAGTTTTGGGAATGATATAGCCAGCCCTTAGTAAAGTTATATTTGTAGACAAAATTATGAAGCAAATAGATATCATTTAATGGGGTCATTGTTTTCTTTATTTGTATTTGTTTCATAGGCTACTATTTCTTAATAAAAATCTGAGGTTAAAAAATTTGAATCTGATTAGCCAAAGTAGACTCCTTGCAAATTCATGGAAAAAAGAGCTTGTTCTAAAACCATTTTGTAAAAAGAAAGCTTTGCACAATTTAAACCACTCAACTAGAATGTGTGAGAAAGTTTCTATTCTTCCTGGCAGAGCAATGCTATGTTAATATCCTAATTTTAGTAATTCTATTTATTTCTTTTCAGTGCCATCCTAATAGGTGATAAAAAAATATTAACATGCCTTTATTGTACTTGGCAAAGATCATAATGAGAATAATTACTATAGATAACACTACTGACCAGCCAACTCCGATACATCATCCATTGCTTCTCTGTATGTTTCAACTCCAGGCTGGGGTGGACCATGGCATTTAAGGTTCCAATTTGTTCATACTTCCCTGTAACCAACTTAGGGTAGTCCTCTCTCACACTGACTCTTGAGTTTTGCTTTGGCCAATAGGGCAGTAATAAACATGATACAAGCAAAGACTTGAGGTTTATTTGGGGCTTGTTTTCTTGCTTCCCTGGGAACTCTGTAACCATCTTGTCAAAAAGCGAGAGCTAACCTACTAGAGGATTCAGGACCACATACCAAGATGGCCCAGTTACCTGGTCACCCCAGACAAGGCTGTCATCAACAAGCCAGCCCAGCAGACCTCCCCCCTGACCAAAGATGTATGACACAGCCCAGCTGAGATCAGCCAAGCCAAGTTCAGACTAGAAGAACCACCCAACTGAGCTCAGTCCAAGACTGCTGATCCACCAAAAATTATGAGCTAAATAAATGGTTGCTGTTTTAGGCTGCTAAACTTTAGAGTGGTTTGTTACGGGGCAACAGATAATTAATCAACATGCCCTCCACATTCCTCCCCACACAAGCTGAAATCCAACCCTCCGTTTCTCTGTACTTCCTTTTTAGGTACTAAGATTTCCTGGAGAAAAGCATGGAGGCTTGATGCTTGACTCCAATACAAAATTTGTAAATTTGATACAACAATCCTTTCTTCCTCCTGAAATAACTTCATTCTCTTGGCTTCCTGGATTCCTCTTGCTTTGTTCTCGTGCCTTTCTTATGGATGCTTTTCAGCATCCTCTTATCAGTTCAGTTCAGTTCAGTTGCTCAGTCATGTCTGACTCTTTGTGACCCCATGAATCACAGCACGCCAGGCCTCCCTGTCCATCACCAACTCCCGGAGTACACTCAGACTCATGTCCATCGAATCAGTGATGCCATCCAGACATCTCATCCTCTGTCATCCCCTTCTCCTCCTGCCCCCAATCCCTCCCAGCATCAGAGTCTTTTCCAGTGGGTCAACTCTTTGCANCCTCCCTGTCCATCATCAACTCCCGGAGTTCACTCAGACTCGCGTCCATCGAGTCAGTGATGCCATCCAGCCATCTCATCCTCTGTCGTCCCCTTCTCCTCCTGCCCCCAATCTCTCCCAGCATCAAAGTCTTTTCCAATGAGTCAGCTCTTGGCATGAGGTGGCCAAAGTACTGGAGTTTCAGCTTCAGCATCATTCCTTCCAAAGAAATCCCAGGGCTGATCTCCTTCAGAATGGACTGGTTGGATCTCCTTGCAGTCCAAGGGACTCTCAAGAGTCTTCTCCAACACCACAGATCAAAAGCATCAATTCTTCAGTGCTCAGCTTTCTTCACAGTCCAACTCTCACATCCATACACGACCACAGGAAAAACCATTGCCTTGACTAGACAGACCTTAGTTGGCAAAGTAATGTCTCTATTTTTGACTATGCTATCTAGGTTGGTCATAACTTTTCTTCCAAGGAGTAAGTGCATTTTAATTTCATGGCTGCAGTCACCATCTGCAGTGATTTTGGAGCCCAAAAAAATAAAGTCTGACACTGTTTCCACTGTTTCCCTGTCTATTTCCCATGAAGTGATGGGACTGGATGACGTGATCTTCATTTTCTGAATGTTGAGCTTTAAGCCAACTTTTTCACTCTCCACTTTCACTTAAAATCCTCCTAAATGATCAGAGACTCCTGTGATCAGTTAAACTTAAACAGAGATGAGGTTTCTCCTACAGTTTTGGGAATGATATAGCCAGCCCTTAGTAAAGTTATATTTGTAGACAAAATTATGAAGCAAATAGATATCATTTAATGGGGTCATTGTTTTCTTTATTTGTATTTGTTTCATAGGCTACTATTTCTTAATAAAAATCTGAGGTTAAAAAATTTGAATCTGATTAGCCAAAGTAGACTCCTTGCAAATTCATGGAAAAAAGAGCTTGTTCTAAAACCATTTTGTAAAAAGAAAGCTTTGCACAATTTAAACCACTCAACTAGAATGTGTGAGAAAGTTTCTATTCTTCCTGGCAGAGCAATGCTATGTTAATATCCTAATTTTAGTAATTCTATTTATTTCTTTTCAGTGCCATCCTAATAGGTGATAAAAAAATATTAACATGCCTTTATTGTACTTGGCAAAGATCATAATGAGAATAATTACTATAGATAACACTACTGACCAGCCAACTCCGATACATCATCCATTGCTTCTCTGTATGTTTCAACTCCAGGCTGGGGTGGACCATGGCATTTAAGGTTCCAATTTGTTCATACTTCCCTGTAACCAACTTAGGGTAGTCCTCTCTCACACTGACTCTTGAGTTTTGCTTTGGCCAATAGGGCAGTAATAAACATGATACAAGCAAAGACTTGAGGTTTATTTGGGGCTTGTTTTCTTGCTTCCCTGGGAACTCTGTAACCATCTTGTCAAAAAGCGAGAGCTAACCTACTAGAGGATTCAGGACCACATACCAAGATGGCCCAGTTACCTGGTCACCCCAGACAAGGCTGTCATCAACAAGCCAGCCCAGCAGACCTCCCCCCTGACCAAAGATGTATGACACAGCCCAGCTGAGATCAGCCAAGCCAAGTTCAGACTAGAAGAACCACCCAACTGAGCTCAGTCCAAGACTGCTGATCCACCAAAAATTATGAGCTAAATAAATGGTTGCTGTTTTAGGCTGCTAAACTTTAGAGTGGTTTGTTACGGGGCAACAGATAATTAATCAACATGCCCTCCACATTCCTCCCCACACAAGCTGAAATCCAACCCTCCGTTTCTCTGTACTTCCTTTTTAGGTACTAAGATTTCCTGGAGAAAAGCATGGAGGCTTGATGCTTGACTCCAATACAAAATTTGTAAATTTGATACAACAATCCTTTCTTCCTCCTGAAATAACTTCATTCTCTTGGCTTCCTGGATTCCTCTTGCTTTGTTCTCGTGCCTTTCTTATGGATGCTTTTCAGCATCCTCTTATCAGTTCAGTTCAGTTCAGTTGCTCAGTCATGTCTGACTCTTTGTGACCCCATGAATCACAGCACGCCAGGCCTCCCTGTCCATCACCAACTCCCGGAGTACACTCAGACTCATGTCCATCGAATCAGTGATGCCATCCAGACATCTCATCCTCTGTCATCCCCTTCTCCTCCTGCCCCCAATCCCTCCCAGCATCAGAGTCTTTTCCAGTGGGTCAACTCTTTGCATGAGGTGGCCAAAGTACTGGAGTTTCAGCTTTAGCATCATTCCCTCCAAAGAAATCCCAGGGCTGATCTTCAGAATGGATCGGTTGGATCTCCTCGAAGTCCAAGGGACTCTCAAGAGTCTTCTCCAACACCACAGTTCAAAAGCATCAATTCTTCAGCATTCAGCCTTCTTCACAGTCCAACTCTTACATCCATACATGACCACAGGAAAAACCATAGCCTTGACTAGACAGATCTTAGTCGGCAAAGTAATGTCTCTGCTTTTGAATATGCTATCTAGGTTGGTCATAACTTTTCTTCCAAGGAGTAAGTGTCTTTTAATTTCATGGCTGCAATCACCATCTGCAGTGATTTTGGAGCCCCCCAAAATAAAGTCTGACACTGTTTCCCTATCTATTTCCCATGAAGTGATGGAACCAAATGCCATGATCTTCGTTTTCTGAATGATGAGCCTTAAGCCAACTTTTTCACTCTCCTCTTTCACTTTCATCAAGAGGCTCTTTAGTTCCTCTTCACTTTCTGCCATAAGGGTGGTGTCATCTGCATATCTGAGGTTATTGATATTTCTCCCAACAATCTTGATTCCAGCTTGTGTTTCTTCAGATGAATGCATTTCTGTATTTTACAAGCATTAGTCTTCTTTTCACACTCAAATTATAACTTTGGCCAGGGGTTTCCCTTATAGGTCAACTGCTATGTTCATTTGACATGATCTTAGCACAAATGTTGCTAGCCTGCACTCTAGGGCCCAGGATCTGCAACAAGAAGCCACCATGAGGAGAAGCCCTTCCACCACAGCTACAGAGCAGCCTCCCGCTCACCACCACTAGAAAAAAGTCCAGGCACATCAGCAAAGACCCAGAACAGCCACAGGATAAAGAAACAAATCTTTAAGATATACATATAAAATAAAAATTTAAATATTAAAAAAAAAAAATATACATAAAAAATAAAATAAGATATATATTTAGTGCCGTTAACACAGATAAAGTAATTAGCAGTTTCTAGCTGTTTTAGAACGTCTATTTAGCATTCGATTTACCTACAAACATCTCTTTATACTTGATTTGCTTGGATAAAAATTCAAAGAGCTACATCGTTTTTTTTTTTTCTCTTTTTATCACCACTTATGTGTTGGAAAAAATTGGGTTGTTTGCCCTGTGGATTTTCCCACATTCTGAATTTAATTTGTTTTTCCAAAGCCTACGTGTTGTTTAACCTGTTCTCTACCACCTGGATTTTCTGTAAACTTGCAGTTAGAGCAAGAGTCTTGATCAGGTTTGGGCTTAATTCTACAGCAAGAACATCTCATAACTGTGTTCGTGTGCTTTCTACTGTGTCACGTTAGGGTGAATGTTAAGTGTGTTTGTTTCTCTTTTCTGATGATCAGATGGATGTGGGTCCAGATACTGTCAGACTTTTCCAACCATTATAATGCTCCCCAACAGCTATTCCTCAGTAGTCAAGTATGGATATGAGAGTTCGACCATAAAGAAGGCTGAGCACCGAAGAACTGATGCTTTCGAACTGTGGTGCTAGAGAAGACTCTTGAGAGTCCCTTGGACTGGCAGGGGATCAAACCAGCCAACCCTAAAGGAAATCAACCCTGAATATTCATTTAGAAGGACTGATGCTGAAGCTCCAACACTTTGGCCACCTGGTGGGAAGAGCCAACTCTTTGGAAGAGACCTTGATGCTGGGAGAGATTGAGGGCAGGAAGAGAAGGGGATGACAAAGGACGAGATGGTTGGATGTCACCACTGACTCAATGGACATGAGTTTGAGCAAGCTCGGGTGATGCTGAAGGACTGGGAACCTGGTGTGTTGCAGTCCATGGGACTGCAAAGAGTCAGACATGACTGAGCGACTGAACAACAGTCTTGTGAAGCACCCCCGGACATGAAGGAGGTGTTGGCATGCGTGAGCATAAAGATTGCACCACACTGAGGACTGACCTTTTGTCACATGACCCTTGGCCAGGGACCTGAACTCTTGCTTCCAGTGAATGATCACTGGTGGTTCAAGGAATTCCTGGAAATTCTCCAGAGGGTTGGAATAGACTTCACTGATGTTGCATTCTGTGAGGGTGAGAAAAAGAAAAAGAAATCCATTGATAAAATTTGGGGGATAAAAATGTTGGGGAATCTGTGGGAAGTTATTCTTTTCACAAAAAAACGAAACTGTGGACCAAGTATGCCTCCTGCCATATCCGCAAACAAAGGGCAATGTGGCCACCAGCCACGCCAGCCATGCCATGCCTCCCACCATCAAAGGCGAGTCCCAGGGAGACTCAGGATGGAGACAGGATTCTCACCTCCACAGTCACCCCCACATGGCGCACCCCGAGAGGACTCAGGGTGTGAAAGCAAGGACGCTGGCCCAGATCCTGAGGCACACGTCAAAAGCTAGACTTCTGCATCCCCCCCATACTAGACAGTACTGGGTGTGCGGTGGGGAGGAGGGCACGTGCTGCACACCTGGGCTTGGCACGTGTGGGCCACTGTGTTTAACAGGCATATGCCTGAGGGGCTGATGCTGGGGCTGACGCGCCGATGCTTTGGCCCCCTGACACGAAGAGCAGACTCATTGGAAAAGACCCTGATACTGGGGAAGATGGAAGGCAGGAGGAGAAGGGGGCGACAGAGGATGAGATGGCTGGATGGCGTTACCGACTTGATGGACATGAGTTTGAGCAAGCTCTGGGAGTTGGTGACGGACAAGGAGGCCTGGCATGCTGCAGTCCATGGGGTCACAAAGAGTCGGACACGGCTGAGTGACTGAACTGTTATGTAACAGGTAAATAGCCAGGTGCTATCATATAGCACAGGGAACTATACTCAGCATCTTGTAATAACCTATAATGGAGGAGAATCTGAAAGAATATATAGAGACGACTGAGTCACTTTGCTGTACAACTGAAACTACTATAGCACAGTAAATTAAGTATCCGTCAAGTTTTCAAGAAAGCACTAAATTCATTAGCTGGGTGTCTGATTTTCTCTAATTAACAGTAATCTTCCAATGAGCTCACCGCCTGGTTTTTGTTCCAGACTCCCATACATCCTGGCTCTTTACTCCCTCTTCAGAACAGTCCCTTAGAGTTCTCTGAGATGCTGTCTCCTGGGCTTGAAATCCTCAGAAAAATCTGATGAATAAAACATAATTCTCAACTTCTAAGTTGTACGGTTTTTTTTCAGTCAAGATGAGCTGGCCTCAATAGATTAGCAAAACAGATACCTATCTGTCCCGGAGGCTAGGCGAAGGGTGAGTGGGAATCTGATCATCTGTTTGCCAACATCATCAACCCCAAAGGATTCACGTAGGACTCAGGGAAAATGGTACTCAGAGACTGCTGCCCAAGAAAGTGATAGACCCGCAATGCAAACATAAGGTTTTGCTTTTCTTTTTTTTATTACTATTATTATTACTTCTTCTGGTCGTCTTTATTCCTGAGATATAATCCCACAGAATGACCCAGTCCATTCTTCCTCAGAGGCTTGAATTTCCTCTACGCCAGCCTCACTAAAGGAGGGTTCAAAATCTCCAAGTGATTGAGTAACTTGGAGTCCTGAGTTTGAGGGGGGAAGTCATACCCCCTGCGTAGAGCACTTGAGAGCTCAGAGATCAGAGATTGCCCCAGCTCGAATGAACTGGAGGCCCTAGGAGGCAAACGGCTTCTGCGATCAAGTGCAGCTTGGTGATGGCCAGTCAGGACTAAAGCCACGGTTCTCTGGCTCCCGGTACTCAATCCAGTAAAACCTAGGAGAGGACTCGGGCCAATGAGGGAAAACTGATGGAGGCCAGCTTCCTTCCTGATGGCAAGTCTAGCGCTGGGAAACATTGTTCCTTGTTGTCCAGCCACTAAGTCGTGTCCAGCTCTTTGCAGCCCCATGGACTGCCCCACCCCAGGCCCCTCTGTCCTTCACTGTCTCCCAGAACTTGCTCAAATTCATGTCCATTGAGCTAGTGATGCTGCCTAACCCTCTCCTCCTCTGCCGCCCTCTTCTCCTCCTGCCTTCAACCTTTTCCAGCATGAAGGTCTCTTCCAGAGTCAGCTCTTCCCATCAGGTGGCCAAAGTATTGGAGCTTCAGCTCCAGCATCAGTCCTTCCAATGAATATTCAGGACTGATCCCCTTTAGGATGCACTGGTTGGATCTCCTTGCGGTCCAAGGGACTCTCTAGAGTCTTCTTCAGCACCACAGTTCAAAGGCATCAATTCTTTGGCGCTCAGCTTTCTTTATAGTCCAACTTAATTTGACCTCCTTGCATCTTCTCCAGCACCACCGCTTGAAGGCATCGATTCTTCCGCACTTAGACTACTTTATGGTCCAACTCTCACAACCATACACGATTACTGGAAAAACCATCGCTTTGACTAGATGGATCTTTGTCAGGAAAGCGATGTCTCTGCCTTTTAATATGATGTCTAGGTTTGACATAGCTTTTCTTCCAAAGAGCAAGAGTCTTAATTTCATGGCTGCAGTCACGGTCTGCAGTGAGTTTAGAGCTCAGAGAAGAAAACTTGCCACTGCTCTCACTTTTGCCCATCTATTTGCCATGAAGTGATGGGACCAGATGCCATGATCTTAGTTTTGATCTATGTTGAGTTTAAAGCCACCTTTTTCACTCTCCTCTCTCACCCTCATCAAGAGACTCTTTAGTTCCCCTTTGCTCTCTGCCATTAGAGTGCTGCCATGTGCGTATCTGAGGTTGTTGATATTTCTCCCCTCAGTCTTCATTCGAAACTGTGCTTCATCCAGCCCGGCATTTCTCGTGATGTACTCTGCTTACAAGTTAAATAAGCAGGGCGGCAGTATGCAGCCTTGTCATACTCTTTTCCCAGTTTTGAACCACTCAGTTGTGCCTTGTCTGGTTCTTACTGCGGGGCACCGTGTATGAATCTCATTACTGAAACCTGAAGGCACTGAGGCTCAGAGTGGCTAAGTTCACACACACACACACAGAGGTTTCATTGTTATATTCAAACCGCAATGTGCTAAATTCCAAAGCCCACATTCTGTCCGCTGTCCTTTCTTATGAAAGTACAATAGGAAACACAGCACAGCACATATTTTTATGATAAATTAGCATTTCCAGCGAATGCTAGGAGTTTATAGAGATGTCTCAGTAACTCTCTTGGTCATAGGGTATAATTTCATAACATAATTTCATGAACAGTTACTAAGGGGCTGATTACTAAATGATTAGCCCTAGGTTACAATGGCAAGTCCAAGTGAAGGAGATTTCCTTGCATATGGCCTTCACACTAAGTTCCGTTCAGTTCAGTCACTCAGTCGGGTCCGATTCTTTGCGACCTCATGAATCTCAGCACGCCAGGCCTCCCTGTCCATCACCAACTCCCGGAGTTCACTCAGACTCACGCCCATCGAGTCAGTGTTGCCATCCATCCATCTCATCCTCGGTCGTCCCCTCTCCTCCTGCCCCCAATCCTTCCCAGCAGCAGAGTCTTTTCCAATGAGTCAACTCTTTGCATGAGGTGGCCAGAGTACCGGAGCTTCACCTTCAGCATCATTCCTTCCAAAGAAATCCCAGGGCCGATCTCCTTCAGAATGGACTGGTTGGATCTCCTTGCAGTCCAAGGGACTCTCAAGAGTCTTCTCCAACACCACACTTCAAAAGCATCCATTCTTCGGCACTCAGCTTTCTTCACAGTCCAACTCTCACATTCATACATGACCACTGGAAAAACCATAGCCTTGACTAGACGGACCTTAGTCAGCAAAGTAATGTCTCTGCTTTTGAATATGCTGTCTAGGTTGGTCATAACTTTTCTTCCAAGGAGTAAGCGTCTTTTGATTTCATGGCTGCAGTCACCATCTGCAGTGATTTTGGAGCCCAGAAAAATAAAGTCTGACACTCTTCCACTGTCTCCCCATCAAACTAAGTAGACTATGTCTTAAATTTAAAGTTACTGCACACCCCCAGTCTTCTTGCCTGTTCGTACTGTTCACGGAGTTCTCACGGCAAGAGTACTGCAGCAGTTTGCCATCCTCTTCTCCAGCAAAGTGGAAGTGTCAGGTGCTAGTCGTGCCCTGCTCTTTGCGACCCCGCGGACTATAGGCCTATAGGCTCCTCTGCCCATGGGATTTCCCAGGCAAGAACACTGGAGTGGGTTGCCATTTCTTCCTCCAGGGGCTTGTCCTGACCCAGAGATTGAACCCGCATCTGTTATATCTCCTGCGTTGGCACGTGGGTTCTTTATCATCTGAGCCAGGGGGTAGTTTAGGAAGCATTACTGTGCGTTACTATGAACAAAGCTAGTGGAGATGATGGAATTATAGCTGAGTTATTTCAAATCCTGAAAGATGGTGCTGCTAAAATGTTGCACTCTATATGCCAGCAAATTTGGAAGACTCAGCAGTGGCCACAAGACTGGAAAAGATCAGTTTTCATTCCAATCCCAAAGAAAGGCAATGCCAAAGAATGCTCAAACTACCGCACAACTGCACTCATCTCACATGCCAGCAAAGTAATACTCAGAATTCTCCAAGCCAGGCTTCAGCAACACGTGAACCGTGAACTTCCAGATGCGCAATCTGGATTTAGAAAAGGTGGAGGAACCAGAGATCAAATTGCCAACGTCCACTGGATCAAAGGGAAAACAAGGGAACTCCAGGAAAACATCTACTTCTGCCTGATTGACTGTGCTAAAGCCTTTGACTGTGTGGATCACAACAAAGTATGGACAATTCATAAAGAGGTGGGAATACCAGAGCACCTGACCTGCTTTCTGAGAAACCGGTATGCAGGTCAGGAAACAACAGTTAGAACTGGACATGGAGCAATGGACTAGTTCCAAATTGGGAAAGGAATACGTCAAGGCTGTATACTTCCCCCCTGCTTATTTAACTTCCATGCAGAGTATATCATGTGAAATGCCAGGCTGGATGAAGCACAAGCTGAAATCAGAATTACCAGGAGAAATATCAACAGCCTCAGATATGCAGATAATCCTACCCTAATGGCAGAAAGCGAAGGGGAACTAAAGAGCCTCTTGATGAGGGTGAAAGGAGAGTGCAACTGGCTGGTTTAAAACTCAGCATTCGAAAACGTAGAATGAAACTTTCGGTGTCTCATGACTCATTGGAATCTACAGATAAGCTTGGGGAAATAGTGACATTTTAGCAGTGGCGAGCCCAGTGATCCTTTCTCTCCATCCACACGTCGTTAGGAGTGGTTTCCACTGCTGTGCCTTTAGCCTCTCTTCCTTTGCAATGTCTCAGGTACTGTCAGTCACGCCCAGTGTGTTTTTCATTTTAGACGCAGCTTTTCAAGGCTACAGGTTTCATATGTGTCTTCTTTTAATCTTCCGTTTTCCTCCTCATTATAGTCACGTGCTCCTCTATCTCTTACACATGAGGAGTAAAATGATAGCTGCTTAACATTCTTGTTTGCAGGTTCTAACATCTCTGCATTTACTTCCTTATAAAGAGAAACCTTATTGGCAAGAATTATTACAATAAGGGGCCTCCCTGATGGCTCAGGTGGTAAACATCTTCCTGCAATGCTGGAGACCCAGGCTCGGTCCCGGGATCAGGAAGATCCCTCGGGAAAGGAAACAGATACCCATTCCAGTATTCTTGCCTGGAGAATTCCATGAACAGAGGGGCCTGGAAGGTTACAGTCCATGTGGTTGCAAAGAGTCAGACACAACTGAGCAACACACATGTGCACACACACACACACACACACACACACATTACAAGAAGAGGAAAAGCATTCTTGCAACAGAAAACATTTCACCAAATGTTTGCAGGTGTCTCCTCTGTGTCTGACTGTTCTGGTGTGTGTTTCTCTGTCTTCCTGACCCTTTACATACTCACCACTTATTGATTGGGCGGCAGACAATTTGAATCACAGGCTGTTAGTTGCTAGGTTCTGTCACGTGTATTTATGATGCTGTCTCTTGTCCTGGTGCCTGGTGAAGTTACTGGAGTCAAGGCTTGCAGTTAACCAGAGTTAGGGTGAATCTAGAAGAGGCAAGGCTGACTTTCATCCCTTGTTAAGCCTGAGCATCTTACCCGATGCTCTACGTTATGAGATATTTTCACGTCAACTCATAAGAACACAAAGTATTCCCAGCCTTGTGGGACCTAGGGGAAATTGCCGACCTACTCCTTTCCGGTGACCTTCCCCTAGGTTAAAGTCTGAGGGAGTTTCCCCTCCACAAGTCAGTACTGAGCCAGAGTCTAGGAGGTTGCTTTCCCCAAGAATTCTCCAGATATCCCTCCCTCTGTCTGTCTGTCCTTCTGTCTCTCTCCGAAGCTCCACCCAGGTCCCCCCAGCCTCCAGTCTCCGTAAGCACAGCTCGCTGAGACCCTGTGTTCTGGTTGGTTCTATTTCCCTGAGCTGCAGCCTTCATACTGTGAGTTGATTCAATCCTAAGGCTCACATTTTCTGTCTCTCTCTTCTGAGGGATCGTATTTCTATGGTGCCTGATGTCCAACATATGAAAACTGTTTCATTTACTTTGTTGAGTTTTGTCATAGCTTGAGGAGGGAAGGTACATAGTCACATTCTGTTTCTCTGTCTTGGCCAGAAGCAGAAGTATATTTACTGTTTGAAAACCACATTTTATCCAATTCTGGCCTGGAGCATGGCAGTCACATATGGCAGGTTTTAAGAGAATATCTATTCAGAATACCTCTTCAGCGCCTTCATGAGAAACAAGCTTCCTACAGAGGCTCTCAGCTTCTCCAAAGCTGAGAGATGTAAACGACCTTGTTGTTGTTCAATCGCATCTGACTCTGCAACCCCATGGACTGAGGCACACCAGGCCTCCCTGTCGTTCACCATCTGCTGGCGCTTGCTCAAACTCATGTCTGTTGAGTCAGTGATGTCTTCCAACCACCTCATCCCCTTCTCTTCATGCCTTCAATCTTTCCCAGCATCAGGGTCTTTTCCAGTGAGTCAACTCTTCGCATCAGGTGGCCAAAGTATTGGAGTTTCAGCTTCAGCATCAGTCTTTCCAATGAATGTTCAGGATTTATTTCTTTTAGGATTGACTGGTTGGATCTCCTTGCAGCCCAAGGGACCCTGAAGAGTTTTCTCCAGTGCCACAGTTCAAAAGTATCAATTCTTCAGTGCTCAGCCTTCTTTATGGTCCATATCTCACACCCATACATGACTACTGGAAAAATCAGTAGCTTTGACTAGATGGACCTTTGTTAGCAAAGTAATGTCTCTGCTTTTGGAAATGCTGTCTAGGTTAGTTATAGCTTTTCTTCCAAGGAGCAAGTATCTTTTAATTTCATGGTGCTGTCACCATCTGCAGTGATTTCGGAGCCTGAAAAATAAAGTCTGTCACTATTTCCAATGTTTTCCCATCTATTTGCCATGAAGTGATGGGACTGGATACCATGATCTGAGTTTTTTGAATGTTGACTTTTAAGCCAACTTTTTCACTCTCCTCTTTCACTTTCAAGAGCTCTTTAGTTCCTCTTCACTTTCTGCCAGAAGGGTGGTGTCATCTGCATATCTGAGGTTACTGACATTTCTCCTGGCAGTTTTGATTCCAGCGTGTGCTTCACCCAGCCTGGCATTTCACGTGATACATAAAAATACAAGCAGTAAGTTAGACAAGATGAGGCACTGAAGGAATATGTTTCAGATGCAGGAAGAAGATAAAACCCAGAAAAAAGAACCGAGTGACATGGCGACAGGCAATCTACCCTAAAAAAAGACTTCAGTGTGGTGACCGTAAGGATGATCAAGGAACTCGGAAGGAGAGTGGACACACAAAACCAGAAGTTGGAAATATTTAACAAAGAGTTTAAAAATACAAGGAACAACCAAACAGAGATGAAGAATACAATAACTGCCACGAAAAATATACTAGAAGGAATCAGTAGTAGAGTAAGTGACGCAAAGGAACAGATCAGTGAGCTGGAAGCCAGAGCAGGGGAACACTGCCACCAAATAGAAAAAAGAATGAAAAAGAGCAACCCAGTGTCTTTACAGATAAAAAGATATTTTATGGAAACGAGATTGTCCAGCCTAGGTGGGTTTATTTGGATATTCTTTTAACATGCTGATTGCCATATTGTTTGAGGTAGGTGGTAAAGAAATGGGCAGGATGCCCCAAGATTTATGCCCGTGCCTGTCCAGAGACTTCAGGTTTCCAGGCCCTGAGAGTCATTGCTCAGTTGTCATTTGTCACAACAATTGTCATGTAACCCTCAGTTGTCATGTAACTTTCTCAGTTGTTTTAATTGCAGCCTTTCCTGTCTAGAGTAAGCAATAACACTATAGCAAGGACTTCAGTGAGGAAAAGTTAACACAATGCAACTGAAAGTACTTTATAACTGCTACATGTTATATACTTAGAGATGATTGGTTTAGTATACCTAAGTCTAGTACCTTGGGTAATGTGGCAAAAATGTGAGATTAGCGGTCAGGAGTGTGTCTGAATTACAAGTAAGATTCAGCCACTCAGTGAATGATACTGGGAAAATCTCATCAACACTGGATTTTTGTTTCCTTTTTTTTTTTTTTATGCAGATAAAAATACACGCACCTGTGAAAACAGATATGAAAAGGATTGTGGAAATACAAGTTAGAGAACTGGCTCAAGATTCCAGATGGAGGCCAATAATCATTTGCCTAAGCTTCATTATGTGATTAAATTAACACTACTTGGAGGAAGAGAAAAAGTAATCTGTTGACACTCCAGATGTGTTGAGGATTTCCTGTAAGCTGGGGAAGGAGAAGGACCAATACCAATAAAAGTAATAAGTCTAAGAAATAAAGGTCTAAGAAACGGCCCCCTGTAACACATGTGTGAAATGTCAGCCAGAAGGACACACAGGGCAAAATCAGCCCCGAGCCAGCAAACTGGAATAGTCCTAACCCAGGCTTGTTATTGCTCAGAGATAGATTATGTAAACTTGGCTGGTTGACCTTTGGTTCCATGCTGACTTTTTGCTGAGTAGTTTGCAAATGTGAGTGTTACTCAAGCAGAAGGCATTTGGGGGGTGGAGAAGGCAGAGGAGGGGCTTTGGAGACTGGAAGCAACAGAGAGCTATGACCTTTGCAAGAGGGGAGGGCCTCACACGAAGAGGGCAAATGATTCCACAGTCTGTAACATTCCACTCCCAAGCTGCAAAATACGGGGGATGTGGAGTAACAGTTCTTTTAAAATTGTGAATAGGAACTCTCACACTCAAAGATAAAAAGAAAACCAGCAGTGACCAAAGAATTGACAAGGAAAGAAAGGCATAAAACTCAGCCTGTGGGTGAATTCACAGCTGCTGAAACAGACACTGGGCAGGTAGGAGATTTTAAGAAAGTATAGTTGTTGGCATATTACATTCATAGAAAGGATCAGCCTCTAGTCAGCCTCTAATTTTGGAAATTAAGTACTGGAACTTTGAATAGAAATCGCAGTAGATGTTCTGAGTAGCAAAGTGGACACAGCGGATAGACAATTAGAAAGGTAGGAGGCTCCGGTAGATGGTGTATGTCAGAACATCACACAGAGCGGACGGAGTCAGGATGGAAAACAGGAAGGAAAGCACAGGAAAACTGAACGATATCGACAAGTTTGGACACTCATCTAAGTGGATTCCCAAAAATGAGAACAGAGAGTGGTGTTATGGAAACAGCATAAAACGGAGAAGACAAAGAGGCGGCAGGAGCGTCAGAAGACGCGGCGGCTGCTGCTGAGTTGTGGCAGTCGTGTCTGACTCTGTGCAACCCCGTAGACAGCAGCCCGCCAGACTCCCCCGTCCCTGGGATTCCCCAGGCAAGAACACTGGAGTAGGGTGCCATTTCCTTCTCCGATGCATGAAAGTGAAAAGTGAAAGTGAGGTCGCTCAGTTGTGTCTGACTCTTAGCGACCCCATGGACTACAGCCCATCAGGCTTCTCCGTCCATGGAATTTTCCAGGCGAGAGTACTGGAANCCCGTCCCTGGGATTCCCCAGGCAAGAACACTGGAGTAGGGTGCCATTTCCTTCTCCGATGCATGAAAGTGAAAAGTGAAAGTGAGGTCGCTCAGTTGTGTCTGACTCTTAGCGACCCCATGGACTACAGCCCATCAGGCTTCTCCGTCCATGGAATTTTCCAGGCGAGAGTACTGGAGTGGGGTGCCCATTGCCTTCTCCAGAAGACGTGACTGATTTTCCAAAGATGAGGAATGGCTTAAGACTGAAATAACTCACTTAAAACTGAGTGTGAAAAGAACTCCTCAGATATATCACTGTGAAATTTCTCAGCACCAGAGGGGAAGACAAGATCCTACAAGGTTTTGGAGAGAGGGGATAACCTGGTTATGATGAGAAGAATAAGTATCTTCCTGACTTCAGACTCCTCATTAACAACCCCAGACAGTTAGTAAACAGATAAGTGATACCATGGAGATTCTCAGAAAAGGTCTTAAATCCACCATCACAAAGATGGGGAAAACAGGCTCTAATTAAAAGATCAAATTAAAGAAATAGTTGGACCTGCAAAAACTTAAGATATTTAATACACAGATTCTCTCTTAAAATGTGCTATTAATGTGTGATGTGTGTGTAAATATTTCATTCATTTTACTGCTGAATGTTATTCAACAATGTCTCATCCTGTATGGGTCTGATCCCTTCACTGGCAGCTCCATGTCACAGGAAATAGCTCCATCAGTACTAAATCCCAATATTTTACAACCTGACCGAGGTAAATGTTGAAAAGCCGGAGCTATCTATACTACAGTCTGAGCTGTCTTCAGTAGGAGCAGGCTATATTTCCTCCTCAATTACATGACCAATCCCTGCCTGAGCTATACAGCATGTGATTCTGGGAAAGAAATCTAAGAATGACTTCTTTGGAGCCTCTCTGGAAGGGACTCTATGGGTATTTCTGGTGACCAATTCCTCTGGAAGGCTCCACGGACTAATATTCAAATAATAAGAATTAGAAAAGCATCAAAAGTCTTAAAATTCACTTTTTAGGGAGCCTCTGAAAGTAGATGGTTCACAAAATTGCCTCAAAACAAACAAAACCCAAACCAAAAATCTACATAAATTAGTCAGCTTCCACCAAAGACCATTGAACCAGATTCTCCCAGATGTCTCCAACTACTAATAGTTCTGTTCTATTTATATCATTTTGTCCTGTGTTGTTTAGATTGTATTATTCTTTTTTCCAGGTTAAGGTTACACAATTCTAATTCTTCACAAAATGTTTCCCTTGCCTTGTGCTAAGTCACTTAAGTTGTGTCCAACTCTCTGTGACCCCACGGACTGCAGCCCACCAGGATCCTCTATCCATGGGATTCTCCAGGCAAGAATACTGGGNTAATTATCCCAAAAGATGTATTAAGAATGGCTGACAAATATCAACATTAATTTATGATTTTTAAAAAACCTCTTAAAAAGCAACTTTTTCAACATGACAAAGGTGATGGATGAAAAATTAACAACTAAGCTTAAGTAAGAAAATAAACACTTTTCCCTAATATCAAGAAGAATGCTCATATAGCACCTCCTATAAAATATTTTCCTGCAAGTTCTAAGTGGTAAAATAAGATAAGAAAAGGAATAAAACACATACAGATGGAAGAAATAAAATTATTTTCATTTGCAAGAAAGATTTGATCACATATATAGAAAATTTTAATTGCAAAAATACACAACTACTAAAGGTATTTGTGGGAAAGATTAGTTTTCATCCCAGTGCCGAAGAAGGGCAATGCCAAAGAATGCTCAAACTGCCCAAGACTGTACAATTGCCTTCATTTCACATGCTAGAAGGTAATGCTCAGAATCCTTCAAGCTAGTCTTCAGCAGTACATGAACCCAGAATTTCCAGATGTACAAGCTGGGTTTAGAAAAGGCAGAGGAACCAGTATCGAGTTACCAACACTGGTAGGATCATAGAGAAAGCAAGGAAATTCCAGAAAAACATCTAATTCTGCTTCATTGATGATGCTAAAGTCTTTGATTGTGTGGATCAAAACAAACTGTGGAAAATACTTAAAGAGATGGGAGTATCAGACCACCTTACCTATCTCCTGAGAAACCTGTGTGAGAGTCAAGAAGCAACAGTTAGAACCAGACATGAAATCACGGACTGGTTCAGAATTGGAAAAGGAGTACGTCAAGGCTATATATTGTCACCTTGCTCAATTAACTTCTGTGCAGAGTAGATTGTGCAAAACGCCAGGCTGGATGAATCACAACCTGGATCAAGATTGCTGGGAGAAATATCAATAACCTCAGACAGGCAGATGATATCCATTTAATGGCTGAAAGTGAAGAGAAACTAAAGAGCTGTTGGGTGAGGGTGAAAGAGGAGAGTGAAAAAGCTGGCTTAAAGCTCAGCATTTAAAAAATGAAGATCATGGCATCTGGTCCATCACTTCATGGTGTGAGGAAGGGGAAAAAGCAAAAGCATTGGCAGATTTTGTTTTCTTGGGCTCCAGAATCACTGCAGATGGTGACTGCAGCCATGGAATTAAAAGACACTTGCTCCCTGGAAGGAAAGCTATAACAAACTCAGACAGCATATTAAAAAAGCAAAGACTTTTCTTTGCCAACAAATGTCCATAGAGTCAAAACTATGATTTTCCCTGTAGTCATGTATGGATGTGAGAGATGGACGATAAAAGGAAGCTGAGCACCAAAGAATTGATGCTTTCGAACTGTGGTGCCGAAAAAGACTCTTGAGTCCCTTGGACTGCAAGATCCAACCAGTCCCTCCTAAAGAAAATCAACCCTGAATATTCATTTGAAGGACTGATGTTGAAGCTGAATCTCCAGTACTTTGGCCACCTAATGGGAAGAGCTGACTCATTGGAAAAGACCCTGATGCTGGGAAAGATCGAAGGCGGGAGGAGAAGGGGATGGCAGAGGATGAGATGGTTGGATGGCATCACTGACTCGATGGACATGGGTTTGGGTAAACTCCAGGAGATAGTGAAGGACAGGGGAGCCTGGCACTGCAGTCTATGAGATAATAAAGAGTGGGACACAACTTAGCCATGGAACAACACTAAGGGTAATAAGTTAGCTCAATAAGGCCACACTACACAAAGCCAGTATAGAAAGACTGCACTTCTATAAAAAGCAACAAACTTTTTAAAACTTCAAAATATAACTTAATTTACAGTTATATGTTTATTTATGTGCTAAGTCACTTTAGTTGTNAAAGAGTGGAACACAACTTAGCCATGGAACAACACTAAGGGTAATAAGTTAGCTCAATAAGGCCACACTACACAAAGCCAGTATAGAAAGACTGCACTTCTATAAAAAGCAACAAACTTTTTAAAACTTCAAAATATAACTTAATTTACAGTTATATGTTTATTTATGTGCTAAGTCACTTTAGTTGTGTCCAACTCTTTGCGACCCCATGGACTGTAGCCTGCCAAATTTCTCTGTCCATGGGATTTTCCAGGCAAGAATATTGGAGTGGGTTGCCATTTCCTCCTCCAGGGCATCTTCCCAACCCAGGGATCTAACTGGTGTCTCTTAGTTTTCCTGAATTGACAGGTGGGTTCTTTACAACTAGCACCACCTGGGAAGTATTGTATTTATTTATAATGAATGGGGATAAGTTTAACAGAAGATAGCCAAAAACTAAAATACTTTGCTGAAAAATTTAAAGAAGACCTAAAATAACTAAGAGATACATCACATTCATAGATTAAAATATTCAATATTTTTCAGATATTACTTCTTATATAAGTAAACTACAGATTCACTGCAATCTCAACATAAATGTCAGAAAATTTTTAATAAATATTCACAAGATTATTACAAAATTTAAACAGAAATGCAAAAAATCAGATTTTAAGGCTTAGTATAAAGCCACAGTACTCAAAAACAGTAGTAAAAAAAATAATAAGAATAGGTATATAGATCAATTAAACTAACAGAAACTTGAGAGATGCATGCATACATATAAACTCAGTTGCTTTTTAAGAATTACATCAAAGCAACTCAAAAGAGAAAAGACAGTCCTTGAAATAACTAGTAACTAAATAACCAGTTTCTACTCCAGGAGACAGTGAAGGACAGGGAAGCCTGGCGTGCTGCAGTCCATAGGTTTGCAAAGAGTTGGCACACGAGTTAGCAACTGATCAACAACAAATCTACCCTGGGGGAAAGAATATCAACTCTTATATCATACGACTTACAAAAAGTTAACTTGAAATTTTCGTAGACCCAAATATAGGAACTAGGCCTATAAGACTTCTGAAAGAAAATATGAGGAAAATTTTGCAATTGTAGAACAGCAAGACACGGAGACAATCTAAATAGCTCTCCCTCTCCCAAGGCAGCTACTATAGGCAAATTTATCTTCCCGTTATCTTCTAAAACTCAGGTAAAACTGTACGGATCTTTTCCTCTTGGTTCAGCATCTTCTCATTCCTCGATATTTCTTGGTCCTCACTAGGCTAAGGGACCTGCCAAGATGCTCCACTTACAAGGCCCACAGATGCTGCAGATGCTAGAAAAATCCTTGAGGAAGAGCATCCCTGAATCCTTGAAGGTGAGCTTGGGACATTCTTAGGGAAGCAGAGGGCTGCACTCTTAAGGACCAAAGAAGTCAGGAAGAGAATGAGCTCTTACCGAGTGCTTGTTCCGTGGTAAGAACTCACTCACACCACATCTCACGTAGTTCACACCATCTGTTGGCAAGGGAAGTATATTACACTCGTGTCCTGGAAGAGGGAAGTATTCTGTTATAGGACTTGCCCAATAATTTTAAGTTACAAAAACACTACCCTCTGAAGACTCAAAAATATTTCCTTGAATTCTCTTTAAAAGGTTGATCTAAGTACATACCAATTTTTAAACATCTGTGCCCCAGGTGAAGTTAACCTCCACGTATCTTCTTGGCATATTTACCAGGTCAGATCTTATTTCTCTGAAATCCAAGTGTGCAGCGAAGAGATCTAGAAACAGTGATCTACTCTGCATTCCTTTAAGGCAATGGTATTTGTTGCAGAATGGCTGGATTGATGCAGACTCATTTACGTTTTCGCTTTTAACTTTCAGAGGATTGATGAAAGGAGGAAAATGCTTTTCTTTCATTTTCTTCTTTTTCTTTTTTGTCTGCACGACTTGTCAGATCTCAGTTCCCTAACTAGAGATTGAATCCAGGTCCTCGACAGAGAAAGCACGAGTCCTAACTATGAACCACCAGGGAAGTCCCCGAACTGCTTTTAAAAGCACCTTTCACATCTAAAGATAGAAGTTTAATCACAGAACCGCTGCCAGCACCAGCGCCAGCCAGCAGGGCCTCAAGGCCAGAACAACGGCAGCCTGGTCGTCAGTGGCAACAGAAAGCACTTCCAGCCCTCACTTCTCTGCAGCCGGACTTATCTGTGGACTCGTGTCAGCCTCAAAACTCCCACAGGAGAAGCGGTCAGTCTTCTCCCTGTTTTGTGGAAGATGGATCTGAGGCCAGGAAAACTTAATAACTTGCCCACCTGGTTACTCCTGGGGCCAGAAATATAATCCATTTGTTCTGTTTCAACTCTCCAGAGCCTGAAAGTGAAAGTGAAGTCACTCAGTCGTGTCTGACTCTTTGCAACGCCATGGACTGTATCCTATCAGGCTCCTCTGTCCTCGGGATTTTCCAGGCAATAGTACTGGAGTGGATTGCCATTTCCTTCTCCAGGGGATCTTCCCAACCCAGGGACTGAACCCGGGTCTCCCGCATTGTAGGCAGACGCTTTACCGTCTGAGCCACCAGGGAAGTCCCAGAGCCTATGTGTATGTTTTGAGCTAAACAGGCCCTCAACCTCAGATCCTATGAAGAGAATAAACTGGATCTCTCATACATCACTGCTGGGAATGTGAGATGATACAGCCCCTCTTAAAAAGCCATTTGTAAGTGTCTAACCGATCATGCGACCAGCGCACAGCCAGCGACGACAACCTTGAGCATTTGCCCTAGAGAAATGCACGTTTATGTTCACACAAAACTACGTACCCTAATGTCTATAACAGTCTGATCCATGGTAGTCAAAAGCTGGAAACAGCTCACATGTCCTCCCATAGCTGAGTGGCTAAATGAACTGTGGTACATCCGTACGACGGGATACTACTAAATGGTAAAGAAGAAATGACCTAAGGATATCTGCAGCAATTTGGATGAATCCTGAGAAAACTATTGGAGAAGGCAATGGCACCCACTCCAGTCCTCTGGCCTGGAAAACCCCATGGACAGAGGAGCCTGGTGGGCTGCAGTCCATGGGATCGCTAAGAGTTGGACACGATTGAACGACTTCACTCTCACTTTTCACTTTCATCCATTGGAGAAGGGAACGGCAACCCATTCCAGTGTTCTTGCTTGGAGAATCTCTGGGACAGGGGAGCCTGGTGGGCTGCTGCCTACAGGTTCGCACAGAGTCGAACACGACTGGAGCGACTTAGCAGCAGCAGCAGCAGCCAGAACATTATGCTGGGTGAAAACAGCCAGTCCCAAAGGGTTCCACACTATATGAGTCTGTTTATATAAGATCCTTGAAACAACCAAATACAGAAACAGAGAACACACTGTCGGCTTCTGGAGGTGAAAGAGGAGGTGGGCGATGGGAAGGTGGTGGGCGTGCCTGTAACAGCCACAGGAGCCAGCCTCGTGATAAGGGAAGCATTCTGCATCTGGACCGTATCAGTGTCAAAGTCCTGTTGTGGTGTTGCTCCTAACTCCAGCAGGCCTCTGTGCTTCACCAAGTTTTCATGGTAAGCAGCCAGGATTTTACTCTGGGCAAGTGAATGCTTGAAGCCGAGTCCTAACCGTTATGCTCATCTGCTTAGCACTGCGCCTTGGACTTTGGTCAATAAATCACCCATATCAGGTTCTATCTTACTGTTTCGTCTAGAATGTGCACCCTCATCCCACCATGGGAGTCACCTTGATGACAGTGGCATCTCCTTGGTTCTGCGGCTAAAAGGGCAGCCTGCCTGGGTCTGCACCCGCCCCTTCCACCAGCAGGCTGTGTCTCCCAGCAACGTCACTTAACCTTCACATGCCTCAGCTTTCTCATGCAGAATGGGAGTCATGAAGGGATTCCCTGGTGGCCCCAGGCGTTAGGACTTGGTGTTTTCATTGCCTAGGGCCCGGGTTCGATCCCTGGATGCCCGATGTTGAAGCGAAGATCCCACAGCCACAATATTTGGCTGCACAGCCACAATAAAAGAGGAGGGGGAGTAACAGGACCTCCAGCCTCTCGGGGCTGTTGTCAGATGAGAAGACTTGATGGGAACAGGCAGGCTGGGCCCTGCACACAGAGAGGCTTTGCCAGTATCAGCCACTGCAGGCGTAGATCAGACCATAAACTTACAGTGGGGCGAATTGCGGCTGCATCAGTTTCTCTCACTTGAGGCTAATACCTTGAAAGACTTGGCCTAATTTGGAATGAGTTGAATATCTTCACCTTCCTCAATCTTAACATTTGTAAACCATCCTTTTACTCTGGGGAAGAGAAAGGTAAGCATTCTTCTTTAGGTAGCCTATCTGGTTTTGTTTATATTTATTATAAAGGGACCAAAGAGACAATTCTCCATGACCTTTAGTTACTATAGCCTCTACTTATTTGTAGGAAATATTTACTTTTACCAGAGGTTAATTTGAAAATATGTGTTAAAAAGCCATAAACATGCAGATAACTTTAAACCCAGCAATCTCCCTTCTGAAAACCTTCCCTAAGCAAATATCAGGTACAAATGCAAAGATTTCAATGAAAAAGATGTTCTTTGAAGAGTACTTTTTTGTGTCAAAAGTTGTAAACACCTGGAGTGGAATGTATCTGATATTCTCCAGTTTTGTGAAATTTGTTGTGTGTGCCTGGAGAATCCCATGGACAGAGGAACCTGGTGGGCTACAGTCCATGGGGTCACAAAGACTCAGACATGACTGAAGGGATTTAGCATGTACCCACGTACATGAACAGATGTAGATCTATTAAAGATCTTATTAAATTCTATAATGGGAGAGTTCATGATTTCTGTTCATAAATTCCATTGGTTTGCATATCTTCTATATGAATATTTTTTAAAGATATATTTATTGGGGGACAACTTAGAATCTCACCAGTGGTCTGCTGAAGTTCTTACCAGGTACCTTCCAATCAAAAAATTCCATTATTTCATAAAAATAAGCCTTGTCCTATGCAAACACGGCACTTTGCCACCTCTTCCTAATAAGATCACCCTCTCCCTTTCTTGTAATACTGCAGGTTTATGGGACCACCTTCCACATAAACCAGGGAAACCCTTTCAAGCTAAAGGCTCTGGTGGACAAGTGGCCTGATTTTAATACAGTGGTTATCCGCCCTCAGGAGCAGGTAAGGGGCCAGATGTGGAGTGAATGGGTATTTATGTTCATATTCGCTATGTACTTACCGTGCACTTGGCAATGTGGTGGACCCTGGGGATATAGAAATAAATCAAGGTGATATAGTCAACATGTCCTTATCTTCAAAAAGTCCACAGCCTGGAGGAGATTATAGGTAAATCCATAGGGAAATGACAGCATGGTGGGAAATGGCTAGTTGCTCAGTCATGTCCGACTCTTTGTGGCCTTGTGGACTGTAGCCTGCTAGGCTCCTCTGTCCATGGGATTCTCTAGGCAAGAATACTGGAGTGGGCTGCCACTGTCTTCTCCAGGGGATCTTCCCGACCCGGGGATTGAACCCATGTCTCCTGCATTGCAGTTGGATTCTTTACTGTCTGAACCACTAGGGCCCCGTGGCATGAAATGGGGAGAATCAAAACACAAATGGCATCCCGCTACTGCTTAGGGACCAAACATTTTGTCTTTTCTTGCATCCAGTTTGTGGGAATAGAGGCAACCGGTGGGAGGCTGTGCTAATGTAGGGTTATGTTGATGGTGTAGACAAGAGCTTGATCTTTTGTGAAAGGTATCAAAGAAGCATCTCCCAGGCTGGATTTCTACATTTAATAAATCAAGTCTGTTTTAAACTCTTAACCTAAGGGGGAAAAAATATTTCACACCTTGTAAAAACACTACTTTTGAAACCACACCAACGCATTCCTGCTAACTCAAAACTTCTCATTGTGATGGTCTCTTGCCGTTGAGATGCTGCACCGTGTTATCACCTACGGTTACCAGTTAAGCAAATAAAATCAGACAGGGGGGAAAAAGCATGTGGTAGAGGTTGCGGGGAGAGGAATGATTCTCAGTAGAAATTTTAACAAAATTGGATGTTGAATATAAATAGGATTTTTTACATGGTGGCAGAGCAGAACTTCATTCAAAGCAGTTCCAAGAGATAACGTCTGAAACAAGAGTGAATTAAAGAAAATTAAGGAGCAAATTACATAGTTGGAACGGTTGGTTGGATAATTTTTTAATTAGTGAAATTGAATAGTTAAGTTTATTCAAAAATAAAAAGTATAATTATATTTTAAAATATCAGGTAAAATTGTAATATAAATATGTTATCATTTAATATAACTTATAGAGAAGTGAAATGGGTAATAAATATTCAAGACACCAAATTANCTCAGGCGCACTGGCAGCTGTGGGGGCCTAGCTGTTGGCACTCAATACAGTGTTCACGGGTCTTGCCATGAGGGCGCAGCAGTTGGAGACTGGGGACGGGGGCATGCAGGTGGGCAGCTGGGGGGTCAGCAGCAGGTCAGTGCAGGGGTGCAGGCCTGATCCAGGCCCACAGACAGCTGTGGGGACCTGAGCTAGTGGTGGGCTCTCTCGACTGCAGTCTGTCTCTCACTGTGCAAGTGGCCATGGGGGCCAGTGGCAGCCACCTGCTGAGCGGAGCGCAAGCACACAGCTGCAGGGGCCCGCCCCCAACCTGCGCTCGGTGCCGGATGTCAGCTCGCATTCACGCAGCTGCAGAGCTGACTGTGGGTTCGTTCAGTGACCTGGTTCCGGTAGGAGCTGGTCGGGGAGGGTGGGAGAAGGGTCTCGGGTGGCTGCCACAGAGCATGTGAATACTGGTGGGGCAAAATATGATGATGTCTGCAGGTGGTCCAAAGCTGACTGTTGATTTCTGCAGGGGCACAAACTGCTGGGTTTTCCTGCAGAGCAGCTCAGGGTGAACTGTGACTGCCCCCCACCACATGGCTGCTACTGGTAGCCCCTGCATTCTCTCTTGTTTCTAACCACCTCTGTTTATCTCAGTTTTGCCAGTCTGGTGGGATGAGACTGGAGTGGGGCCTGGGTGTGGTGCTCTAGAAGGCTGGGGAAGCTGCTCCTTCACCCTCTGCTTCCTGTCTTGGTGAGAGAGAGCTCTTTCTAGCTGGGGAGCCCCTCTCGGCACTGGGCAGTGCTGGCTTGGTGAATGGGATGATGCAGGCGAACGCAACTGCCTTTCTTCTCTTTGGAGGCACTCCCTCTAGTCTCTCTCTCGCTCTCTCTTTTTTTTTTTTTTTAATTCTCCTATGTTGCTGGACTCCAGGGCTCTCTCATAGCTTTTTGTGTGTGTGTGGGTAGCAGGCAAAATTGATCCAATTATTGATCTAATTATTGACCTGTGTGAGGGGCAGAGTCTGGGGTCTCCTATACCAACATTACTGGTGGCATTACTCTTAAACATACAGTTTGACCAGAAGTAACCCTTGCTGAACAGGAAGTGCAGTTGTGTGGCATATTTTCCAGTTACAGGGGGAAAAGCTTTCCGATTCTGCACTAGGTAAAGGAAATTTCTCCTCTTACCTATTCCTTTATCCTCCTGTGTCAGTTTTAATAATTCCACTAGACACACTTACATGAATTTGCTTGCTTACTGATGGGATTGTTGTTGGTTTTACAACAGCATGATTTTGGCCATTCTGTGCAGCATGTAGGATCTTGGTTCCCCAACCAGGGATGGGATGCATGCCCCCCAGTCCAACCCGTACTTCCTGCAGTGGGGTCTCAGCCAGACTACCAGAGAAGCCCTTGAATATGTTTTAAAGAAAGCAAGTTGAGTTAATCATCTTTTTCTTGGCTTCACAATGTATAGAAGAGTCATCTGACCTATTGCCTGTCTCTGTTTCAATAAAGACATGTTCATAGCCCACATAATCTAAACATCTTTGCCCTAAAGCAGGGTGTATTCTTTTGGCCAAATATTTCGCTTCTCAATTATTATTTTACTGAGCTGGTAGAACTGGGTAAGTCACAGTCCCAAGTCTGGCCATAGCTGCTAGCTTGGTTTTTGCTGTTTATTGACCACACTTATGGAAGTGGATTGGGCTACACACAGAAGCCTCAGGGTTTTCGAGAGCAGCGGGCAACAGCAAGATTCAGCGCTCAGTCGCTTTTCAAGCTTCTTCCTGTGTGTCATGGAGGGGTGGAAAGTAATTTTAAATAGATTATTTTTGTTAAGTTTGAAAATTTAGAGCAATAACTGAGTTGGAAGTAGTTTTGTTCAGGACATTTTTCATTATTAATTGAATAAGGGAGTTCTTGATGATCTCATAATGTAAACAATTCTTCAATAAAATCAATCAACAAAAATGCTAATATTTTAGGATTTTTAAAGTATCATAATGTAAGGGAACACTGAGAACTACTATGGCAATCGCTGCTGCTGCTGCTAAGTCGCTTCAGTCGTGTCCAGCTCTTAGCCACCCCATGGACTGTAGCTCACCAGGGTCCTCCATCCGTGGGATTTTCCAGGCAAGAGTACTGGAATGGGGTGCCATTGCCTTCTCCTGGCAGTCACTAAATAGATGCATTTTGGTTGATTCTACTTTCCTGACCCAAACAGGAGATGGTAGATGACCTTGATCACTACACCAATACTTACCAAGTCTACTCCAAGGACCCGAAGAAGTGCCAGGAGTTCCTTGGCTCACCAGAAGTCATCAACTGGAAGCAACACCTTCAGATTCAAAGTAAGGGGCCAGGACGAGGGTGGGCTGCCGGGCCCACCCGTGTCGGGTGTGTGGGCCCCTCTACCTCTGGAGCGACAGCCCTGTGTCCTCCGCAGCAGGCTTCCTGGGTGGTTCAGAAGGTAAAGAATCTGCCTGCAGTGCAGGAGACCTGGGCTTGATCACTGGTTCGGGAAGATCCCCTGGAGAAGGGAATGGCAACCCACTCCAGTGTTCTTCCTGGACAATTCCAGGGGCAGAGGAGTCTGGTGGGCTACAGTCCAAGGGGTCGCAAGAGTCTGACACGACTGAGTGACTAACACTCACACACTGTCTCACACACACTCACACACTCTCTCTCTCTCTCACACACACACCCCTTCTAGATCTTTATTGCAATGCCAGACACACAGCCGGCCGTGTCATCAACACCTCCATAGCTGCCAGTTCACAGAGCTCTTAGGGAGCTTCCCAGGTGGAGACCGGAAGCCATCCCCCCAAGAGTGCAGGGCAGGGAGAGGCTAAGGAAGGGGCAGACCACTCCAGACTGGGGGGTAGCAAGTTAATAAGCAGGAGAACTTACCTCCAAGCTTGTCCTGGGAGACTGCAGGATGAGGGAATCCCCTCATCTGCCTGTCAAAATCTTAAAAATGTATGTAGTGGGCTTATCTGGGCTTAGTCACGTGCCCAATCCAGATATGTAAACACCACATTTCTATCTCAAGGCTGTGTCCTTGGAACAGTTTCTGGAAGGCAAGTGGAACACCCGTTCCAAGGACAGGGGAGGGAGGGGGGAGCCTCCAGTTGCCTCCAGAGTTAAGGGCAACGTGTCTTCTTGATGACCTCCTCCAACAATAGTGAATACGAACTTAAAGACTGTTGTGTATGGGGTTAACACAGGAAATCATGAGCAATAGGATTTCTTAATAGGCAAAAATTCACGGCTACCTGATTCTACTCATTGGAATTAAGACCTGATGCTGGGAAAGACTGAAGGCAGAAGACAGTGGCAGAGGATGAGACGGTTAGAAAGCACCACCCATTCAATGGACATGGATTTGATCAAACTCTGGGAGCTGGCAGAGGACAGAGGAGCCAGGCGTGCTACAGCCCACGGGCCATAAAGGGTCAGACACAACTCAGCGACTGAACAGCAACAAAAATTCGTGGTTTATTCCGGGATCGATGATATGGGAGCAGAGCTTCTGTTCTGCCTCACCTCCACGGTGTCAGTTTATCATCCTTACAGAGGAGGAATTTAGTGACTACAAATATGTTTGGGAATTCCCTGGCAGTCAGTGGTTAGGATTCTGCTCTCACTGCCAGGGACCCAGGTTCGATCCCTGGTGAGGGAATGAAGATCCCACAAGCCTTACAGTGTAGCCAAAAAAACAAAAAAGCGTTCTCTGGAGTCAGACTAGCTGCAGTTGTGACCTGTTAGTAGTTGTGTGGTTTAAGACAAGGAGCAACAGTCAGTCTTCTGATGAGTAAAAATAGCAGTTATAATAGTACCCCAAACATAGGGCTAGTTAAAGATTAAGTGAGCTCTTGAATAAGAAGTGCTTGGCCCTATGGCTGGTTTTATCAGTCGGGTTTTGAAACCACCCCAAATAGTGACCGCAAAACACAATCGTTTATTAGCTCACATGTTGTGGGTCAGCAGTTTGTACGAGACTCGGGTGGGTGATTCTTTCACTGGTCTCTCCTGGGGTCACCCATGTGACTGCAGTCAGCTGGGGGTTGTCCATGAACTGGCAGGACTAAGTTAGCCACAGTCTAGAGGCCGGCTGTTAACGCTGGCTTTGACTGTTAATGCTGGCTTTGCCTGTACACGCTGGCTTCGTCTGTACTGCCTACTGGCTGTGCCAGTGAAGTGGCTTGGGTGATATACAGAAGTCACCCAAGGTTCTTAAGAGCAGAGAGAAAAGGCAAACTTCATCCATAGTTACTTTTCAAGCTTCTTACTCATTCCCACTTGCTATTGCTCCATTGGCCCAAACACAGTCAATCCCAGAAGTCAGGTCAGCAGAAAAAAAGTCCAGATAGTGAAGAAGAAAATGCTGGGACCATTATAGGAACAACCCACAGCATAGAATTGTTAAATAAATTCAACAAATGTTGGTGATTATCTTCACCTCATCTCCTTTGAGGAGCATAACTTGCTGTGATGTGTTCGGCAGCTGTAGTGTTATCCCGACTTTTATTTTTCTAATTGGGGTTTAGCTGCTTCATTCTGCTGCATCAGTTTCTGCTGCGCAGCCACGCGGGTCGGCCATATGTATACACACGTATCGCCCCTTGTTTGGACCTCCTTCCATTTAGATCACCACAGAGCACCGAGTCCTTTCCTGCGCTGTGTGGTAGGCTCTCGTTAGTCATCTGTTTTAGACGTAGTACTACATATGTTGGAGAAGGCAATGGCAATCCACTCCAGCACTCTTGCCTGGAAAATCCCACGGATGGAGGAGCCTGATAGGCTACAGTCCACGGGATCGCAAAGAGTCGGACACGGCTGAGCGACTTCGATTTCACTGCATGTGTGGCAATCCCTCTCTCCCAGCTCACCCCATCCTCCACTTTGACCCTTTGGAATCTATATGTTTGTTCTCAATATCTATGTCTCTGTTTCAACTTTGCAAATGAATTTCTTTTAGATGTGAGAGTGACTTACTATTATCCCATAGAGGTCTTTTCATGATGGAATGTGAGTTTTAATCATTCTAAACCCACAAACCTTGCAGTCTTCGGACGGCTTTTCCCTGACGTTTAAATGAGCAATGATATCTCATACGATTCTTCATTTCCTCCATCTAGGTTCACAGTCCAGCTTGGATGAAGTGATAAAAAATCTTGCAGCTACTAAATCGGGCAAGGTCAAGCAAACACAGTGCTTTCTCTATATGGCCTCTGAGGCCGGAAAGAAATTGGCTACTTCTCTGCTGGAGGCAAAAAATGTATCAGTCAGTGGTGATAAACACAAACCCAGGTAAGTCTGACAGAATCTGCTCTGGGGAATTCCCTGGCAGTCCAGCGGTTAGGACTCCACACTTTCACTGCCTGCCGAGGTTTAGTCCTTCTGGTCTGAGATGTAGTTAAGATCGCACCCACAAGCCACATGGCAGGATAAAACAAAACCAAACCAAAAACGTCATATCTGTTACCATTGACGTATCCAGCGCGTTAGTCTCTTAGGGTAGTCACAAAGAGACACAAGAGACTGGGGTGGATTCAAAGAGCAGAAAGTTATCCTTCCAGTTGTGGAGGCCAGGATCCCCAGTCCAGGAGTTGGCACACCTATGTTCCCTTCAAAGCCCCTAGGAGAGAATCTGTCCTTACTTCTTCCACATTCTGGTGGCTCTGGGCATTCCTTGACTCGTGACTTTGACACCGACTCGGGTGCTTGGCCTTCTCCAAGCAACAGACATCGATTAGAAGCCCAACAAGAAATTCAGGCAGAGCTTCACTGCTGCAGGTGGGGGTGAAAGCAAGCAACGGCTCCCCTCACTTGCTGAGGCTGGGGGGCTGGCTCCTTACGCGGGCGAGGGGAGGAGCGTGCCAGGTGTCAGATGGGCAGCTGTAGCTCGAAAGACGTGACTGCTCTGTGGTTTCCAGGGAAGGGCTTTCAAGGCAGTGTGAGCAGGAGGGCTGCAGAGGGCGCGATGACCTTGTGTGCCGTTCTCTGGTTGCCCTCACGAGAAGTTGCAAGCAAAATCCACCTTCTGGTTTTGACCAGTCTGCAGTGTATGTTCCTGCGGTCAGAAGCGCTCATCCGGAGGGGGTCTGCTTCCCGTAAAGACGACGTGGGAATGTGCGTCAGGCCTCTATCCGTACGTCACTTCCCTGATTCGGCTGTGTGGCCAGTCTGTAGTCTAAACTGCCAACAGTTTCTAGGTCAACAGCTGTTCAGTTTCTATAGCTGCACAGGTCCTAGTCATCAACTCTTTAAATTGTTTATTTTTAAAATGATGACAGTATGATGACACACTTACAGGGGACTTGGAAAATACAAAACGAAGTCACCTATTGCTCCACTATATATTACAAGTAATTTTTTAAGTAGATAAACTAAGATTTTTAGTTGGAGTTTCAACATCAAACTCTCAAAAATTAATAAATGAATAGACACAAAATTAGAAGGATATAGTAGACCTGAAAATCACTATAAACTAATTCAACATAATTAAGATTTCTACAATTTTCACACAGCAGCAGGGTACAAATTCTATTCAAGAATAGACTATAAACGAGGAGACAGTGGGACATATCCAGGGATATCTAACAAGGTGGAAAAGTCTCATGGTCTAAAGGTATTGAAATCACACAGGGTCTGTTCTCACTGTGAAATTATGTTCAAAATCAATATCGAAAGAAATTTGAAAATAACCCACATGTTTTCAAATTCAATGGGACATTTACTGAGACAGATCTTTGACTTAGCCATTGAAAGCCTCAGGACGGTTAAAAGATTGAAAAAACACAGAGGGTGATTGCAGAGAAGAAAGCATTTAAATGAGAAATTAATAAGAAAGCATTTAAATGAGAAATTAATATCAATGTAAGAAACTGATATCAAGGATAATTTAAAAACCCCATGTATTTAGAAATTAGATGTCCACTTTTATATGATGAGTGTATCTAAGAAACCATGGCAAGGAAAATTGGAGAATATTAGTGAAAGAATAAAAAGGGAACTTATCAGAATTCATTGCGTGCAGCTGAAGCTACTCAACGCAATCAAACACAATGTAGAATCTTGAATAAGGTATGAAAATAAATAACAGACACTAGCATAAACGTTTGTAAAATTTGAATAAAATCTATACTTTAATAATACTGTATTACATGTTAATCTCCTGTTGTTTTTTTACAACATAATACCTATTTATATTTTCATAATCGGATTAGACGTTTCAAGCCTTATTCAAAATTTTTTATTGTCACAAAATAATAAGCTTTCTAGATTTTTAGCAATAATACTAGATGCCAGAATATATGAACCTATATCAAAATTTTGAGTGAATATAAATTAGAAATCGAACATTCTATTCATACCTAGTCAAACAAATGGAACCAAAAATGTCAAATATTTATCTAAGCAGAATTTCATGTTTTTTTCAATATATATATCATCTTAATATATATGTCATGCTTAGTATATATATATGCATATAGTATACAGAAGCTTTTCTACTGCACTTGGTGAAGGCTAGAGAAAGAACAGAGAAGCAATGGCACCCCACTCCAGTGCTCTTGCCTGGAAGATTCCATGGGCGGCAGAGCCCGGTAGGCCGCAGTCCATGGGGTCGCTAAGAGTCAGACACAATTGAGCAACTTCACTTTCTCTTTTCACCTTCATGCACTGGAGAAGGAAATGGCAACCCACTCCAGTGTTCTTGCCTGGAGAATCCCAGAGACAGGGGAGCCTGGTGGGCTGCCATCTAAGGGGTCACACAGAGTCAGACACGACTGAAGCGACTTAGCAGCAGCAGTAGAGAAAGAACAACAAGAAAAGAGATGGAGAAATTGGAAACCATAAGCTGAATGAAATGGGATCACTGACTATGAAACAGAAAACAGTGAAACAAACTGGATAAAAGTGAAGCCTCACATAGTCCAGCTGTCTCTAAACACGGCGGCTCCTTACAATCACACCTGGAACTTCGGGCAGCTTTGTCTTGTCCACGAAATTCCAAGACAATTCTGATATGCAGCTGGATTTTAAAAAGTGACAAGTTTTTCTCTTAAGTGGTAGTTTTAGTGATAGAGAAGNGAGGGCAGGAGGAGAAGGGGACAACAGAGGATGAGATGGTTAGATGGCATCACCAGCTCAGTGGACATGGGTTTGGGTGGACTCTGGGAGTTGGTGATGGACAGGGAGTCCTGGCGTGCTGCGGTTCATGGGGTCACAAAGAGTTGGACATGACTGAACTGAACTGAAGACTATTTATAAATATAAAATTCATGAAGGCTGATCTTATCTTTTATCTCAGGGTAATTCACAAGAAAGTTACATGAATATAAAATGCAGATATACAAGTCAAATCTGGGAGATCAGGACACCCATCATTAAAAAGTCTGCAAATAATAAATGCCGGAGAGGGTGTGGAGAAAAGGGAACCCTCCTGCACTGTTGGTGGGAAGGGAAATGTGATTGGTGAAGCTCCTCTGGAAAACAGTATGGAGGTTCCTCATAAAACTAAAAACAGAGTTGCCATTTGATCCAACAAACTCACTCCTGGGCATACAGCCAAACAAAATTACCATTCAGAAAGGTACAGGCACTCCTGTGTTCACAGCAGTACCATTTACATAGTTAAGGCACGGACAACCTAAATGTCCAGCAAGAGATGAATGCGCAAAAATGGTGTGGGAAATATACACACAACGGAATATTACTCAGTCATAAAGAAAGAGTGAAATAGCGCCATTTGCAGCGACGTGAATGGACCTGGAAATTATCGCATAAAGCCGAGTAAAGCAGGGAGAGAAAGACAAGCACAGTATGATGTCACTTACCGCTGGAACCGAAGATACGATATGAATGAACGTGTCTGTGAAACAGAAAGACTCACAGACTCAAGAACAGAGTTCTGCTTGCTAGGAGCAGGAGAGGGAAGGATTGGGAGTTTGGGATTAGCAGAGGCAACCTACTTTATATAGAATGAATGAACAAGCTTTTACCATACAGCACGTGGAAGGACAGTCAACATGCTCTGATAAACCACGAGATAAAACAATAGGAAAAGGCATATTTACGTAGACATATATCCATCATTTTGCTGTACAGCCGAAATTAACACAACACTGTAAACCAGCTACACTCCAATAACCTTCCAAACAAATCTGTGGGGTGTGACAGTGATGAATTTCCTGAAAAGTATAGGATTCGGGGCACCCTCCAGGGATGCCCACTCAAGCCAACAGTCAAGCATTGGGCCTCATAAAAAAAGGTGGACTGAAAGCAACTAAGACTGAGACACGCTCAGTCGCTTCACGACACTGGACACGCTCGCTGGGAGCTGGCAGAAGAGAGCGACAGGCAATGCCTTCAGGGAGAAACTCAGAATCTTTGACCCGATTATTCCCAGAAGAGGAAATTCATCCAAAGAAAACAATTCAAAAACGAAAAGAGCTCTCAGCAGATTTTGATAAAGCTACACAGACATAAGCAAGGACTGAAAAAAACCCCGGGGTCCAGCAGTAGGGAAGGAAATGTCAACTACGACGTAGCTCCATGAAATTACGTAACGCCTGCACGTGTGGACGCACGGGAAAGGGATAGAACAAAATGAGAAAACATAAGGCATTGAGTAAGGTACACCTGCAGAGCTCTTGGCGGTAAGTCAGGCTGGAGCGATATTGGATTGAACTGATCAGTGTCTTCATAAGAGGGGAGAGACATACAGACGGGAGGGGCCACGTGGGCACACGGACACACAGTGAGAACAGAGAGAGCTCGTGGAGTGACGCAGAG
This sequence comes from Neotragus moschatus, assembly GCA_006410615.1. NCBI lineage: Eukaryota > Metazoa > Chordata > Mammalia > Artiodactyla > Bovidae > Neotragus > Neotragus moschatus. Next base: position 126,822 of record SJYA01002032.1, read on the forward strand.
ACTGGAGCGAGGCACCAACCAGCCCAGGAACACTGAGGGCTGGTGGCAGCCAGGTGCTTGGAAGAGGCAAGGAAGGCTTCTCCCCGAAAGCCTTCGGAGGAAGCATCACCCTGCCGACACCTTCATTTTGGCCTGTTAGATTCCAGAACTGTGAGAAAATAAACGTGTTTGAATCTACCCAATCTGTGGTACTTGTGAGCCAAATGTTTGTGGCCCTGGAGAGTCAAGTGTGGTGGGTAAGCACACAGCCTCTAGAGCCACACTGCTTCGCCTGAAACTCACGGGGCTTTGGGGTTTGGACAATTTACTTACTCTCTCTCTGAGTCATAAAGAAGGCTGAGAGCTGAAGAACTGATGCTTTCGAACTGTNCTGTGGTACTTGTGAGCCAAATGTTTGTGGCCCTGGAGAGTCAAGTGTGGTGGGTAAGCACACAGCCTCTAGAGCCACACTGCTTCGCCTGAAACTCACGGGGCTTTGGGGTTTGGACAATTTACTTACTCTCTCTCTGAGTCATAAAGAAGGCTGAGAGCTGAAGAACTGATGCTTTCGAACTGTGGTGCTGGAGAAAACTCTTGAGAGTCCCTTGGACTGCAAGGAGATCCAACCATTCCATCCTAAAGGAGCTCAGTCCTGGGTGTTCGCTGGAAGGACTGATGCTGAAGCTGAAACTGCAATACTTTGGTCACCTGATGCGAAGAGCTGACTCATTTGAAAAGACCCTGATGCTAGGAAAGGTTAGCAGGAGGAGAAGGGGATGACAGAGGATGAGATGGCTGGATGGCATCACCGACATGATGGACGTGGATTTGGAGTTGGTGATGGACAGGGAAGCCTAGTGTGCTGCGGTTCATGGGATTGCAAAGAGTCGGACACGACTGAGTGGCTGAACAACATATAAGAGACAGCATACAGCATTAGTCTTTCTCTGTCTGGCTTATTTCACTGAGCATAAAACCCTCCAGTTCCATCTGCCTTTTTAAAGTTTTTTTTTTTTTTTTTTAATGTGGACCATTTTTAAAGTCTTTGTTGAATTTGTTACAATATTGCTTCTGCTTTATATTTTGGGTTTTTGGCCCAGAGGCACATGGGATCCTAGTTCCCCACCCAGGGATCCAAGCCGCACCCTTGCGTTGGAAGGAGAAATCCCAGACACTGAACCATCAGGGAAGTCCCTCCATCCGTGTTGTAACTAGCAAGATCCCTCTGTCTATGGCTGAACATTATTCCACTCCTGTTGCACTCTTATTGAAGTTGTTGCCCTTATCCTATGGTACTGCCACACCGTGAGCTCCTTGAGATCAACAAGCCGTCCTATTCTTCTGGGCCTTCCTTCACTTCCTGCGGAGCCACACCACCAGCAACTAACACGCCAAGCAGAAATATACAAGGAGAGGAGCTTAGCAACAAAGGAGCAGGTGGTGGAGAGCAAGGGAGCCCATCCTCCAAAGCCCTCCAGTCTGTGAAGTGTTTCAGGAAACAGTTGGTTCCGATGCTAACATTTTAAAAAATAGGTCATTTTGATGCAGAATTTCATTCACAGTTCTCTTGAAATCTCAGATCTGGCCAAAGCAGACCTTCTGCCCACGAGACAATAATCAGCCAGAGCTCAGCAAGCTGCTGTCCCTCTGGTGGGTCACGTGTTGTCCCGAACGCCAAGGAGTGGAAGTGAGCTCACCGCACTCACCACTGCTTAGTAACTCATCCCCTGTCCGCCAGCAGGAGGAATGTGAGTTTCCTCCACTCACGCCCTGGAGGAAAGTCTGATGTGAGTCCAGTGGAGCCTTCTAAATCTACTTGCCTCCCCCACCTTTTTAAATTTTCTGTCCCTGTTAAGTTTTTTCCTGGTAAAGATATTTTGGCAATACATTATACATTCCTGTTTGACTATTTGCTCACCAAACAAGGTCAGTTTGCCCTTTCACTTGCTCTTCTTTTCAAAATATCAACCTTAAATATAGCAAAGGGCAAGTTGACGTTTTAAAAAAAGAGAGAGCAAGAGAGTTTATTCCAGAAGAGCAGAGGAACTGCGGTCTCCCAAGTGGCTCAGTAATAAAGATTCCACCTGCCCATGCAGAAGACGCAAGAGACATGGGTTCAATCCCTGGGTCGGGAAGATCCCCTGATGAAAGAAATGGCAACCCACTCCCAGTATTCTTCCCTGGGAAATCCCATGGATAGAGGAGCCTGGGAGGTTACAGTCCATGGGGTCACAATGACTGAGTGACTGATTGTGTATACAGGGAGGAATTTCAGGAGAAACAAACTGGTTAAAACAGAGACAACCCAGAGAATAAAAGGAGAGCATTCTTTTATTGAAGAAAGGAGAAAGTTAGGAGGGGGTGCTCTGAACAGAAATTCACTGGAGAAAAGGAGGGTTGGAAGCTGTGGAGGCCATAACTGGCTGCTGCTGCTGAGTCACTTCAGTCGTGTCTGACTCTGTGCGACCCCAGAGACGGCAGCCCACCAGGCTCCCTTGTCCCTGGCATTCTCCAGGCAAGAACACTGGAGTGGGTCGCCATTTCCTTCTCCAATGCATGAAAGTGAAAAGTGAAAGTGAAGTCGCTCAGTCATGTCCAGCTCTTTGTGACCCCATGGACTGCAGCAGACCAGGCTCCTCCGTCCATGGGATTTTCCAGGCAAGAGTACTGGAGTGGGTCGCCAGTGCCTTCTCCGTAACTGGCTGCAGAGCAGGGCAGCCTGCTGTTGCTGGGTGGGAGAGGAAATCCTCCTCACTGCTGATCCACGCAAGCTGCAGGGGCGAGCGTGGGCCTGAGCGCCCTCCCTTCACGGCTCCCAACCCAGCTTTGAGTGAGCGTTCTTCAGTTCCTTTCACACTCATGAGGTGTCAGGGACCGACACTGACCGTGTGATGCCTGCGTTTTCCATCTGGAGCAACTAGCCCAGCTCAGACCTCCTGAGGACTTCCCTAGTGACTCGGACGGTAAAGAATCGGCCTGTGATGTGGGAGACTCGGGTTCGATCCGTGGGTGGGGACGATCCCCTGGAGAAGAGAATGGCTACCCACTCCAGTATTCTTGCCCGGAGAATTCCAAGGACAGAGGAGCCTGGCAGGCTACAGTCCGTGGGGTCACAAAGAGTCAGACACGACTGAGCGTGCACGCACTGAGTCTGTGGCTCAGGGGTCAGTGCATGGCTCTCCAAGAGAACAGAGTGCAAAACCAGGTCTCACAGGAAAACATTTCTTATTTGTCCTCAATCAGGGTCAGACAAGGCCCAGCTCGCCAGATTCTGCAGACTCAACGTGCACCAATGAAATGCTTTTCACTTGGAAAATACCTACAAAGACCGGAAAGCTGCACACACGTGCCTCACGCAACTTGGGCCAAGTGTGGCCCAAAACACGCTTGGCCAAAAGAAAGGGAGCCTTCATGTGAGATGACCTGAGATGCTCAGGAGAAGTGGAGCGAGGGAAGGGTGCACAGAATCTCTGCAGAGGCTGTGACGCTGTGAATCTTTGCACAGGCCAGACTCGCGGTGCTGTGATCATGTGACTTTATCAGTTTACCCTTAGTCCCTCATCTCCCTCCTCATCTCTTCAGGCTTCTCTCAAGGATCTTCAGGGTCTTTATACCGCCCATTCTGCTAAGTGTGTGCAAAGTTACAAATTCCTCCCGGAACCCTCACATTCCCTCAGAATAGCTTATCTGGGGATAATGGAAGGAAAGTTGACATGAAAAACAGTAATAAAGTTCTAACCTTTCAAATGCATGGGTGTTGACTTTCCTAGTGGTCCAGTGCCTAAGACTCCAGGATCCCGAAGCAGGGGTTTCAGGCTCAGTCCCTGGTTGGAGAGCGAGACCCCACACGATGCAACTGATTCCATATCCTGCAGCTAAGGGCCCTGCAGGCGACAAAGAACAGCATGACCAGGTGAGCCGATAAACAAACGTGTGAGTCGCTAGCGAAATAAGGGCAGCGAAGTGACCGACCGAAGGGGAGAGCCTCAAGAGGAAAAAGCCGTCACTCGCCAGTGGAATCCCCTTTATAGGTCTGGAGACCTACTAAGTGGTCCCAGGGAGGGACATGATGACACAGGGTGATTCTGAGTCTCCCTTCTCCCGGCTCTTCTCACTTTCCTAATGTTTCTTGGTCCTTTATAAAGCTTCAGCCAAAGTGCTTGCTTTAGATGGTATCCAGATGCCGAGGACACGGGAGAAATCCATGAGTGAAAACAAACAAAAAAAATCCTCAGTTCATGAAGACGGAGATGCGACCTTCTGTGGGGAAGTGGGGAACTCACCTCTAATCCACTTCATGGGGCCAGCACCCCCTGGGTCACGTCCATTCGTCTTACCCTCATAATATCCCTGGAAGGAGATGCCAGTATTCAGTGGTTATGAACAAAGGATCAGAGGCCTAGAAAGGATGAGCAAAGACTGGCAACTAGGAGAGCCGAGGCTTGCCTGATTCCCATTCATCTGACTCTGAAACATTCCCCTCTGTTTCAGATGAGATTTCCAGTCAGTGGTGATTTTTACAGGTTCTCACGTCAAACCAGTGTGCAAACTGATGTCCAACGTTAGCTTTGGTTACTGTCTCAGATATTAGGGAAGAGGTACTGATGGGGTAGGGCTCCCCAGGCAAGCGCTAGTGGTAAAGAACCCACCTGCCAATGCAGGACACAGGATGTTTGGGGCTGGTGCACTGGGATGACCCAGATTGATGGTATGGGGAGGGAGGTGGGAGGGGGGCTCAGGATTGGGAACACGTGTACACCCACGGCGGATTCATGTTGATGTATGGCAAAACCAATACAGTATTGTAAAGTAAAATTAAAAAAAAAAAAAAAAAGTGGAGTGCCAATGAAATAAATGGCCCAGCGGATTGCAACCTGAAAGCCCGGAATGCTCCTCCGTGCCATGGGCACCACTGACCAGCAGGGGGCAGTGCAGACAGCAAGCAACACCACTTGCAGGCTGTTGGGTGAGCCTGCGACTTTCTCGTTTTCCATCTCGGAACAGAAGCCACAGTGCTCACCGTCAGCTCCTGCAAAGCTTTTTCTATTTCAGCCACGGGAGTGGAGACAGAGTGTGGGGACTTTACGTCCACTCTCAACCTCTTGGCAGCGCAGTGACCCGTCACGCGTGCTATTGTTCCCATTGGAAAGTGAAAAGTGAAGTCGCTCAGTCGTGTCCGACTCTTTGCGACCCGTGGACTGTAGCCCACCAAGCTCCTCCGTCCATGGGATTCTCCAGGCAAGAATACTGGAGTGGGTTGCCATTTCCTTTTCCAGGGGATCTTCCTGACCCAGGGGTCAAGCCTGGGTCTCCTGCACTGCAGGCAGACACTTTAACCTCTGCACCCATTGGCAAGTACTTAAAAAAAAAAGTTTATTTTTTTATTTTATAGCTTGCTTTTCACTGTGAAAATCTGTTCATTTGTTCATTTCATACAGTGAACATTTGTTCATTCCTTTGGAACAGAACACAACAAGAGTGAAAGGAAGTCCCTCCGAAGACTAGGTAGGGATTTGTGTCTAGACCATGCATCTGGTCCCATCACTTCACGGCAGATAGATGGGGAAACAGTGACAGACTATTTTGGGGGGCTCCAAAATCACTGCAGATGGTGACTGCAGCCATGAAACTAAAAGACGCTTACTCCTTGCAAGGAAAGTTATGACCAGCCTAGACAGCATATTCAAAAGCAGAGACGTTACTTTGCCAACAAAGGTCCATCTAGTCAAGGTTATGGTTTTTCCAGTGGTCATGTATGGGTGTGAGAGTTGGACTGTGAAGAAAGCTGAGTGCTGAAGAATTTATGCTTTTGAACTGTGGTGTTGAAGAAGACTCTTGAGAGTCCCTTGGACTGCAAGGAGTTCCAACCAGTCCATCCTAAAGGAGATCAGCCCTGGGTGTTCTTTGGAAGGACCAGTGCTGAAGCTGAAAGTCCAATACTTTGGCCACCTGATGCGGAGAGCTGACTCACTGGAAAAGACCCTGATGCTGGGAGGGATTGGGGGTGGGGGGGAGAAGGGGATGACAGAGGATGAGATGGCTGGATGGCATCACCGATTCAATGGACATGAGTTTGGGTGAACTCTGGGAATTGGTGATGGACAGCGAGGCCTGGCGTGCTGCGGTTCATGGGGGTCACAAAGAGTCGGACACGCCTGAGCGACTGGACTGAATTGAGCTGAACTGTGTCTTGCCCACAGTCTCTCTCTGACTCTCCTTGGTTCCTCTGTTGTTGTTGTTTTAATATTTTGTTTATTTGCCTGCACCGGATCTTCATTGCACCACCAGAGCTCTCACTTGTCACATGTGGGATTCAGTTCCTTGGACAAAGGATTGAACCAGGACCTCTTCATTGGGAGGGTGGAGTTTTAGCCACTGGACCACCAGGGAAGTCCCCCTTGACAAATAATTAATCACAGGCTCTTTAACTATATGAGTTACTGGGAAATGTAATATCTCCCCATTCTTTTAGTAAAAAATAAAAAAAAGAGAAAATGATTTTTGCCACAATTAAATGAGAGAAAATCATACGTACATAGGTCATTGCCCCTGTCATAACCTATCATTTTGTTGGTTACCAAACCATTTTACCTTTCTTCTGACTCATAAAACACACTGTCTTCTTCCCAGGAGAGATAAATGAAAATTCCTTCCAACCGATACTTACTGATCACAGTTAATCATCCCAGGGACACACAGCGATCTATCTGGCCCAGAGGCTCCGGGGCCTGGTTCCACCTGCAGGGATTTTTTTTTTTTTTTTTTTTTTNTTTTTGTGCTCCCAACATTTTGCTGATCTGTTTGCCTATAACTTAATGATTGCCTATAACCTCAGATATGCAGATGACACCACCCTTATGGCAGAAATCGAAGAGGAACTAAAAAGCCTCTTGATGAAAGTGAAAGAGGAGAGTGAAAAGTTGGCTTAAAGCTCAACATTCAGAAAACAAAGATCATGGCATCCAGTCCCATCACTTCATGGCAAATAGATGGGGAAACAGTAGAAACAGTGACAGACTTTATTTTCTTGGGTTCCAAAATTACTGCAGATGGTGACGCTTGCTGCTTGGAAGAAAATCTATGACTAACCTAGATAGCATATTAAAAAGCAGAGACATTACTTTGCCAACAAAGGTCCATCTCGTCAAGGCTATGGCTTTTCCAGTAGCCATGTATGGATGTGAGAGTTGGACCATAAAGAAGCTGAGTGCCAAAGAGTTGATGCTTCTGAACTGTGGTGTTGAAGAAGACTCTTGAGAGTCCCTTGGATGGCAAGGAGATTCAACCAGACCATCCTAAAGGAAAGCAGTCCTGAATATTCATTGGAAGGACTGATGCTGAAGCTGAAGCTCCAATACTTTGGCCACCTGATGCGAAGAACTGACTCACTGGAAAAGACCCTGATGCTGGGAAAGATTGAAGGCAGGAGGAGAAGGGGATGACAGAGAATAAGATGGTTGGATGGCATCACTGACTTAAAGGACATGAGTCTGAGTAAACTCTGGGAGATAGTGATGGACAGGGAGGCCTGGCGTGCTGCAGTCCATGGGGTCACAAAAGAGTCAGACACAACTGAGCGACTGAACTGAATGACTGAGTTTAATGATTCTCAGACTTTCAATGCCGCAACACTCTTTTTACAACAAACACACAGCCTTCTTTTTTGCTCCTCTAAACTAAAATAACATCATAGCTTTACAATTAAATTTAAAATTAGTCTTCATTATCAAATTTCAGGAACTCCTTGAGATAACCAGAAGCTATCTGATTTACAACAGTCCATCTCTATGGAGTCAGTACAGTACAAGATGAGTCAGACCAAGCCTGAGTGGGCGTGGAAGCTGGGGCCCAGAATTGACCAGGTTCACCCTTGTGACTGCTCAGTTGTTATCCATTTCTTTATATTTTAAAATAACATATGGTTTTTTTTAATGTAAATAAAAAAAAATCTTATAAAATTTGAAAAAATGAGTTAAGAGGAAATAGAAGTGCAGAAAAATTAGAACTAAGATGGAATTTAGTAACAAGAATGCTGTAGACAGGGCCAAATTTGGCTCAAAGCTCTCTGAAGGTCAAAATAAGGAGCGAGACCTCTTTGTTCTGCGGGACTTGGCATGAGATAGCAACCACCCAGTGTCCCAGAGAAGCCTGTTTCAGGAGGAGGCCCTGTGTGATGTCCAGGAGCTCCTCCTGGGAGGCACCGTGGTCCCTCAGTCCCCATTCCATCCTCGACTGGGATGGAGTTTCAGCAGCCCCTCCGCCCTGCTCCACAGAGTTCTGAATGGAATCTGGAGACTCGGGGGCCCCCAGCCAGCACCTCCCCTTTCCTCATGTTTTTTATTTTTTGTCTATCTGCCTTGAATATCTTGAGTCAATGGAAACTGAGTTATATTGATCATTGTATTTATTCAAGCACTTATACTGGGCAAAATGAGGCTTAAAACTCATTCATTCATGACATAATACATGTAAGTATCCCAGAGGGCAAGGAACCTAAAAGGATCTGATGCTTGAGTCTTATCACCTGGGACCTCCCAAGATCTCTTCTGGTTTTCTTTCATCCAGCAAACTTGTACAGCAACTACTGTGTGTTCTGTCTGACACCGAGCTCTGGAAACAAGTCCAGTGAGCACAGCACCTTTCCTTCCCCGATTCAGGGAGCTCCTGATCAGGTTGGATGAAGAGCTCATGCCAACCGACAGGCTTACAAGTACATGCTAAAGAGGTTAGGAGGAGTAAGAGACAGATTCTTCCTGGGAGATGGAAGGAATATGTGGCTTCCCTGGTGGCTCAGATGGTAAGGAATCACCCTGCAGTGTGGGAGACATGGTTCGATCCCTGGGTCAGGAAGATCCCCTGGAGAAAGAACTGGCAACCCACTCCAGTGTTCTTGCCTGGAGAATCCCACGGACAGAGGAGCCTGGAGGACCATGGGGTGGAAAGAGTCAGGCACGACTGAGCGACTACCTGATGAGACAGGGATGTGGGGTGGGAGAGAGAGGGCAACCGGAAATGCATTCTCCTGCGTCCTCAGGGAGGTGACCTTTGACCCTAGTCCTTCTTTTCTTCCTTTACTGGCTTTTGGCTGTGCTGGATCTCCGCTGCCACCCGAGGGCGTTCTCGAGTTGCTGTGAGCAGGGGCTGCTGACTAGCTGCAGCGCACGGGCTTCTCATCGCGGTGGCTTCTCTTGTTGCAGAGCCTGGGCTCTTGGGCCCTGAGCCCAGTCTGGACTGATGAGCAGGATTTCATCCGTCATCACTGGACACGCCATGGAGGTCAGCGAGTGCAGCAGAGAGAGTGTGGGACACGGGAGAGGCTCAGGGTGACAGAGCCACCCTGTGCCCGCAGATAGTGCTGCTGCTGCTAAGTTGCTTCAGTCGTGTCCGACCCCACAGACAGCAGCCCACCAGGCTCCCCCGTCCCTGGGATTCTCCAGGCAAGAGCACCGGAGTGGGTTGCCGCTTCCTTCTCCAACTCAAAAAAGTGAAACGTGAAAGCGAAGTTGCTCAGTCGTGCCCGACTCTTGGCGACCCCATGGACTGCGACCCACCAGGCTCCTCCCTCCATGGGATTTTCCAGGCCAGAGTACTGGAGTGGGCTGCCATTGCCTTCTCCGGCCCGCTGACACAGTCACCTCCAAAAGCGGAGTGAGGACTTCCCAGGTGGCCCAGGGGTTGGGCATCCAGCTGCCCACACAGGGGACACAGGCTCGCTCCCTGGCGCAGGATGACGCCACAGGCCGTGGGGCAGCTGGGCCTGTGTGCCACAATCGAAGCTGGAGGGCCTAGAGCCCACCTCCACGCCCGTCATTCCGGCGAGACGCCCGCGCCACAGCTACAGGAGCCCCGCTCACCATGATGAGGTGCAGCCCAAGCCCAGAGAAGACCCAGGGCAGCCAAAAGCAAACCAACAAATAAGTTTTAAAATCATAGAGTGACACGTCTTTCGATTAAAAGGCCCTAGGTAATGCTTATTCGGCCTTCCCTGGTGGCTCACGTGGTAAATCGTCTGCCTGCAATGCAGGAGACTCAGGTTCGATCTCTGGGTCAAGAAGATCGCCAGGAGAAAGGAATGGCCACCCACTCCAGTATTCTGGCCTGGAGAATAACATGGACAGTGGAGGCTGGTGGGCTACAGTCCATGGGGTCACAAAGAGCTGGACACGACTGAGCAACTAACACTTTCACTTTCATGTAGTTATTTACAGTGCTTGTTTTTGGTCTCCACGAGGGTCCAGATTTGGATGATCATCACACAGTCAGTCTTAAAGGGTGGTCCATCTTGCCCCCTTCCTATTTATTCCACACCAAATCCTTTGATTACACCCCAATCCCTGCCCTGCTTGGAGAGAGCTCAAGTTTTGAAGCCTGGAGGACGGTTGCAGGAAATGAATTGAGACCATCAGAAACAGGCGTTCAGTTTCTGTTGAAAGGATCCTCCTAGGCCAGTAGAACAGAACTAACCTGAAACTATGCCAAGCTGACCCAGGAGCCCAGTCCCATGCCAGAATCCCTATGAGTGCCCCCCAGCTAGACTTTGTGGCCCTGACTTGCTTTCCCCTAATGTCTCGTTTGAGGCTCTGTGTCATCTCACCGCAGGTGACCTATGTTTTGTGGGTGTCTTGCCCGCTCGACTGAGCCCCAAACATGCACCTCTGTGTCCTGAGGCCTCATGATGAGACAGCTCACTGGAGCTGCCAGGCGAGAGGCCCCATACCAGGGGACTTCCACGCATTTCTCATTTAATCCTCGGGACAACGTATGACATCAGTCTACGATCATCCCCATTTACCAGCTGAGATTAGTTCTCAGAGGGGTGAGACCATTTTCTCACAGTCACGGAGCTAGGAAGCAGCTGTGCTGGGACTCAAGTCGTTTGTGGGATTTGATTCTGGAATGCCACTCTTAAAGCAGTGCCAAGTCAGACCCCATAATGCTGGCGTCAACAGTTCCAGACTGTGAAAGGCCAGGCTATTTGATTTTGGCCACCTGATGTGAAGAGCCGGCTCGCTGGAAAAGACCCTGATGGCTGGGAAAGGGAGGAGAAGGGGACGACAGAGGATGAGATGGTTGGATGGCATCACCGACTCAGTGGACGTGAGTTTGAGTAAGCTTCAGGAGTTGATGATGGACAGGGAGGCCTGGAGTGCTGGAGTCCCTGGGGTTGCAAAGAATCAGGCACGACTGAGCGACTGGAAAACAACAACAAGCTATTTCAAGGGACTTTGCATCCATTAGCTAATTTAATCTCAAGTAACCTGAGAATTTAACGTGCTATCTACATTTAACAGAAGACCAAACTGAGGTACAGGGAATTTCCAGAGGTGCATATCTGCCCCAGACCAAGCCCATGGATTTATTGTGGTCCTCAGCAAATGATTAAATGGAATAATCTTTCCAAAGGGCAAATTCTAAATACTCAGAAGGCATGGGCCATATTTTCTTCTTCTTCTTTTCTTTAATTTTCAGACCATGCCACGAGGCATGTGGGATCTTAAATTCCAACAAGGGACTGACCCCATGCCTCCTGCTTCAGTGGTGTAGAGTCTTAACCTCTGGGCAGCCAGTGACGTCCCACATTTATTGCTCTTAACATTTGAGTCGTGTAACTTTGGGCAGGTCAACATCTGAACCTCAGTTTCCTCACTCATATCATGAGAATACTTGCCTGCTTAAGGTCTGTGAAGACAAAGTGAGATGCTATCATAAAGGTAACGTTCATGTAAAGAAAGCCTCTATAAATGGTAATGCCCACAAGTCTGGAGAAAGCTCAGGAGCACCACCGGCCAGTCAGTTCTTAGCTGACAGCCTATTCCAACGTGCACATATCAGAGCAGGAGAAATAGCCCAAACATCCCAGAATCACTTGGATTTCTATTGCCTGCTCTCTCGGAACTCAGACTTTGGGCCAGTAACCCCCATCAGGACCCTGGAATAGTCCACTGTGTAGCTAGAGTTGGTGAAACAGCAAGAAGTAAAACGAGGTCACTCGGGCCATGGAAATACAGGTCTTGTCCACCCTCGGGGGGCAACACTTGCTGCTACCTAGGGCCTCTCCCAGTGCCTTCAGATTTGGCTCTAAAATTCCCACATGAGGGAGTCATCTGGACTTGGTCCTGCAGGTCCTAGGATTTGATGGGACACTCTCAGTTTGTCCTTGTGACAACTACAGACCCACCCCCACTCTGGGCTTAAATCGTGATGAGGCTTTTGTTGCAAGAACATTACAAATGGAACACTGGCCCCAAGAGACTTGTCGTGGATTCAAGAATGCCGCTCACTCTGGTGTGCTGGAGACACAGACAATGTGCAGAGGGGGCCTCTCCCACCAGGCCGAGGGCGCTTAGCTCCCCACAGCTGGGCTTCCCAGAACAGAGGAGGAGATGGGAGAGTTCTCCCATGGCTTCAAGTCTTCTGAGTGTGACCATAGCTTGTATCATATTTTACACTGTGATCCCACACATATGTGTGTGTATACATACCTGCCATTTTAGGGTGAGTCAAAATAGTTGGATTTGGGCAATTTTATGTGATTAACTTATTTCATGAAATATAACATTATATAAACATTATAGCTGTTTCATGCAATATACTGTGTTTTCTGTCTTTTAAGAAATTGCTTTTAAAATGTGATTAAAAAAACAACCTAATTCATTCCATCATCCACAAGTAGGTCAGGCCTTATTTGGAAAACAAAAATAACAGACCTAACTTAAAACGAGTCCAAGAGGGAACTTTTGGGGTTCAAGGCANTTTTAAGAAATTGCTTTTAAAATGTGATTAAAAAAACAACCTAATTCATTCCATCATCCACAAGTAGGTCAGGCCTTATTTGGAAAACAAAAATAACAGACCTAACTTAAAACGAGTCCAAGAGGGAACTTTTGGGGTTCAAGGCAATGATTCTGGGAAAACAAATGGACAAGATGAATTTTATAACAATTACCAAAAAAAAAAAAAAAAATCTAACACACAAAGCTACGTCATATATCCTGGAGTCAACACTGATTCTACCTTCTTGGCTGCTTCCCCTCCTACCCCATCCCATCCCCCACCAAAGAATACCAGGAACACACCTGTGTTTGAACAAAGTTGGGTTTATTTGGCTCTTTGCAACAAAGAAGGTGCCCAACATAAGAATATGGTGAGGAGAATGGTGGGGAGGGGGTGGGGTTGCTCTCAACAAGAAGGCTTTAGGGAAAGAGATTGTTCCAGGAACTGAGCTTGAATTAGGTGATTTGGGGCACGACTTTAGGGCCAAAGGGTGCTGCCGTTTGGGCCAAGTCTAGACGGAATTGTTGGCATTCTCTGAGCAGCCAGACGGAGCAGGGCTCTCAGCAGTTTCTGCGGTCCCATAGACTGTCTGCTCCTCTGCCAGGATGCCCTCCGGCAATCTCCTGTAACCTCGCTTCTGGTAGCGCCTGAAGCCCCAGGTTACCCCCAGAGCCAGAGCCACCACGCCCAAGATGGCCCCCAGGCAGGCAGCCGCGATGGTCCCAGCACTGGGCTGGGAACTCCCCTGATCCAGGAGCTGGGCTGCCACGGATGGGTCGTGGATATCGGTCTGCCGCCAGAGGCCGGAGCCCTGCAGCTTCACCCAGGCCCGCTGCCTGCTGGCATCCACCAGGACCGAGGCCCTGAGGCCACTGCTGTTGCCCAGCAGGCCGGGGCGGGCCACAAAGGGTGGCAGATGGACCATGAGCTGCTGCGGGTTCAAGAGGAATCCGGCCCGAAGGCAGTAGAGGACCTGGCAGCCGCTGCTAAGGTAAGCCAGGTGTTGGCTGTAGCCTGCAGGGCAGGTCATGGGGTAATCCGTGGTGACGTTCAGGTTGAAGACTTCCTTCAGGAATTCGGGGCCCTGGCCCCTCGCCCGGGCCGCCAAGGGGTTGCCCACCTGGCAGCTGAAGAAACCCCCGAAGGGGACCGCGTGGGCCACGCCCAGCTCCCAGTCACTGCTGACGCACACCTTGAGGTCACCCAGGAGGGTCAGCGGGAAGAAGGACGAGGGGCAGGCCTGGGCCCCGGTGCGGGGGTTGGGGCGGCCAGGGCTGTAGAGGCCTCCGAAGAGCAGGCCGGCCGCGGCTGTCGGGGCGGCCCCCGAGGGCGCGCACCAGGACGCGTTGACGCGCACCACGCGCTGGATCTCCACGTTGCCGCACATCCTGTGGCAGCAAGTGAAGATCAGCCAGCAGCTCTCGCACCGCGGCCAGCACTCGTAGCTTCTCTCGCCCCACACCTTGACCTCGCTGCTCAGCAGGCTGGCCGTGTAGTTGGCCGGGCAGGAGGTCCGGCCGGTGAGTGGGTTCAGGATGGTGTAGGGTGCACACAGGCGGCCGCCCTCGGGGCCCGTGATCGCCTCGCACTCCTGGAAGACGCCCCCGAAGCTGAAGTTGGCGTGCTGGCCGTCAGTGCACGAGCCGTCGTCCACGTTGGCCAGTGGGTCGAAGTTGGGGGCCCCGTGCTTCACGCATCCGGGGTGCATGTTGACTGCATAGTAGCGGCCGATGGCGCGGCTCACGGCCGCCTCCACGCGGCGCACGGCGGGCGCCGGGAGCTCGGGCAGCGCCTCGGGCTGCAGCAGCGCGGGCAGCGGCAGGCCCGAGCGGCCGATGGCCACCAGCCGGTTGGCGACGCCCTCTTGCCACTTCTGCAGGGTGAGGCCCTCGTAGAAGGGCGGGCCCCCGCGGCTGTGTATCTTGGAGGCCACCGTGCCCTGCTGGTACGCCTGCACCAACTGGCTCTCCTTGTCCCAGGACACCGCGTCACCCACCCCGATCTTCTGGTCGAACAAGGCGGAGGCGGCGAAGGTGACGTTGAGCCTGTTCTTGTCCTCGTGGCCCACAAGCTCCCGACTCACCTGGTCCTCCTGCACCAGGGTGGCCCCCACCTCCACCTCGGTGAGGACGTGCGTGCCATATGTGAACACGAGCATCTCCGCCAGGTACTCCGCCTCGAGGGTCTGGTTGTTCTCCAGGTGGTCGCTGAGGGTCAGCAGGCGCTGCAGGAAGCCGGGGTGGAAGGCGGGGGTCCCCTGGACCCTCACGGAGTAGATGCTATGCCGCCGCTGCACGCGAGTGGTGATCGTCTGGTACTGCAGGCTGTACCTCCGGACGTTCTGGCAGTCCACGGAGAATTTGCCGTTGAGGAAGGAGAGGAAGGAGAACTCGGCGTTGACCGAGGCCGCCCAGGTGTCGGTGTAGTTGACCCAGCTGTCCATCAGGTCGGCGCGAGTCTGCACCACGCTCTCGCGCCGCGGCACCGCCAGCATGCCATCGGGGATGAGGTACTCGCCGTCCTCCGTGGTCAGGCACTGCGAATAGGCGCGCCCGAGTACCAGCCCCAGCTCCATGTTGCGCAGGTTGTCCCAGCCCGCCCCGGGCAGCGCCCCCAGCACCGACACGTTCAGCTGCTGCTTGCAGCCTTGGAAGCCCCAAGGCCCCCCGTCTGCCCTGCCGCCCGGCCCGGCCCAGAGCAGGACCAGCAGGGGTGCAAGGCCCAGGCCCAGGGCCGGGGGCGAGCTTCGCCGGCACAGCTTGCCGCCCCTCATCTCCTCCAGGACCCCGAGGTCACTGAGGGCGGCCGTCCCCGGCCTGGAGCTGAAATAGGCTCAGCCTCAAAGCCCGGAGGGACTCAGCCCCACTCAGGCCCCTCCCCAAGCCGGCGGCCCCTCCCAGGCACCTCTCCCGGAAGTCCTCCCAACAGAGGAGCAAGGCGGTCTCTTATCAGAAGCACTGAGGCGCGCGCGTGAAGCTGATTCCAGGCTTGAGGTCAGGGCGGGGTAGATTAGACCAGGGAACGGCCCGAAGACTCAGCAACAGTCCAGAGCCCAAGAACTTTTCTCCTCCCCTTGTATCTGCTAGGAGCTCTCTAGGGCCCCCGTCCCTGAGATCGGAAGCTACTCTAAATATGCTGCTGCCGCCACTGCTGCTAAGTCGCTTCAGTCGTGTCCACGGCAGCCCACCAGGCTCCCCGTCCCTGGGATTCTCCAGGCAAGAACACTGGAGTGGGCTGCCATTTCCTTCCCCAATGCAGGAAAGTGAAAAGTGAAAGTGAAGTCGCTCGGTCGTGTCTGACTCTTAGCGAGCCCGTGGACTGCAATCTACCAGGCTCCTCCATCCATGGGATTTGCCAGGCAAGAGTACTGCTAGGCTAGGGCTTTGCTGCTGCTGCTGCTGCTGCTAAGTCAGTTCAGCCGTGTCCGACTCTGTGCGACCCCATAGACGGCAGCCCACCAGGCTCCCCCGTCCCTGGGATTCTCCAGGCAAGAACACTGGAGTGGGTTGCCATTTCCTTCTCCAATGCAGGAAAGGGAAAGGTAAAAGGGAAGTCGCTCAGCCATGTCCGACTCCTCTCGACCCCATGGACTGCATTTTAAACTCTCACCGGTCTCTCTCTGTTTCTCCTTTCTGACCTCACTGTAGCTCAAATGGTAAAGAATCTGCCTGCAATGCAGGAGACCAGCGTTCGATCCCTGGGTTGGGAAGTTTCTCTGGAGATAGGAAAGGCAATCCACTGCAGTATTCTTGCCTGGAGAATTCCATGGACAGAGAAGCCTGGCGGGCTACAGTCTGACTAACACACATAATAGTCTCTTTTGACACATTAGAAAATCAGCCCCAGAGAAGTACCCAAAATCACAGTTTCAACTGGAGCTGGCATTGAATCCAGGCTCGTCTGCTGCCAAAGCACAAACCTTGGTTTAGGGCATCTTCTTCCTATGCACTGTCAGGACCTTCTTTTTTTGGAGGGGAAATGTGTGTGCTGAGTCATTCAGTCGTGTCCAACTCTTTGCGACCCCATGAACTGTAGCCCACCATGCTCCTCTGTCCATGGGGTTTCTCAGCCAAGAACTCTGGAGTGGGTTGCCATTCCCTTCTCCAGGAGATCTTCCCAGCCAAGGGATCGAACCCATGTCTCCTGCATTGCAGGCAGGTTCTTTACCATCTGAGCCATCAGGGAGGAGCTTGTTCTTTATTTCAAAACAGTGTTTATCAATTTTCAGCATCAGAACAGCTACACTGTTGTTCTCTTTCTCCCAACTGATCCCTACAGAGACCACACCAAAAGGAAAGAATGTTTTAAGCCAGTTAAGCTGCAGCATGCTCACCTAGCAGACCTCACTGAAACCTCATCCAAAAGGGGAGACTGGGTAGGGAAAGAAACTTTAAAAGCTCAGTCCACTGCCAAGCCCACAGATTATAGAGCGCTCTCACAGCCAGAGGGGTCACTGGCGTGCCCCAACCCCAAAGAAGCGAAGTACCACAATCATATAAAATTTAAAAACAGGTTTGTACATAAGCGCTTCGTGCTTTCTCCAGCAGTAACCAATACAAAGCACAACGAGATGGCACTTTTAGACAGCAGCTTCAGACCCAGAAAAGGGTGAGAGATGAGTTTCCTGTGGCTAAATCAGTGGCAGAACATACTTTGCTTTCTTCCAAGGAGGCAGGAGAGCAGATGTGTTCGCTCAACATAAGGGCCACATGGTCGGTTCTGTGAGCCCAGGCTGGGCACAGGGTAGAGCTGGGACAAGGGTTTGGTCTCAGAGCTTTCACCATCTGAAATTTGTTGGGTCACTTGGGATGCAAAAAGAGAAAAAATTTCAAAGACCCTGTAAAGCTGAAAACTGGAGCAGCACCTTTTTTTTGACCAACTCCCCCTGCAATCATCTTTGTGGTTTGGGGGTACTTTTTCCAGAGCAATGAGGTTTCCCCAAATGGAGACTTTCTCTGGGCTGTGAGGTTGTCAGTAAGGCAGGCCCGTACCTTTTCCCCTCCCTTGTGGAGAAGGTCTTTGAAAAGAGCCTGATGCTCAGAAAGATTGAAGGCAGGAGGAGAAGAGGATGACAGAGGATGAGATGGTTGGATGGCATCACCAAGTCAATGGACGTGGGTCTGAGTAAGCTCTAGGAGTTGGTGATGGACAGGGAGGCCTGGCGTGCTGCAGTCCACGGGATCACAAAGAGTCGGACACGTCTGAGTGAACTAAACTGATGGAGAAGGCGATACGCAGTAAGCCAAAACGTTACCTTCCAAAAGTGAGAAAGGGGTTAGACTGTTGCTTCAGAACCGTGGAATTGTCTGGGACGTTTTTACAAATGGTTGTTACATCAACAACAGGAAAAGGTAGTTACAAAATGTGTGCATCACAGCAGGCTTTTAGACACTTCAAACTGTGCTCACATTCCCTTAAACTTTGTTCCCAAAGGAGTTCTGCCTCTAGCCCAGCTGGGGCTCAGGAAAGGCAGAGAGAGTTTGGGACACGGGGGTGGGGACGGGAGAGGTGGCGAAAGGAGAGACTCAGACTTCCAGTTACATAACGATCAGCCCTCAGGTGCAGGTGAGCTTCAGGCAGGGTGTTCTCAGCAGAGTCGGCGTGGAGGGAGGAGCCGCCAGCGGCAGGGGGCGACCGGGCGCGCTACATCTCCTTCCAGTCGAGCAGCGTCTGCTCCAGCCTCCTTTGCTTACCGAGGTGCTGCTCTTGGTTACATTTCACTTTCTCTTCCAAATCGTCCGTTGCCTTTTCCAGCCCAGCTACCGATCTCTCAGCAAACTCAACCCCTGTCTCTGCCTCCTTGAGTTATAGGTAGGAATCTTTATCTCTTCCTCGTATTTGTCTCCTTTTCGAGAGTACTTCCCTTCAGCAGCTCTCAGACACTTCAGGTTCAGCTCCATCAGTCTGATTTGCTCACCCATGTCTCGACAATGGCACTCTGCCAGCTCAGCTCGCTCCTCTGTGCGTGCCAGGTCTCCCCCAATAATCCCCAGCTTCAGTTCAGTTCAGTCGCTCAGTCGTGTCTGACTCCTTTCGACCTCGTGGACTGCAGCTCGCCAGGCCTCCCTGTCCATCGCCAACTCCCAGAGTTTACTCAAACTCACGCCCATCGAATCGGTGATGCCATCCAGCCATCTCATCCTCTGTCGTCGCCTTCTCCTCCCGCCTTCAATCTCTCCCAGCATCAGGGTCTTTTCCAAGGAATCAGTTCTTTGCATCCCTAGCTTACGAGCCACCTCTTCCTGCTTCCTGTCTGCCTCTTCTGCAGTGTGCTTAGCGTCTTTGAGTTGGATTTCCCAGAGTTCCGGTTCTTTCTTCATCTTCTAAGGCGCGGTTTCCATACCTTCATAGCTCTCTCGGTCTCCTTTGCAGCTCTGCCGGCTTCCTCCAGCTCTTGCAGGGCAGGGGCCAGGCGCTCTTGAGTTCAGTCCAGCTCCTCTTCAACCAGCTGGATCCTAGGCTCAAGGAAGCCACCTCAGCCTCCCCTGCCCCTGGCCCGCCTCTTTCCCTGAACCTCCCTCTGGAGGTGCTCAGCGCTCTCGCCTGCATCACCAGCCTGCTGCTGTGGAACCTGGACCTCCTGCTTCACTGCTTCCATGGTGCTGACCCCGGCCATGAACCCACCCAGCTCCCACTTCGCGCTGCAGCTGCCTCTCGGGGTCTTCTCGGGTTTTGTCTCTCCTAGGACTTTTGGTCCTAAGAAGGCTCTTGGAGAGGGCATAGGGGTCACCTGACCCAGTGATGTCCCTACCAGTTGCACCTGTTGGCAGTGATGTGTTGGGAGCAGAGGTTTCTTCATCCTGCTTTGTGCGGGAGATGCAAGACTCTCCCTTCCCCGAGGAATGGATGCCGGCCTCACCTTCCCCAGATCGGAGTTGGAGCCCAGACTCTGTCATTTCAGCAGCTGGGTGCTCCCACGCACATGGTTTTCTCCTCTGATTCTGCTTCCCTCGTCTGCTCCACGATGAAAGTGATACAAAGCTGTTCAGGTTCCAGCCACTGATGAAAGATGCCCAGCACGTTTCCTGGCACAAAATAGGGTGTTCACTCAGTGGAATGGGTTCAGGGGCTGACTCCAGGCCTGCGTTTTCACCGAGTTGGTGTGAATCCAAAGCCTAGTGCCCCTTCTACCCCCATGGGGTTCCCTCCCATCTCCTTGTGTGCTTATGTTTGCATTTCTTTGATCCAGAAGTGTTACCGGTTCATCATAAGATAATTTGGGAGGGATGGCTTGCTAGGGAGAAGACTGTTCTCAGAGTGAGCAGTAAAGCTCTCCCCCAGCTCTGAGTGTGTCTTCCTCTGCCAGGGCAAGTCTTCACGCTGCTTTCCCACGTTCTGGACTTGCGGCTTAGGAACAAGCACCCCATGTCATAAATTCAAGAGAAGCTGGGTGTTTACCATGTTGGGTGATAGCTCTTCCATTTGATAGCAGTGGTTCCGAGAAAAGACAGACCTGTGTCGGTGGAATGGCAGCTAAGCACTTGCCAGTGGGGGTCAGATGCCAGCAGGAGGAAAGCACAGAAAACTGCGAGGATGTTTTCTTACCAGCCTGGGCAGCACTGGCTAAGACTCAGGGGTTAAAATGGTCAACAGGTGTCCAGCACTTCCATCCCCCAGTTGTCCCAAGGCAACTCGAGGAAGACACAGGCAGGATGGCCTTGAGTCAGATGCCATTGCCCTGTGGGACCTTGGACCAAAAGTGTGACTTCCTGTAAAACAGGAACAAATAGGGCTTTTCTAGCTATTCACTTTTAAGTAAAAGTGAAAGTCGTTCAGTTGTAGTCTGACTCTTTGCGACTGGAGAATTTTCCAGGCCAGAATACTGGAGTGGGTAGCCTTTCCCTTCTCCAGGGGATCATCCAAACCCAGGGATCAAACCCAGGTCACCCGAATTGCAGGAAGATTCTTTACCATCTGAGCTACCAGGGAAGCCCAAGAATACTGGAGTGGATAGCCTATCCCTTCTCCAGCAGACCTTCCCTACCCCGGACTCTAACCCAGGTCTCCTGCATTGCACGTGGATTCTTTACCATTTGAGCTGTCAGGGAAAGCCCATCCACTTTTAAAAATCACAAGAGATGATTCTTATGGAAAATGAAGAGTCAAGAGATCAGATAAATGAAAAGCCTCCTTGGCCCAGTCCTACTTTCCATGAACAGGCGCTGTGATCAGCTGGGCGTGTGTCCTTTCAGCCACGTGCACCCAGGCACAGAGACATCTTTGCATGTCTGTTGCGGGGCCAGATGTTGATTTTACTGAGGAGAAAGGGGTTCCCAGGGAAAATGGGGTCACACAGAGATAGACTTGGAAGGAAACCAATCTAAGTCCCCAGGTCCCGATTCGCAGGCTGAATTCACTCCCCACCCTACCTCACAGCTGTGGGCCGTGGGGATTCCAGCTTAGAGCCTGGGGAGGACCCACAAGTGAGTACCCTGTCACACAGGCAGAAGAGCCAGTCCGAATCCCTAACACCCTGCACATGGCAGGGGAAGCCAGAACTCACTGGCTGCAAGTGGGCCTCCTGAGGTTACTGGCTGAATATTGGCCCCTGCCTGGAGGAGTCTTCTGGTCAAACCCAAGTTACAGTGTGCGACGCTGTGACCCTAAGAATCTGAGATTTTCATTTTTATTTGCTTAGTATTTCTCCATGGCCACACTGAGTCTCTGTTGCCTGGTGCGGACTTTCTCTGGCTGCAGTGAGCCTGGGCTCCTCTTCGTCACGATGGCCTGGCTGCTCTTATTGGGGACCGCAGGCTGGAGGTTCCCGGGCTTCAGTGGCTGCTGCACGCAGGCTTGGTAGCTGTGACTCTCGGGCTCCAGTGCAGGCTCCGTAGTGTGGCACATGGGCTTAGTTACTCTGAAGCTTGTGGGATCGTCGGATCAGGGCTCAAACCTGTGTCCCTGTATTGCTTACCCACTGAGCCAGCACAGCAGTCCCGAGTCTGGAGCGCAGAAAGGGTTGTTGCAAGTTGCCGGGCCAGGAGAATGAGCAATTCACGCTGAAAAGACCCGCACTCCCGGGATAGCATTTCAAAAGCTATATTTGGGGCGAGGACCTCAGAGTGCACGAGTTTCTTCTGATGGGTTGGTGGTGGGTTAACAGGAATCTCAGGAATCTCTGCCTTCTGGTTCCAACCAGCCTGGATCTGCATGCCTGCAACCTTGTGGTCCGCAAGTGTTCATCATCGTCCAGCAGGGCAGAGTTCAGGGGAGGAGGAGAGTAACTGAGAGATGCAAATCAGACTGTTATCTACAGCCCTTCAGGAGGAGCTCTGGGTCCTGTCATTCTCTGCCTAATAACTGCTCTTTGGAACTTGGGGAAGGCCTAGAAGATTAAAAAAAATTTTTAATTTTTAAAAATCTTTCTAAAATTTGAAATTATTATGTATTTTGCTTTTCGCTGTGCTGGGTCTTCGCTGCTGCCTGTGGGCTTCTAGTTGCGGGGAGAGGGACTTCTCCAGTCACGGTGCTTGGACTTCTCATTGTGGCGCCTTCTCCTGTTGCAGAGCTCAGGCCCTGTCGGTAGCAGCGGCACACAGGCTCGGCTGCCTCGTGGGATGTGGGCTCTTCCTGGACCAGGGACCAAAGCTGCGTCACCTGGAGCGGCAGGTGGATTCCTGACCACTGGACCACTAAGAAAGTCCTTTCTTTCTTATTTATTTTTTTAAAATAAGAAACTGGGGACAGGTAGGAAGTTTTATACCCAAGAGAGCCCCTCAGGGTCCTGTTTAATTTCAGTCTCATTTCACTCCCTAGGAGTCTCTGGATGCTTAGTTGAGAACGGAATAGAATGCATGAGGATGGATGCAAGGTGATCTGAAATGGCACCATTAAGGAAGAAATCCCTTTCAATAGAACCTCAGTATTGTTAACTGCGGCATTACGTATGTATATATTTTTTAAATAAGGACAAACGCCAAGTAATCCTGCTGCTTGAAAAATATCGGGCTGCTTGTCAAAGAGAAGGAGGCAGTGAAGATAAAGAAGTGGTCGGGGGACCTGAGGTTCAGCAGAGCAGGGTTTGGGACAGAGCATGGCGCTTAGTCCCCGGTGGCTCAGATGGTAAAGATTCTGTCTGTGGTGCAGGAGACTTAAGTTCAATCCCTGGGTCAAGCAGACCCCCTGGAGAAGGAAATGACAATCCACCCCAGTATTTCTTGCCTGGAGAGTTCCATGGACAGAGGAGCCTGGTGGGCTACAGTCCATGGGGTTGAAAAGAGTTGGACACGACTGAGTGACCAACAGTTCCCACTCACTGGTGTGTGAAAGTGCCCAGCCCATAAAAGCCAGTCACACCATATTTCTAGGGCTTCTCTGTGACTCAAATGGTAAAGAATCTGCTCGACCCCTGGGTTGGGAAGACTCTGTGAAGAGGGAACGGCAACCCACTCCAGTTCTGGCCTGGAGAATCCCATGCACAGAGGAGCCTGGGGCGGGCTACAGTCCCTGGAATGGCGAAGAGTCAGACCCGACTGAGCGACTCACACTTTCACACTTTCACTTTCACGGCGTTTAGTGGCTCTGTGATCTTGGACAAGTGACTTCATCTCTTTGAACTTCTTTTCTGAAACCTCTGTGAATGTGAAGGGGAGGAGAGGAACCCAGTGATTTAAGCAAGATTATCCCAACTAAGGGTCAGATACGCCACAGGGTCTGGGGGACTTTTAGTTCGGTCTGTTTATAGTTCAGTACCAAGGGTGTGCGTGCTCATTTGCTCANGGCGCTCGCTGTTCTGGGCAGGGCCTCACGGCAGTCGGGAACCGCCGCCGTGGTGACAGCCAGCAATGTGCCGGGGAGCGCGGTGGCGGAGCGGAGAGGAGAGGGACTCCGTGCATACACAGAGAGGCTTCCACAAAGAATGTGGTCTGCGGCCTGGGTCCTGAAGCGAGACCAGCAGGCAGTCGTGTGGAAAGGGAGCTGTGGGTGCAGGTAGGAGAAAAGGAACACATTGAAACCCTTCTTGCATAAGGCAGGTTTGTCGAAGATGGGAAATGCAGAACGGGGATTTTCTGATGCACCCTACGTCTACTCCAGCAGTTGTGACCATCAGAATAAGAGGGGGGTCTGCGCTTGGACGTGGACAAGGGGACCCTTTCAGGTGCCCTTAGGACCAAGGCAGAAGAACTACCCTGACTCCTGGGGGTTCATTTTTCCTCTCCTTCCTTCTTGTCCAGGTCTCTTTTATGGTGACTTTGAAGAAGGTCGCTGATCTGAAGCGAGACCCCCGTGGTTGAGCCCCAGCTTTCCCTTTCAGCTTCCTTCTCCCCGACCCCGTGCACCCTACTTCTGGGCTTCACACTCAACGGATTTAAAAAACAGGCTTCCCATCTCCTACGTAACCCCTGGTAGCTCAGCCGGTAGAGAATCCGCCCACAGTGCGGGAGACCCCAGTTCGATTCCCTGGTGGGGAAGATTCCCTGGAGAAGGTTTAGGCTACCCACTCCATTATTCTTGGGCTTCTCTGATGGCTCAGCTGGTTAAGAATCTGCCCGCAGTGCGGGAGACCTGGGTTCGATCCCTGGGTTGGGAAGATCCCCTGGAGAAGGGAAAGGCTCCCCACTCTGGTGTTCTGGCCTGCAGAATCCCATGGACTGTACAGTCCACAGGGTCCCAGAGAGTTGGACACGACTCGGCAACTTTCCGTTCACATTCTGCCCAGCGTCTGCAGGCACGGATGCTCCACACCTCCTGTGTGAGCCTTCTCCTAGTTGGCAGGTGCTTTGTGGTCTCTCCCTCTTTCTGGGGCTCACNCCTGCAGAATCCCATGGACTGTACAGTCCACAGGGTCCCAGAGAGTTGGACACGACTCGGCAACTTTCCGTTCACATTCTGCCCAGCGTCTGCAGGCACGGATGCTCCACACCTCCTGTGTGAGCCTTCTCCTAGTTGGCAGGTGCTTTGTGGTCTCTCCCTCTTTCTGGGGCTCACTAGCCTTATCATCGTCTTCCTGCCCCAAGCCCCCTGTGCTGCTCTTCAGAGACGGTCTCTGTGCCCCAGCCTCACTGTCACTTTTAATTCAGGTTTTCCATCATCTGGGTTTTTCTGTTTGTTTCTGGTCTTGCCCCCATAAACCCATCTGTGCGTAGTGGTTTGACTGCTCATTTTAAAAATGCAGACCCTCACATGTCACTTTACAGCTGAAAACTTTTCCAAAGCTTTCTCTTTGCAGTGTTGCCATCCTTTAGCCAGAGACCACCCGAATAACACCTGGAGTAACCAAGCCAGGTTCATGGACTTGTTGCAACAGGCACCTCAAAATGGATGTGTTGGGGGGGGGGGGTTGAAGCCATGGGCTTTGGCCTTGGGTTGATTAGTTTGGAGAAGGATTCAATCAGGGGTCATTGGTTCTGGAATCAGAGTCTGTTACAAAGCAGGGCTGGTTCTGTGACCGATGTCTTGGTCATTTTTATCTGGAAGGAGCCACCCTCGGTCAGCCACGTGGAAGCGCTCATCACACGCTGACTTCTCTCAGGGTCGGCTGTCAGGCCGTTGTCTGTGGTCAGCAGCGCAAAGGAAGCTCAGCTCCCTGTCCTCACAGAATGTTATTGTTAGGGACGGAGGAAGAAAATAGCCCTGGTGTCCAGGGATGTCCAGAATCGAAACGATGATCCCCCAGCACCGTGATACTCTTATAGGTTGGTCTGAGGCTCACAGCCAGTGACCCTACACGTTTCAACAACCTCACAGAGTTGAAACCTCAGGCAGAGTTATCCTGAGCCCGTGATACACACCGCAGTACGAGATCACTGGGTGGATTTTTCTAATCACACACAAAAGTAGGATCACTGTGCCATCGACTAAATAACCAGCTGTGGACTTGCCTCACTTTCTTTCCTTCTAAAATATATTTATTTATTTATTTGGCTGCACCTTCTCGCTCACACAGACAGGCTTTATTTTTTCCTTAAAACTCTCTTGAAGCTTGGCTTTGCAGACACATTTTTCCCTGAGAAGCTAAACGATTACTTTTTTATCTGGTGGCGCGTGAGGCCTCCTGGCTTCGCTGTGGCGCGAGGACACCTCAGTTGCGCTGGGTGGGAGCTAGCGCCCTGACCAGACACGGAGCCCGGGCTTCCTGCGCTGGGAGCTGGGTGGCTTTGCCCCAGACCACCAGGGAAGCCCCAGCTCGCCCCTACCTTGTGAGAGCATCCAGACCAGAGCCAACCTCTGATTCCTTCCGCCCTCCCCTGAACCCCCAGCCAAAGCCTGCATGCTACAGCAGGCTCTCTCCAGCAGCGTCTTGAGGATGGGACGCTCCCTCCTCCTCAGCACCCGCAGATAACGCTCCCTTTGCATCAGTGCTTTCCCCACAGGTCTCCTGGCGGCTGGCTCGGGTCAGCATTCAGGTCTCGGGGGACACAACCGGCTAAGAAAGGCCTTGATGGCCTCCCTCTCAGCAATCCTGAGTAGCATCTTCAAGCTTCTACGTACATTTCATCACTCCCTCGGCCATATCATTATCACTCTTTAGAGTCACCTCTGCCTTTGGCTGTGCTGGGCGCTGGTGCTCGGGGGCTCTCTCTGCCGCCGCCGGTGCGGGCTTCTCGATGTGCTGTCTCTCCGCAGACCGCAGGCTCAGAGGCAGGCTCAGGAGTTGTGCCCCTGGGCTTACTGACTCTGGGCCCGTGGGATCTGCCCAGACCGGGAAGGGAACCTGTGTCCCCTGAACTGGTGGGCAGATGCGGAACCACTGGACCACCAGGGAAGCCCCTCGGTCGCGTCATTCTGTGCTGCCTGCCTCGCCCCTCACCCGAGCGCTGGGTCTAAGGGCACAGGGAACAAAGAGCCGGATGTACCTTAGCGGGAGCAGAGGAGCATCTTTTTAACAAGTCTCTGTCTCCGGCAGCTCCCACCTCTGATTGCTGTCTGAGTCTGTTTTCTAAAACAAAGGGCAGATACCAGCGCTACCCATCTTCACAAGTGTTTTCCTAGAGTCCTTCTTCAAGGCGTCATCCACTTGTTCCTCTTGCCGAACCTCCCACTGGGGCTCTTGGAGAATCCCGAGCTGCAGGCATGGAGAACATTCTGGAACATGCCACATGCCTTCTGGTGGCCAGACCTTGACAAGGGCTGCTGCTTCTGTCCGAGATGTTCTTGCCCATCCCCTACCCTGCCCCTACCCCCCACCGGCTTATATTTTTTCCTGAGGGCAAAATCCTGGTCATTTTTCAAAGCCTGGCTCCCCAAGAGCCTCTCTGAAGCGGCTCTGCACCCTCCCTTCCTCGCGGCTCCTCCAGGCCTCGGTTAGACTCTGAATCTGCAGCCAACCTTCTGTTGTCTTTTCTCAGAACATGCGTGTTTCCGGGGCAGGGGACCGTCAATCCTTCAAGCCTGTGTTTCTCCAGCTGTAACACCGGAACCTCAGCATCTACCTCACTGGGTTCTTGGGAGGCGCCTGCCACTCTGGGTGTGTGCAGAGGGACCGCCCAGAGGCTCCCTAAGACGAGGCCGGTCTGATGGAGAAGCTGGGGAGCCCAGTGCAGAATGCCGGGACCAAACCTGTCCTAGTGTGCAGCTGGGGCAGGGGGTGCGCCTCTGGCTTCCATGTGCGTCTTCGGTTTGCTCTGTATGCACTCATTTGTGGCTGCCCTGGGCCGCCACCGCTGCGTGAGCGTCTCTCCCTAGCTGCTGGCAAGCAGGAGCGACTCTTCACTGCGGCGCAGGCTTCTCATCGTGGTGGGCGGCTCTCCGGTCAGGGAGCACTGGCTCTAGGGCGCCAGCCTTCAGTAGGTGTGGGGCACACACTCACTTGATTTGCGGTATGCAGGATCTCTCTGGACCAGGGGTCGCACCCATGTCCCTGGCATTGCAAGGCAAAGATATTCTTAACCCCTGGACCACCAGGGAAGTCCTCCTGCACGGTGTTTAATGAGTGTGAATTCCCTCCTGTGTGAGGAGGAGGGTGCTGCTACACGGCAGGATGACTCCAGGTCTAAATGTGTGCTTTAATGCATCCTGGGGGTGTCTTGTATCTTCCCTCTAGCTCAGGTGGTAAAGCGTCTGCCTGCAGTGCAGGAGACCTGGGTCAGGAAGATCCTCTGGAGGAGGGCATGGCTACCCACTCCAGTATCCTTGCCTGGAGAATGCCATGGACAGAGGAGCCTGGTGGGCTGCAGTCCATGAGGTCACAGTCAAACACACTGAGTGACTAAGACTGCTCCTGGAGGCTGCCTTGGTTTGCATGCTTCCTTGGCTCTTTATCACGCATCTCCAGAACATGTCTGATGCTTGTGGAAACCATCTTTTGGATGCAGTGGACAGCCTGGGCTCAGCTTTCCAGGGAAGTGGGTGATTTCCTGGAGGCTCTGCATGAAACCACATCGGCCTCTAGTGGCCAAAGGCCCACGGTGCAACAAGCCGGGTGACCCCCTAGGCTCTGGCCGAATGCCCTAGGAAGCCCCTCCCCCACCCCCCCCCCCCACCCCTCCCCAGGCCCACAGTGC